>SJYX01008270.1:249422-276240 GCA_006410675.1 Oreotragus oreotragus | reverse complement strand
TCAAGATTGCCGGGAGAAATATCAATAACCTCAGATATGCAGATGACACTACCCTTATGGCAGAAAGTGAAGAGGAACTAAAAAGCCTCTTGATGACAGTGAAAGAGGAGAGTGAAAAAGTTGGCTTAAAGCTCAACATTCAGAAAACGAAGATCATGGCATCTGGTCCCATCACTTCATGGGAAATAGATGGGGAAACAGTGGAAACAGTGTCAGACTTTATTTTTGGGGGCTCCAAAATCACTGCAGATGGTGACTGCAGCCATGAAATTAAAAGACGCTTACTCCTTGGAAGGAAAGTTATGACCACCCAATTTAGATAGCATATTCAAAAGCAGAGACATTACTTTGCCAACAAAGGTCCATCTAGTCAAGGCTATGGTTTTCCCAGTGGTATTGTATGGATGTGAGAGTTGGACTGTAAAGAAGGCTGAGCGCTGAAGAATTGATGCCTTTGAGTTGTGGTGTTGGAGAAGACTCTTGAGAGTCCCTTGGACTGCCAGGAGATCCAACCAGTCCATTCTGAAGGAGATCAGTCCTAGGATTTCTTTGGGAGGAATGATGCTAAACCTGAAACTCCAGTACTCTGGCCACCTCGTGTGAAGAGTTGACTCATTGGAAAAGACTCTGATGCTGGGAGGGATTGGGGGCAGGAGAGGGGGACGACAGAGGATGAGATGGCTGGATGGCATCATGGACTCGATGGTCGTGAGTCTGAGTGAACTCTGGGAGATGGTGATGGACAGGGAGGCTTTGTGTGATGCCATTCATGGGGTCACAAAGAGTCGGACACGACTGAGCGACTGAACTGAACTGAAAGTTCTTAACATATATCAACGGGCCTTTTCAGTGACTTACTAACTGAAACTAATTTGGTCTCTGCTCAGTTTATTTCATAATATTCCAGAACCATCACATATTTACTGTGATACAGATACAGGAACCATGATAAAGGCAAAATGATTAAAGTCTCGTTATGTTAGGGAAAAAAATTAATCTTAACTCCATAAAAATTAACTTTTTCTTCATTTGTCTTTCTACCCTTGTAACACTAGAATATAAAGAGAAAATCAGAACCACACTTAACCTTCTAAAAATGTGATCTTAAAAATCAAATTATTGTTGAGGTTTGACAGAAACCAACAAAATTCTGTAAAGCAATTATTCTTCAATAAAAAATAAAATTATAACTTAATGCATGCCTCTGCAAGGCAAGATACTAATCCACTCTGGTATAACCAGTTTCATCTGTAAGAGGGAAACATTTAGACTGGTGATTTACTTTAGACTCCACACCCCTGGTGATTTTGTGGTATGTATCTGTATGCAAGCTAGTCTAAGTTAGATAAAGCTGCAGTTGTGGAGCACTTTTCCTAGCCAACCAGGAAATTTGATGCCGTAATTTTATTTTTTTCCCATTGTAATTTAACTAATACCATATTCTAATTCAGTGGATCTGGAAGTATGTGGCCCAGATTCCTGGAGTCCTGAAAGAATGCTGATTATACAGACAAACAATGAAGATGCTAATGTCCTTGGGGAATCCATCTATTGGTTTTTTAAAAAATTACATTTTATATATTTACTTTCAGAGTAAGAATTCCTTATAAAGAATTCTAGTGCTGAAAACACTGAAAACTACTATCTCAATTTCTGACCCTACTCTATAGAGGTTCATAGGAGGCCAATACATGAGAATGTTTGTAACGAGTTTACCATTTAATACATGTCAGTTAACAGTGCTACCCAAAATGTGGAGTTCCAGATGTCAGAGGCTGAGTAAAAGAGGAAAACAGGAATTTTCTGGCTTCAAGGCCAGAACTGGGGAGTATTTCGAGCAGGTGAACTTTTATCTTTTTAAGACCCCAATTTCTCCTGTTCTCAGCACCGTCACTTTAAGCTAGTTCTCAAAGTACTTTAGCTTCAAAATTACCATCATTTTGAGAAATACTCTCCATACGGATAGAACAAAGGGCTGCTGCTGCTGCCGCCAAGTCGCTTCAGTCGTGTCCGACTCTGTGCGACCCCACAGACAGCAGCTCACTGGGCTCCGCCATCCCTGGGATTCTCCAGGCAAGAACACTGGAGTGGGTTGCCATTTCCTTCTCCAATGCATGAAAGTGAAAAGTGAAAGTGAAGTCGCTCAGTCGTGTCTGACTCAGCGACCCCATGGACTGCAGCCTACCAGGCTCCTCTGTCCACGGGAGTTTCCAGGCAAGAGTACTGGAGTGGGACGCCATTGCCTTCTCTGGAACAAAGGGCTAAGTAGTATTAAACAGCTATTATAAGTCAGTAAGACAAAAAAATAAAAGAGAACTGGGTAAAGGACATACACAGTTCATAGAAAAAAGAAATGCAAAAGGCTTACTGTTTGTAAAAATGCTTACATTCACAATAACTAAAGAGATTAAAACTTATACCTCTTCAGAGAGTAACATGGCAGTGTTCATGGGTATTTAAAATTCATATATACACTGGTCAAGTAATTCTACTTCTAGGGATTTTATGCCCAAAGAGTTGCTATCAAAATACTTAATATTTAATTTTAGACTGATCAAATAATTCAAGGTCTATCTATATCCTAAATGATAGAATATGATTAACCTTTAAAAGATTACAACATATATTTACATAAACTGATAAACAGATCTCCTAGAAATGGAGTGGGTAAAAAAAGCAGGCAAAGAACTGTGCATATAGTATGCTCCTTTTTGAAGAAGGAAGAGATGAATGGAGAGAAAAAGGTAGTTGAGAAAAAAGAGAGATAGAAAGAAGGAAAAAAAAAGAAAATTAGTTTCATACACATGCATGGCTAATTCTGTAAAGACACCTCACAGTATCTGACTGAGGGAATAGAGATTAGAGGTCTTAGGTAGAAAAGAAATTTACCTTTTAGGGTTGCTAGAATCGTTCTATGCATGTATTACTTATTCAAATACAAACAAATTAGTTTAAATTTAAAAACAAACAAAAAATAAAGACCATACAAATTACCAAAAAAATTATGTCATTCATAATTTCTCAACTCCTTTATGTAATCGAGTTGGGCTAGGTTTCAATAGAAAATCAATCTGAAACAGCCTTTATGCATCTTTACGTATAACTTGACCACAGACCATACTCATTTAGTATTTTCCAAAGGGTGTTCCATATATGTGCAAGGACATTAAGTGGAAAAGAATTCCTGTTCATATGAATTTGGAAGCCTCCGGATTAAACAAAGTTAAATGTCTATTTCATTTTTTTCACTACTGGACAGTCCTGAGCTTTTAAAATGTACACTGAATCCACAAGACAGGGATATCACAAACATTATCTCAAAGACTTGGTTGACTGTGGTACATTTTTCAGTGTCAGTGTGCTGTAGGGAACATTCTGGGATGTGAATGTAGCTGGAACTTCATGAGATGCCAAACCCAGTAAGAAGGTAGAGGCAGTATGAGAAAAGCTGTTTTTGAAGGATGAGCATCCATCACACAGGAAGAGTAACACTGAGAGGGAGTCTTCTCCCAGGTCAGCTCTTCTCGGCATGCACTTACTACCTCTCAGACAGTGCCAAGCGTCCCTTTTTGAACCCACAGGTTTTTTTCTGGAGGTGTAATTCTTTTTAACAACAGCTCTCATGCTAGTGGGAGTTCTGGAACGAGGTGAGAGTAGGTAGCAGAGAAACAGGAACCATTATCTATAAACTGGACTTCTATGTATCACAAGTTGCCTATTTAAAATGAAGTATACTCTAATAACTATCTATATTAACATCTTTAAATAACTGAAAAGAAAAATTAACCACCAGGAACATGAAGAGTGACATAGAAGAGTAAATACAAACAAAATTGGTAATTTAGAGAAAACTAAACCTAAGGAGGAGCCTCTATGAAGTGCTAAGAACCCTCTAGCAATAACTGTCATTAGCCGAGAACAGAATCATCTACAAGATGCAATGCATCAATGTTCTGATTATAGATGAATATCAATTTGATCAGACTTAAGCTGAAAAACTTTTGTGTAAGAAAGCAAGGAACAAGGTTGCATTAACTTTCTAGATGTCTGAATTCAAAGTAAACTTCTAGTTCCCCTTATTCCGTAACTAATGTTCATAACAATACTTCAGAGACACTATAAGATCTTAAAAAGTATATTCCAAAACATGTAACAGACAAAATATCAGTTCAATTATCTGAATATTAGAGATATCTGTAAAAGACTAATTTTTATTAGTTAACAGGATTACTTTCTCAATTATTCAGAAACTTAAGACTGTTCATCCTCGAACATTACAACTTGAAAACACAGTTCTTTATCTAATCTAGCCCCATGTCATCTATAAATACATGATGACCACACAAAATGTTTTCTTAGAGTCTAAATTCATGCTAAAGTCACCATTAAATATATTCATGGAATAGTCAATCAGTTCTGATTTTGTCTGATTTAGTTGCAAATTTCTATATTTAAATATGTAAGTAAGTATGTATTGGTTTTACCGTATTTGGCATCCTTGGAGCCCTTAAAAAACATCAATTCTGTCTATGGTATTAAGTCATAGGGAAGAGAATATTAAGTTATGAATAATCATCTTGAAATTATTTTATACACACTAGTATAGTCATGTAATTTACATACTTAAATGCATGCCTAATAGGAAATCATATTCTTCTTATAAGCAAAAGTGAAATATGAAAAATTCAAGGAAGATTACAAAATAAAGCTTACTTTCACTGCAGCAATAAGACGAATGTAGTCACTAAGTAGTTCTGAAAACATATAAAAGTCAGCAAAAGCTTGTTCTTGATGTAACTGGTCTATCTTCTCCTCAACCTCTGCAAGCTGAGACAAAGCTCTAGATAGAGCAGTATGATCTTCAGAATTACCTAACATGGCAGCACTTTTAGCAAAGGCAGCTGTGTTGGCTGAAAGTTCTGAAATAGAAGAGCATTCATTTTTAGTGTTCACTAGTGAACTTCTTAAATATTGCACTGATATTTTACATTCTCTTTAAATTTTATCTATTTACAAGCTGCTCAAATATATTAAAATAACATTGTAAAGCAATATGCGCCAATTAAAAAAAAATTAAAAATAATAACATAAAAAAACAGTCATTAAAATGCCTTGGACATATAAATGTCAACTGTTCAGAGCTCTACTGAAAATTTAGAAGTACACTGCCTATACTCCTAGGGTATAAACTATGTTTAAAAGTTTAATATAATAATCTCCCTTCCCATTCTCCTCTTAAGTGCTTCTCTGTCTAGTGCTAAAAAAAGACAAAATAAATAAATATTTTTATATGGAAAGCACTGGGAACACTCACAATTGATTTGTATTACATTATCTGGCCTTTAAACATGTATTTATCATTGAAAATAGCAAATTTTATGAGATTATTATTTAGCACACAGGAAGAAAACAAGGCAAAACTGTATATATAATTCACATAAATCTTATTCTTTTTTTCTTTGTGTGCAACACCAATGCTTAGTGAAATATTAAGAATTTTTGAATGTGATCATTTTAAACACATCAAACAGAAAAACAGATGTCAAGAACTAACGATTAGTTTGCCTGGATTTGCTCTGTTGCTCTGCATTTCATAAAGTTCTCTTAAAGAACCATAAAATGTTCCCTAAGAGAATATAAATAGCAAAAACTGTTATAAACCACTTTCAATAAGTAATATATTAGTAGATTTTTGTAATTACTTTTTTTTTGCAATGTATTACTGATAATGGCACTTACAAGTAATAAATTATTTACTAAGTGGTTTAGAAAGTATTCTAGAAAGATAATTACTTACTAAGTGTTTCAGAAAGGTAGTTCTAGAAGTCATGTATTCTTTAAAAATAAAATTAAAAACATCTCACAATGGAATAAAAAATTAGAACTCAATTTTTACATGAATTTTAAACACTCCCCTTTCTGGGTTTTTAAATATTGATATTACTGATAATGGCACTTACAAGTAATAAATTATTTACTAAGTGGTTTAGAAAGTATTCTAGAAAGATAATTACTTACTAAGTGTTTCAGAAAGGTAGTTCTAGAAGTCATGTATTCTTTAAAAATAAAATTAAAAACATCTCACAATGGAATAAAAAATTAGAACTCAATTTTTACATGAATTTTAAACACTCCCCTTTCTGGGTTTTTAAATATTGTGGTTGAAAAATGAAGCAAATGCGTCACAGTTCTTTAGGAAATATAGGCACAAAACTACATTTTAAAGAAAAATTTCAAATATCAATTTTTGAATTTCATTCTTTAATTATTGAGTTACCAATAAGACATCTTCATTCATTCAGTATATGCTTAACAAAGAGTTAATTATCAAGCAGTTTTAATCTAAAATTCAAAATATACTTTTACAAACCTAAGATTTTTCTCCTTCTAAACTAGAAGATTAAAATACAAGTAACAAAGTTGAAACAGAAAACATCCTCTTAAAACTTTAAAACGATCACATTCATTTCACAACTTTAAAATAATCATTTTTAATAAAATTTAATAAAATATCTGAATTAACTTACAGTGTTAAACATATAAATAACAAGACAAACAAACCTTTTCTATGACAGACCAAGGCTTCAACACTGGCATGAAGTTTCCTAAGTTGCTGATCCAGATTTTCAAATTGCTGCTGCTTTTCTTCAAACCACTAAGAGAAAAATGAAAAATGGAGCCAATTTAGCCAGAACAAACCAGTGTAAATTAGGTTACCAATAGCAAGCTACATTCCTTGTTTTAAAGCAACAAATTAACCATGTATAACCATGGTGGTCAACTGATGTGCTGAGAACTACACTCAATAAGCAAATTAATATCCTATTTTCTACTTGTACAGCTTTAAAATGCAATTGTTGGGCTCATTAATTCATCTCATTATTCAAGTCGAAAAATCAGCTCTTACTGCATCCGATTCATTCATCTTGATTGTCATTTTGTTGACAGCGTCGGCAGCCTTGTTCACCATCCTCAATATTCCTGCTCCACTCAGAGCCTGTGTATTAACTGCTCTAGGCAGCTGGAATTGAATGACAAATAAGGGCAAACAAACCGGTTAAAAGCCTAGAGGTTTAACTGGCCACAAAAGGGACTGCTCCCACATAACACCCCGGAAAAAAAAAGAAAAGAAAAAAAGGAGGTTGTATTTTCTTCACTCTCATACATTTCAATAGTGAGATCTAATTTCTCAAATACACTACTTGTACATTCTCAAAGGAAAACTTAAAAAATAGACTTTCCATTTGTTTTTCTTCTGCACGTTTACATTTAGATGGAACAACACTCTGTTTGTCAAAATATATTAAGAAATTGCCAAGCACCTTAACACTGGCCACCTGTTTGCTAGCAGATATAAACTGTTTAAAAGGGAAAAAGGAGAAAGTCTTGAGAAAAATCTCCTTATGCTTAGTCATGGCTATGCGATTTGGAATTTTTTTTTTAACAATTCTGGAGTTCAAGTAGATTAAAAATATCTCACATGGTAACAGAGGATAAAATGTGCCAAATATAAAGATCAGCATGGTTATAATTAAAGCTCTTTCAAATCACACATTTCCATTTCAAAACCTTAATAAGACTATTAGAATGTAGGCATACAAACCCACATTCAACTATCTCTAAAATGAGATCTGAATAAACTTATTTCAACACAATATCTAAGCAATGACTTAGGGTATTCAGAATTAGACTAATATATTTCAATAAAGGGAATAATCATACTATAATTATTGATATGAAGAAGATATTTTGCTATGAATTTAGTTAAGTAATTAAAGCACTAAGCGAAAAAAAAAACCACAACACATTGTTTTATCCCATTTATTAAAGCAGTTGTTTACCGAACACCTATACATACATATAATTACTACACTGATAATCATAAATGAGAACATTTACATATAAAAATTTAAAGTAGAAATAGTACCTCTGAACTTTCTAAGAACTGCCTTAAATCAGGATCCTGTAGTAAAGTTGGATGCTTTACTGTTCTTTGAAGATACCTAGATTTAAGAATAAAATGCTCCTTTATTTATCAATAGCATCTTATTTTAAAACTTATTTCAAAAAAAGAATATTTAAAAATTTAATAAAGATGTCTTCTGCTTCGGAGAAGGCAATGGCAACCCACTCCAGTACTCTTGCCTGGAAAATCCCATGGATGGAAGAGCCTGGTAGGCTTCAATCCATTGGGTCGCTAAGAGTCAGGCACGACTGAGCGACTTCACCTTCACTTTTCACTTTCATGCAATGGAGAAGGAAACGGCAACCCACTCCAGTGTTCTTGCCTGGAGAATCCCAGGGACAGAGGAACCTAGTGGGCTGCCATCTATGGGGTCGCACAGAATCGGACATGACTGAAGCAACTTAGCAGCAGCAGCAGCCTTCTGTTTGCTTCCTATCAGTTTGCTTTCATTCTAATTATGTAGAATTTTACAGTAATTTAATAATTAAAAAGCTCTGCATTCATCTTTTGAAAACTTATAATTATGTAAAAAGAGACATGGTAGTGGAGTAGGGGTAGGAATGGAGAGAGGTTAAATTACTTACCAAACTTCTCATTGCAAAATATTAGAGTTAGGGTACATATGTAAGTTTGTCAAACAACTCTATCTTTTGGCAGGTCAGTATGTCCCCAGTCATTATTATATATATTCTAGTAATATATATATTACTAATTAGTCCAAACTATTTTTTTTAATTGCCATCATTACCAAAATGGAGAACAGCCTACTAATTTTTTCCCCATTGGCAGTAGATTTAAATTATGAAATCAGTTTTGATCCTCATTTGACAAGGACTAAATTTTTTTCAACATTTCTATTTCTAGGATTTTGCTATTTTTGATGTTTTCCTTATAAGACATCACATAAAATAAAAAGTAAAGAGAAACATCATTATTAAATCATTATCAGCTTACTTTAGTAATTTTCCTTTACGAGAAAAGGTCAAACCCTGACAGTCACGATAAATTACCAATCCTTCTTCCATAAGAGAAAAAATTCCGCTATTTGAATCACTGCTACTTATCTAATCCCATTTTTTAAAAATTGCTCTTTACTCAGATTAATAATTACATGCATTAATGTTTCAATTATAATAATTTGCCTAACAGTTAATATGCCTTTATTCCATTTATACAGAACAGATTATAGAATATGCCTAAGAGTTTCTGGGGGTGGGGGAGAAAGCTCAAACGTTAACTTCTGTTTTTATATATTTAAATAAAATACCATATTAAGCTTCATTTTAAGTCAACAGCTCATGTAAGAGGTCATTATAATAGAAGTGTTATTTAATAGATATGTACAATACGATCTATACTGTGGTTTTAAAAAGTATTTATTTGCTGCTTAGTTTATGAAACTAAAAAATAGTACAGTAGGAACACTAATCCTGTAAGTTTGAGAAATGTTGATACTTTTCCACTGGAATTTTACTTAAACAATTTTAACACTGAAGTTCTCCAGTACTACTCTAGCTGAGTTATTAAGTTGTTTAGGACTGTGTACTGTTTAAAAGCAGTTTGCATAAGTTGTTCATCTGAGTGCACACAACAGCTGGTAAATAGCCAAGCACTTAAGACATTCATAAAATGAACAACCAAGGAAGACAAAACATCTAGTATACAACCTTTAAGAAAAATTGCAGTATTTCAAACGTAAATGGAAATATACTACTTATAAAATAGCTTTTTAAAGTGAGTTCTCGTGAGAATTTTTGAGTTCTATAAGTGAGAATACTAATCTCATGCAATATTCCAGGAAAAAGAGTGTTTCTATAACCAAGAAAGTTTGAGATATATTACATACATATTCCTTTAAGATTCATAGTGAATAGCAGCATATTAAATGCTGTGAGAAGTACTGCAGGAAAAAGATCTGGTTTAACTTTGTTAAAGCCTATATTAATAAACCTCAACTGACAGTAGATTTTTTTCGCCTTAAAACACACTAGCATTTTGAGGAATCAACGTTGAAAAATTATGTTCTAGAAAAAGACCATAAAACTTTCTTAAGAGTTACATGAAAATAAAGAGTAATTAACCACTTCAAAAAGGTATTAAACTTACATAATGTTAAAATTAAGAAAAGAAACATAAAACAGATTTTTACTTGATTAACTATCTAACTATACACCAATTCAGAATTAAGGTCAGAGAAGATTATAGATACGGAGAAGAAAGATAAAGAACAAAAACGAACGTAAGAAGAATACACTGAAAATACAATGAAAAGAGGCATTGGGGGCCGAACAAAAACTGAAGGAAGACATAAATGAAAGATGCTTGGAACTGATGAAAACAAAGTGTCAGACTCTGCAAGAAGTGGTCAGCAGTTAGTTCTTAAGATTCGTGCTAAGGAAAGGTTATCAGTATATTTACAATCACTGAGGGCTTTCATGGGGTCGCAAAGAGTCGGACACGACTGAACTGAACTGAACTGAAGGGCTTTCAACTGCTTCCCTGGTGGCTGAGGTGGTAAAGAATCTGCCTGCAATGCAGGAGACCTGGGTTTGATGCCTGGGTCTGGAAGATCCCCTGGCAACTCACTCCAGCATTCTTGCCTGGAGAATTCCATGGACAGAGAAGCCTGGAGGGCTATAGCCCATGGGGTCACTTTCAAGTTTCTACTTACCAAAACAAAATAAAGTAGGTTATACAAAACGCTTGAGAGAAACAGAGTTAAAGATAATTCTCTTGCTTTAGACTCAAAGATATGTGCTGACAAAGAGAGACCAAGAAGGCAAAAAGAAGCTGGGTCTCTGATGACATTCATTTGTTCATTCAACAAACATATCTTGAGCATTTACTACACATCAGTTACTGTTCTGAGTACTCAAAATGTATCAATGAACCAAAGAGAACAAGGCTCCTTTCCTACTGAAGCTTATTAGAAAAAGCAGACAGACAACAAATCACAAAAATTATGTAGTATGAAGTAAGATGGCAAATGCTGTGGAGAAAACAAGTAAATGGGATCGGTGAAAGTGAAAGCTGCTCAGTGTGTCCGACTCTTTGCAACCCCATAGACTATACAGTCCATGGAATTCTCCAGGCCAGAATACCGCAGTGGGTAGCCTATCCCTTCTCCAGGGGATTCTTTACCAAGTGAGCTACTAGGGAAACCCACGGGATCAGTGGTTGATGGCAATTTAAATAGAATAGGTCAGAAAAGGTGATACCTGAATGCCTGAATTTTAAACAGGTAATGGAATTAGCCATGCGGATACCCTAGGAGCAAAAACTTTATAGGATGTGCCACAGAGGGTAGGGGAGTGAAAACCCAGGTGAGAAAATGCCTGGGATCTTTGAGGAGCAGCAAAAAGGTGAGTGTGGCCTAGAGCAAAGTGATCAAGGAAGATATGAGATCAAGTACGTAACAGAGTAAGCAGTGAATGTCATGTAAGATTTTATAGGTCATTATAAGGATTATAGCTTTTACTGAGTGAAATCAGATGTGTGTATGAGGGGGATGATTCATGTATTAAACAGATGACACTGGTGGTTGTATTAAAAAAAGAGTAGAGGTACAAGGATAGAAACAGGGAGATCAACGTGGAGTCTACTGAAGTTAATTCAGATGTTTCAACTAGTAGTGAACAGATGAAAAAACTGTTGTCCACATATCAAAAGGAAACAACAGGATTTCCTGATGAATTTCATAACATTAAACATCTGCCTACCTCCAAACCTTCTGATATGAGTGGGTTAATCAATCTACACTAACTGTTGAGGCTTTGCCAGCTGGGTTTGCAGGTACTTCTTATGATACACATACATTTTTAAAGAAAAGGAACAATGAATTTAGGTTAAATAACTGGTCCAAGACCTCACAGATAGCGTGCAGCGCATAATGGAGTGCCGGTTTCAACACAGAAAGGATTCTACAACCCTATACACTACTTCATGGTACTTTACATTTCTCAGTTTATATTTACAGAAGTGTATCCTTATTATAAAACAAACTCAATATGCTTGTAAGGTAACACATGAAGCACTCATAAGAATATCAAGTGAGCTATCTTTAGGATACTTAGAAGACATAGTTTCTGCTTACTGAGTGTGGCACAGGAGGAATGTTTGGGTTTTTAACCACTCCCTTTCTCTTCTCATATTTTAACACCAGATATTAATCCTTTTGCTCAAGACAGTCATCTGGATTCTCAAAGTTCAACAAATAAATAACTATGTAAATGACTACTAGAGCATATACGAAGAAATACATCTTTGACCTGCCAGATCCAACCAGGTCGTGTATCCCACAGAAATGCCTAAATGTTTAAATTTTAAGAAATGCCACAGAAAACTCAAAATAAAAATCATTCCAGTTCCTCTGCTTCTGTACCTTTACACCTGTATTTTCTTTAGTTATCTTTTCTAATGTACAATGAACTCATAATATGCTTTATCACTACTGCAAATTCTATTAAGGTACTGACAGTATTTAACAAGCAATATTTACTAGTCAAAAAACTGTCTTCACAAATACACTAGGTCAAGCTTCAATACTTCCTTAAAACTCTCCTCAGTGTTACATAGTGAATGAAGGTATGGTTTAAGTACTATGCAATGCATTCAAGTTAAAAGAAGAGGTGAGTAGAGAATCAAATATATCCTTGGTACAATAAATCTTCATTAAGCTTCTTATCAAGGATGTCATCCAAAATATTTCAAATTTACTCACAGAAAAACAGGACTGGAAAGGCTTCTCAAAAGGTCATGGTTATACTTTCAGGAAGAACTAAGTGAAATCAAGGCAGTACATTATCTATCTTTATTCTTAAACATACTCAGTCTACGACTTCTTTCACAACAGAATCAGTTCTAATGCCTAAATTAAACTTCTATTGATGCAATTTAAATCTTTTTCCAGAGTGACTGCTAGTCTCACAGACCTAATCTCATCTTTTAAGTCTTCTCTAACATAAGATTTTTAAGTTGCACACTAGCTTTTCTTATTATGAATTGTTCAAACCTGACTTTACTGTGGCATTTTAAAAAAACTGAAATAATTTATTACTAAAATCGAGAAATATGTTGTCTCAAAAAGAGTTTTAAAAATGAATTTATACCCAGTAGATATATATGCTATTTCCTAAAAACTGTCCTTATCTGCTCTAACCACTAATTTTAAGCAAAGAGAGAAAATAAAACAAATAAGCAAATTTGATTAAAATTAAAAAAAAAAAAACTATGAAAGTAGCAAGTATTTTAAATCTAGGTAATTACCAACTATCAGGTGAACTTTAAGATAGTTTTGAACTTGTTTTCTCACATTTTCAGCATAGAAAGGAAGAAATATTAAGATTCTGGGAGTAGATTCCTCCCATCCATTTCTCTTTGCGTTGGCCACAATGAACACAAGTCTTCAAAGCTATAGGAAATGTGTCAGGTCAAGAAGTATAAAAGAAGGTACAGTATATATATCTATCAGCCTTTAACTATACAGTCAGTTCAAGCACTGACTAACCCTTTTGTACTTTCAAGTCACAATCAACTATAAAGAATTGAAGGGGGAGGGAGGGCAATGGCACCCCACCCCAGTACTCTTGCCTGGAAAACCCCATGGACGGAGTAGCCTGGTGGGCTGCAGTCCATGGGGTCGCTAACAGTTGGACAGACTGAGCGACTTCACTTTCACTTTTCTCTTTCATGCATTGGAGAAGGAACACTTTTCACTTTCATGCCTTGGAGAAGGAAATGGCAACCCACCCCAGTGTTCTTGCCTGGAGGATCCCAGGGACTGGGGAGCCTGGTGGGCTGCAGTCCATGGGGTCGCTAACAGTTGGACAGACTGAGCGACTTCACTTTCACTTTTCTCTTTCATGCATTGGAGAAGGAAATGGCAACCCACTCCAGTATTCTTGCCTGGAGAATCCCGGGGATGGGGGAGCCTGGTGGGCTGCCGTCTATGGGGTCACACAGAGTCAGACATGACTGAAGTGACTTAGCAGCAGCGGCAGCAGCAGCACAAACCTAATTTTTCATTGCATTCAATAATACTTCAATATCACTAACTATTCAAAAGAAAAATTAATGTAGATGAAGACAAGTATCACTTTGTTATGAAAATTAACAGAAACGGAACAAGATGACAGTACCATATTTTTTAATGGACCAATTTTCTTTAAAAAAGCTTACAGCATTCTTAAGAGTAATCTAGTGGTACTTCAGAATTTTCATACTTAATAATATACTTGTGCCACTTAGTGGAATCAGACTTATATTACTGAAGTAAAAACATAAGAGTAATAACATAGCTGATTAGAATTACCTTTCAAGAGCTGCTCTCCGTTTTTCTACAAATTCTGTGGATGATGAATCTTCTTTACCCACCTTGACCTTGGTCATGCCTTTGAAAAAATTGAATGACATTCATGATTTTCTACTACTGAGAAACATTCTTTTAAAATAATTTCTGCATAATTTGGCTTCCCTGGTGGCTCAGAGATTGGTAAAGAATCTACCTGCAATGCAGGAGACCCAGGTTCAATACCTAAGTTGGGAAGGTCCCCTGGAGAAGGGAATGGCTACCCACGCCAGTATTCTTGCCTGGAGAATCCCAGGGACGGGGGAGCCTGGTGGGCTGCCGTCTATGGAGTCGCACAGAGTCGGACACGACTGAAGTGACTTAGCAGCAGCAGTTCACACGGAGAAGGCAATGGCACCTCACTCAAGTACTCTTGCCTGGAAAATCCCAT
Organism: Oreotragus oreotragus; assembly: GCA_006410675.1. Taxonomy (NCBI): domain Eukaryota; kingdom Metazoa; phylum Chordata; class Mammalia; order Artiodactyla; family Bovidae; genus Oreotragus; species Oreotragus oreotragus. The sequence continues at coordinate 261,537 of SJYX01008270.1, read as the reverse complement.
GGGCGGAGGACCCTGGTGGGCTGCAGTCCATGGGGTCGCTAAGAGTCGAACACGACTAAGCGACTTCACTTTCACTTTTCACTTTCACGCATTGGAAAAGGAAATGGCAACCCACTCCAGTGTTCCTGCCTGGAGAATCCTAGGGACGGGGGAGCCTGGTGGGCTGCTGTCTATGGGGTCGCACAGAGTCGGACATGACTGAAGCGACTCAACAGTAGCAGCAGTTCACAAAGCATGGTTACGATATCTGGAAGCATTCTGAGACCTTTTTGAGGAGTGGCAAGGGATGTGTACAAAAATCTATCTTCATAATACACCACGCTGTTATTTTTGTATTTTTACTCTCATTCTTTCATGAGAACTCAGTAGAGCTTTCCTAAAGTTATATGATGTGCTGAGTGCAGAAGCAGATGTGAAAATAAAGCTATTTTCTATGAAGTCAGAAATTAAAGATTTTGCAAAACTGTAAAAAACAAAAAAGGCAAGCCATTCTTATCATTATTTTTTTGCCTTACAAAAATAATTTTTCACAAAAACCTTATTTGTTAATAACAGGTTATCAGTTTATTATTTTTAAGTCAATTAATAAACACAATTTAAAAATTCTCACGTGTAAGTATCAAGAGATACAGCTCCAAAAGCAAAAGCTCTTTAAGGCCCTTCAATAAATCTGAATACATAAGGTGTCTTGAGACGAAAAAGCTTAAGAACTATACTAGATCTTTCAATTTTAAATATGAAGACGAATATAAAAATGCTTTTGAATATATCAAGGTTTCAAAATCATAAAAGATACAGATAAAAGTGGTTTTCAAATCAAATGTTTAAAGAGGTAAAAACAGTAACTTAGAATAAAACTCATTTCAAATGTATTTCAGAATAACAATCTTATATCTATATAAAATTGATTTATATAAAAACCTATGACTGGGAAATTGGTTCAAGATGATGGAGAAGGAGGATGTGCACTCAACTTCTCCTGAAAGAACACCAAAAATCTATCACTGAAAAGAAAGAGTGGAAAAAATACTATAAAATTTTAATGGTGGGACAATAGAGGTTTTCCTCTTTTGTAATATTCTGCATATTCTTAACTAAGTAAGGCTTTATTACCTGTAAAAGTGAAATATTTTTAAATGTTAAATTGACGTATGTAATAAAATGAGTTTAAATAGTTTCTGTGTGAGCAAGGCTAGATCAAATCTTTTTGTACAATGTATAGCTGAGCATGGAACATCTCTAAGTCCTCAGAAAAATGTTAATATGTTAATAATATTAAATATTCTCTAAATGTTACTCAGTAATAAGGTATTCTAATAACCCTAAAAGAGTTTTTAATTGCTTTCATCTTGCTAAATTCCAACATAATATTTAACATCATCACATTGTATAAATCAAAATCCTTAGGTATTAGAAAATAAAATTTTTAGCTATACACTCTTCAGTTGATAAATGACTATCACAAATATAATATTTAAATTCAGTATCTCTTAAGACATTGATATGTCATGATAGTGAGTGACCATGGAATACACAAATCCATACAATTAAATTGAACTAGTACCAGTAACAAACATCAATTTTTAAAGATTCATACTTACCTACTATACTCTTTTCTGGAGCTGGAGGCACAATATAACCAACATGTAAATACTTGCTTGCTAATTTGCTATGCAAACCGAGAAAGTCACTAAATCTTCTTTTAACTGAAAATTCACTTTTGCTGAACATGGAAAGAGAAGTCTACAAGTGAAAAGGAGGTATTTCAAATTTTGAATACTGAAAAATTATTTAAAAATTAATGTAATACATAATTGTGAATATGCATACACACACAGAGGTCTATATTGTAAAAAAAAATGTAGAGTAGCTAACTAATGTGAAACAAAGATTTCTAACAACTGAAAAAACCCCAAATCACAGTTGTTGCTGGGTTTGTTTTTTTTTTTTTAACAGAAAACACCTGCTTTATTCTACATTTAACTCATCTCAGTGACTACCTGTACTTACGCTAATGATTCTTAACCTCTGATCTTTACCTCTAGCCTAGATCTCCACTGGGCTTCAGTCTGAAACACAGTCCAAGGGAAAACCTCCATTGAAATTGCACCGCCATCTCAATTTCACCATATTTTCCCCTGCTGGAAAAGTGAAGGGAACTTCTCTGTATTGTTTACTATTATATTCTAGCTTTTGGAAGACAGCCTGACTCCAAGGTATATAAGTAAGTATCTGTTTAATGAATTAACAGATTTCACTCCATACTGTGTTCCTCTCTTGTACTGCCTTTTCTCCAGGATCATTCCAACAACCACAGAGTTCCTCTAGACGAAGACTCAGGTTTCCCTCCTTCCTTACTTTTTACATCCAAGCTCTACTGATCACACCTCCTATATAACTCAAGAAACCATTTTCTTCACTCATCCCCAGAACCAATTCCTAAGTATCACTTCTCACAGTAGGACTGCTGCAGACCCCCTGTCTTTAAGAATTGCAACTGCCTCAACTAGAGACCCTGACCTTTCTCTTTACTTTGGCCACCCTGTGCAGCATGCAGACTCTTAGTTCCCTGACCAGGGGCTGAACTCACACACTCCCCAGCAGTAGAAGCACAGAGTCTTAACCAGTGGTCCACAGGGAAGTTCCCTGACACTTATCTTCCCAATCCAAACTGAGTCAGAGAGAGCTTTCTGGAACAAAAATCCCAATGTGCCACACTCTTGTTTGAACTTCAGTGGTTCTCCATCATACAGTTCCTAACGTGGCTGTTCATAATAAAGGCAGGCGTACTGCCGAACAATTTAATCTGGCACCACTTCCTGCAGGTCCTAGAAAGCACAATGTTTTCTTATTTCTGGCTTTTACGCAAGCAAGTCCCTTTGCCCCCTCTCCCACCCACAACACTTCTACTTTGCCTAGATTAGATCCCTTCCTGCATAGCCTCCCAGAACACTCTCTCTACCAAACCACTCACGACTCACTGTGACTATTTATATGCAACTTTTACTGGATGATAACCCTGTAAAGACAGTGAACACATACACTTTAATCACTGTAGTATCCTCATACTACACAGTGAGGGCTCAGTAGTTTTTCAGAAGAGCAAAAGGCTTACCTTTGTCGTCACTCTATAAGCCATGTAAGCATTCATGCCATCACCTATAAGGAAAGCCAAGCTATTAAAAATCATAAGCTTAACACACAGGTAACTATGTGAGGTAATATATTAACTTGATTGTGGTAATCATTTCATAAAATATTAAGCTATCACATGGTAATCATTTCATAAAATGTTACGCTATCACATGATAATTGTGATGTGTGTACATCCTAAATATAGACAATTTTTATTTGTCAATTATTTCTCAATAAAGCTGAGGGAAAAAACAAACCACCAAGCTGCCACAAGTTTAAAAATTAGAAGCACCAATTTTAATATTGTAACAATGCATGTAGTTAAGAAAAACAGCACATTAACAACCAGTTAATTATCAAAAAGAAGCAAGTACAAAATAGAATACATGTTGACTCACCAACTTTCTCTGGATCTGATACACCAATTTCTATATCAAAAACATCTCCATTTGCTTCTTCTTCAATCTAGGAAAATTTTTTTTGGTATTAAAGATTCCAATTTGTATTATCATCATAATAGTAATAAGTATAATTTTTACCATCTATCTTTTATTAGGATCACTGCCACATGAAACAATCTGAGAGTCACTCAGCACTATTTCTGAAAATCAGTGAAAGCTTTTACATTTCCTGTCTATGTGAAAAATACACACACACAACAACAACAATAGGAAAAGGAGAATTAGGAGACGTAGCAGAAAATCTTGTGTTCCTCCGACTCCTCAGATGTAGAGAAAACTTCTGGAGGCATACTGTGGAATATTTCTGTTCAATCTTCAGATGCAGATTATGAAGATAATTCCTTATTTTTAATATTACTATTTTTCAAAGCTGTATCTCTCCTCTTTAAAAACCAGAAAGCAAAGTAGCCATTATGTTTGCCAGTAGAATCCTACATGCTTGCAGAAATTATTATAAGCAATTAGAGCATCATGGTTTCTCTAATTACCTAGCAAACACATGTTCTTCTTGAAGCCAATAAAAGCACTACAAAGCTCACTGAGAAAAGTAGGAAAAATGATCAATCTATGAGACTACAGAGAAGCACTTTTTATGCCATTGTAAGTAAGCAACCCCTGTTAACAGTAGTTCTGAGGGAAAGGTTTGTTATTTTCAAGAAGAAAACACAGGAACTGTTCAATCTTTCAAAATTTAAAAACAACATTAATATTCTAAGAGTTCAGAAAAGTATGTTTCTCTAATGATAATTTTTTTCAAAGTTGCCCTACTGCACAGGTTTTTGAAAAGTAAGCCTTATCTGAACTGTAACATACATAAAGCATATAAATCCTAGGTATACAGCTCAATAACTTTTACAAAGTAAACACATCTCTGTAACCAGAACCGAGATCAAGAAAAAACACCACCATTAAGGCCCTCACACTTCCTCTCCACTCACTACACATCCCCTGCTCTGCCAACAGTGTCAGTCGCTCAGTCCTGTCCGACTCTGCGACCACATGAACTGAAGCTGGCCAGGTACCTAAGTCCATGGGACTATTATGGTAAGATCACAAATGACAAACTGCCTGACTTAAGAAGGAAAGTGATGTATTCAAGTTATTGGATTAAAAAGTGTGGGGATAAATTTAGAAATCAAATCATCCAACCTCTTTAGTGTTCTCTTTAGAAACGTCTAAAAGGCTTTATCAAAAATGATGGACAGGAGAGAAATGCTGGGTGGGGAACAACAAAAACGTATTATTTACATATTAATTTAGAATATAAACATTTTTCCATACCTCATCCCTGGATCTATCAAAGATCACAGGAGCAGACATACTCTTTGATTCAATTCTGGGAGCAATGAGTGTTGTGGGGGTCACAGGTGTGACTGCAGGAGAAGGTTCTGAGGAGAGTATAGGTTCCCTTTCTGGACTGTCCAGAGAAACTTCCTCTGTAGCTTCTAGATACAAATTAAACAAGTTAGTTGAAGATACTGGTAACAAGCAGAGCAGGCAACGAATTATGAAACATTTTTATATGACCCATAATATCAAACTATTATTTAAAAATAATTGTTATAAATAATTTATGAATCCTTCCTTAGTGGTTTATTTAAAACTTTAAAACCAACAGTGACTTTGTTGATTTTAGGAAGAATTCCAGTAAGTTAACATAGTTATCTATACTAGTGGTAGGGATAAAGGTAGTAGGAAAGCAATGATGTGAATAATTCCACATTCATTTGTGTTTGGATCTATAATATATCTAATACTTGTGGTAACTTACCTTCTAAAATCTTGTATTCAGGCTAACATTATGATTCTTTTATATGCACAAACACAAATTTTATAGCGGAAAGCTGCTCAGAACTATCCCAACTGGGACTGAAAATTTGTTATGGAAAGTCCACAAAGTAATCAAAAGCAATTAACTGCTAAAGATTACTGGATATTAGCTGAATACACAAATATACACAAAGCAATAGGTGTTTAGGTTTTCATTTAAAGTGCTTGTTCACTTGAAAAATCTAAAACTAAATATATTTATAAGCAAAACAAATCAATAAACTGAGTGTCTAAAAGCTATGTAACATTGTGCTAAATGCAATGAAGAAACACAAAAAAATGTAAAGTATCATACCTGCCCTCAGGGAGTTTATAATCTAGCTGGGAAAACAAGATATAAGCATGTGGAATGTTAAATAACAAAAGACAAATAACAGCCAAGAAAACAATATAAAGAGCATAATAAAACGTTTAATTGCTATATGAACTATAGGAACAAACTATAATTTGAGTTGAGATGGGAGAGAATAATCTAGACTGGGAAAAATAGGGAATATTTTATGAAACTGAATTGAAAAGATCTGAATGGACTTAAAAAATGAGGGAAGCATTCCACAAAAATGAAACACAGTTGACCCTTGAACAACTTGGGAGTTCGGGCCACCAACTCTCTACACAGTCAAAACTCTGAGTATAACTTATATTTGGGCCTTCCATATACATGGCTCCTTTGATTTAGAGGTTCCACATTCTTGGATTCAATAAACCTCGATCAAGTTGTACTGCAGTATTTACTAATTTTAAAAAATGCGTATCAGTGGACCTGAGCATTTCAAACCCATATTGTTCAGGAATCAATCATAACTGAGTAAGTTAAAAGCAAAGCCAGAAAAGTAAAATTTATAATCAGTGGCCAAAATAATAACCACAGTTCTGCTGGTTTATAGAACTGATATTAAGAAAAGGCAGGCAGGACTGTAAATGAAACAGGATTAGATCAGTGGTTTCTAACTTGAGGTTCTTAGATTCCTCAAAGTTTGAGAAGGTAATAACAATAGACAGTGAGCCATTTTATTACCTCAAAAAGTATATCAGTAATAACATATATGTTATTTACTTGAAGCAGTAAGATACCTCTTGAATTTTTGAGCTATTAAAATTTTCTACTTCTTTGAATTAAGATGTACAAACTACTATGCATAAAATAAATAATCTACAAGGATATATTGTACATCATAGGGAATACAGCCAACATTTTAAAACTATAAATGGAGTATAAACTTGAAAATCACTATACTGTACACCTGAAACTTATGATATTATATATCAAATATACCTCAATAAAAAAAAAGTCAAAGTTTTTCTTTTTTTTACAGAAAAAAGTCCATTATATACTAAGTATAAAGATTAACATTTCCTTGAAAGAGACACTTTCAAGCTAAATGTAAACTGATTATGTCAATTTCAGCTAAGTAACATTTCACTTATACCACAGACACCAGAGAATTTTTCAAACAAAGGAAAAACTCGTTAAACTTTGGATTTGGTATAATCTGCTGAAAAGCATAAGTGAAATACACTAACTACCCTGGCAGAAGCAAGTTCTAAAAGTCTAGGACAATTTCAACACTGGCAACTTGCTCACCCTCACTTATTCCTCTAGGACAGTTTCCTAAAATGTGATCAGTGAAGCTTAGCGCAGGATGATACTGACGGTGGAAAGGGGCTCTATCCTGTAAGTAAGCTAATAACAGTAACAAAGTCATGCTTGAACTTTTTCTGAGGCCACTTCTGACATAATAATAGTATTTGAAATGCTACCCAAAGTATATTGGCATACATACCAATTACAATTTAATCTGATTATGGTTTTAAAACCAGAATGGCTAAGTCACTAGAGCAATACCTATAGTTTTTTCTCTTATACAGGTCTTAAGAAACCTAATGATGTCATTATGAAATGTTGCTGAGTTTAAGATAAAAGATAAAGCATAAAAACTGTCTGCAGATAACCAAAGAAACAGATGACTATTTTTATTGCTTCATCTGTTTCTCCTTAAAAACAAACAAAAACCCTGACACTGACCATGGATCAATCACTATGTTTAGCATACTCTGCACTCTAGGTACACTAACACAAAAAAGATTTTTCTAGTTTAGCTCCATGGGCAAATATCACTGCACAGTGCTGACGTGGCAAACTGTCTGATCAGTAGGGCACACTGTAAACAAGAAAACCATCTTTCCTATGCATAGACACAGAGTTCTGCTTTAGAGTTTTAGCACACTCATTAACATAGAATTCTGAGACTTAAAGACTCTAAGTTGTCAGGTAACTACAGAAAAGGGTGGGAAGCTGGCTGGGTAAATGACTGTCTTCACATTTTAATTTTCTGACATGAATTCATAAAAGTCATGAATTCATCTGCAGTGAAAACTTTTCATACATTAAACAGGAAATTATATGGACCTCTGTCATAGAGGACTGTATTTTTAAATATACTTGTATTAAAAAAAATACAAGATGGTTTCAATATTCAACCACTATAAAAGCTGAGGGAGGATACATTATCAAGTTTTAACTCAAAGAAAGCCAGTTTAGGTAAATTAAGCTCTTAAACACACAAAGATTTACTATTGCAATTATTTATGCTATTAGTTCTAAGGAAGATGTTACTTTTTATAAGCCAAACATTAATTTGTATTTAAATTTTAATCTTAAAGCAGATCACTGTTTTGAAGAGGGTCCAATTTTTTAAAGGTAGAAAGAGACTACACCAAATCCTGTTCCCATATTAAAAAAAATTCCTGAGGCATCAATTCATTCACCTAAAATTGAATCAAAATGGAACCCACAGTAAATACTGAAGCATTTTTATTAAAACAGATTTCAAATATATTTAGACTATAAATAAAGCAATTAAGTTCAGAGTTTAATTTTGCTTTGTGAAAAATTTTAAGTAGTAAGAAAGAATATAATCATTGCTATTTCTCAAAATCTGAATGCTACAACCATTAGTTGTGTCCAAGTACTGCTTGAAATAATCAAATTATTAGTGTGACTTATTTCCAAACGCTTAAAACCAGAAAGGATCATATTCGTGCTTTTCGCAACAGTCTTTATTTTTCACAAAGCAAAGTAAAATTTCCTATCCTCCTAAGTCGTTAACAAGAAAAGCCATCGATAGTACTTCACAGAAAATGTTAGTGTTAAGAGAATATTTTCTGATAGGATATATGCTACAAATGACAATTACTTAAAAAAAAATAAAGGTATTTACAATTACCTGCAAAAAGATCTTCTCTGTCATCATCTAGCGCAACTTCTGCAGGTTTGGGACCACTGGAGTTTGTACTAGTATCTTCTGCAAGAAAGCTAGCTGGATCCGGAGATGATGGACTTGACTGTTAAAAAAATAATTGATAATGGATTGCCATGTTTGTCTGTTATAATTATGTCTCCAGATACTATAGAAATAGAACATCCTCCTGATAAGCAGAGAAGAAAGAATAAGAACAGCTATTTACAGTTCTTCCTCTGAGGGTAAGAAATAACCAAAAACACACTTTCACTCACCTTCTTTCTTAACAAGAAATCACTTAAGATTTAAAACAGAAAATCTTTTCCAGTCACCCAGTTAGATATACTAATCTGTCAAGTTTAGTTATAATTAACAAAAACAAATTTTAATGTTTTATATAGTACATATCATATAATAGTAAAAGTCGGACCTTACAAATATGTTGCATGAATAAGAAGTTCAATTAATACTTTAAGACAAAGGTTTAGCAGTAGTTGACTTAAGACTACAATTATTCTAAAATTTCTGTATTTTCAAACTAAAAAATTCCCAATTATTTACATTTCAACTAAGCTAAAGGAATATTTTTGTATTTTGGAAAGTACAAAAATCAGCAAAATGGAATCAACACTGTAAAGCTTTTAGATTTATCACAGTTTTCTTATAAGTTAAAACCAGTACTTAAAAAAAATACATAACACAAAAAGGAAGTTTATATATCAAAAGTGCACAGCTATATATTTTCAAAACCTGACACACCTGTGTCATCAGCACCCAGATCAAGAAAGAGCACATTATCAAATCGAAAAGCTCCACTCATGCTTCCTCCTATGCTTTACCCTCTCCCAACCTAGGCTGCTACCAAGCGGGATTCATTTTTCCTCTTTTTGCTCTTCACACAACTAGAATCATCCAAAACACATTTGTTTTCTGTTTGTTCTTTAACCTTAATGCTATGTATACAAGACTCTTATATTGTTGCATGTAATAACAGAACACGCATCTTTGTTGATGTAAATATTCCACTGTGTAAATACACAACTGATCCATTCTGCTGTTGATGAGCATCTAGGTTTTCAAATTTCATTACCAGTTTTTTACCACTACCAACAGGGCTGTACGAACTGTCCACACATGTCTATCTTTCAGCAAACAGTGAAGGAATTTCTGTTTGCCATGTACCTAGCAGTGGAATACCTGAATCACAGGATAGGGAAATGTTCTGCTTTAGAAGATATCACTAAAAATCTTCTAAAGTGGTTATATAATTCACACTCACCCAAGTAATATACAGGACTCCCCTGTAGCTCAACAGCAAAGGATCTGCCTGCAATGCAGGAGACCAAGGTTTGATCCCTGGGTCAGAAGATCCTCTGGAGAAGGGAATGGCAATGCACTCCAGTATTCCTGCCTGTAGAATCCAACGGACAGAGAAACCTGGTGGGCTACAGTCCGTGGGGTTAGAGCTGGACACGCCCGCACAACTAGCATACACACACCAGTAACACACAGAGCTTCCTATCCTTGTCAACACTTAAATGTATTTCATGTTTTCACTTAAGCTATTATGGAGAGTATGGAGTGCACGTTACTGTGACCTGAATTGGCATTTTCCTGATGAGTAATGATGGTGAGCAGTTTTTCATATGTTTAACAGACATTTGGATATCTTCTTTTGTGAAGGGTCTCTTCAAGTATTTTTGCTATTTTTCTATTGTTCTTATTGATTTGTAGGAGTTCTTTACATAGTCTAGATACATTCTAGATATGTATCACACATGGATGGAGAAAAAAAATTTCTCCCATTTTGTACTGTTGCCTTTCCACTTACTTAATGGTACATATTAATGAATAAAGTTATTAATTCAGTTCAGTTCAGTCGCTCAGTCATGTCCGACTCTGGAAGTCCATGAACCACAGCATGCCAGGCCTCCCTGTCCATCACCAACTCCCAGAGTCCACCCAAAGCCATGTCCATTGAGTTGGTGACGCCATCCAGCCATCTCATCCTCTGTTGTCCCCTTCTCCTCCCGCCCTCAACCTTTCCCAGCATCAGGGTCTTTTCAAATGAGTCAGCTCTTCGCATGAGGTGGCCAAAGTACTGGAGTTTCAGCTTCAACATCGGTCCTTCCAATGAACACCCAGGACCAATCTCCTTTAGGATGGACAGGCTGGATCTTCTTGCAGTCCAAGGGACTCTCAAGAGTCCTCTCCAAACACCACAGTTCAAAAGCATCAATTATTCAGTGCTCAGCTTTCTTTATAGTCCAACTCTCACATCCATACATGACCACTGGAAAAACCATAGCCTTGACTAGATGGACCTTTGTTGACAAAGTAATGTCTCTGCTTTTTAATATGCTGTTTAGGTTGGTCATAACTTTCTTTCCAAGGAGTAAGCATCTCTTAATTTCACGGCTGTGGTCACCATATGCAGTGATTTTGGAGCCCCAAAAAATAAAGTCAGCCACTGTTTCCCCATCTATTTGCCATGAAGTGATAGGACCAGATGCCATGATCTTAGTTTTCTGAATGTTGAGCTTTAAGCCAACTTTTTCACTCTCCTCTTTCATTTTCATCAAGAGGCTCTTTAGTTCTTTTTCACTTTCTGCCATAAGTTATTAATTAGTAGGGTAAATTATCAATTTTACTTTAAGGCCATTTCTAATTAGTAAGATCTGTCTTATCAGTTTTTTTGAGTAAACTATCCCCTATGGCATAAGGACATTTCTTTACAGCTTTCAAAAACAGTTTAAATTCCTTATGGGAAAATTTTAAAAAGCCGTTTTCTTTTCTCTCAGGAGCTCATTATTATATCTCCAAACTCTCACAAAGGTAGGTGTCTACTCACCTTAGCATGTTTTTCTTGAAGGAACTTAAAAACAAATAAGCTTTTCCTATAAGCTTTTTCCAGAAGATGTTCCTGACAACCTCCTCTCTGATTGCGTATGGTTAGGTGAGTGGTATATACGCTTCCAATGCATATCTGTTTCTTTTGTCATAATTTCTCTTACCACACTGTATTACCATTATTATCTATTTATAGACTACAAACTCTGTATGGAAAGAAGAATGTCTTATTTTATTTCTTTTTACCAGGTCCCTGGCAGCGAATATTCAATTCAGTTCAGTTCAGTCGCTCAGTCGTGTCCGACTCTTTGCGACCCCATGAATCGCAGCACGCCAGGCCTCCCTATCCATCACCATCTCCCGGAGTTCACTCAGACTCGCGTCCATCGAGCCAGTGATGCCATCCAGCCATCTCATCCTCGGTCGTCCCTTTCTCCTCCTGCCCCCAATCCCTCCCAGCATCAGAGTCTTTTCCAATGAGTCAACTCTTCGCATGAGGTGGCCAAAGTACTGGAGTTTCAGCTTTAGCATCATTCCTTCCAAAGAAATCCCAGGGTTGATCTCCTTCAGAATGGACTGGTTGGATCTCCTTGCAGT
>SJYX01008270.1:199095-248962 GCA_006410675.1 Oreotragus oreotragus | reverse complement strand
ATTTTTCCAAAGAAGGCATACAGATGGCTAGCAACACATAAAAAAATGCTCAACATCACTCATTATCAGAGAAATGCAAATCAAAACCACAATGAGGTACCATCTCATGCCGGTCAGAATCTGTCTCTTATACACATCTAGATGTGTATAAGAGACAGCCATAAGGGTGGTGTCATCAGCATATCTGAGGTTATTGATATTTCTCCCGGCAATCTTGATTCCAGCTTGTGTTTCTTCCAGTCCAGCGTTTCTCATGATGTACTCTGCATATAAGTTAAATAAGCAGGGAGACAATATACAGCCTTGACGTACTCCTTTTCCTATTTGGAACCAGTCTGTTGTTCCATGTCCAGTTCTAACTGTTGCTTCCTGACCTGCGTACAGATTTCTCAAGAGGCAGGTCAGGTGGTCTGGTATTCCCATCTCTTTCAGAATTTTCCACAGTTTATTGTGATCCACACAGTCAAAGGCTTTGGCATAGTCCATAAAGCAGAAATAGATGTTTTTCTGGTACTCTCTTGCTTTTTCCATGATCCAGCGGATGTTGGCAATTTGATCTCTGTTTCCTCTGCCTGTTCTAAAACCAGCTTGAACATCAGGGAGTTCACGGTTCACATATTGCTGAAGCCTGGCTTGGAGAATTTTGAGCATTACTTTACTAGCGTGTGAGATGAGTGCAATTGTGCGGTAGTTTGAGCATGACTATCTGTTAACGCAACTCTGAGAAAATAACTATGAATATGTGAAAGAAATGGCATTAAGTCTGTCAACCAGACTGTCTGCAATTAAGTTTGAAATACCCTTTGGTACATATACATAAAAATAGCAGAGTGGCTCCAACACCCATTCATGGAAATACAGAGGAATTGCCGCAATTTGGGGAATAGCTAAAAAAATTCTACCCCAAACATTACATTTAATGAAAAACTAAGGGCTTTCTCACTAAGAGCAAGAACAAGGCAAGGATGTCTGCTGTCATTACTGCTTGTCAACATCACACTGCAAGTCCTAGCTAATGCAGTAAAGATAAAAAAGGAAACAAAATCCAGAAGAACTGACAAAAAAAGGCTTCCAGAACTAATAAACAATTATAGCAAGGTTGCAGGATACAAGGTTAACCTACAGAAGCTAATTACTTCTATATACCACCAACAAAAACAATTTGAAATTTAAAAAGAAAAAAAAAATACCATTTACATCAGCACCCAAAACAACTAAACACTTAGGAAGAAATCTAACAAAATATGCACAAAATCCCTATGAGGGAAACTAAAAAATTCTAATGAACAAAATTAAAGAAGAGCTAAATAAATGGAGAGATATTCCATATTCATGAATAGGAAGACTCAGTACTGTCAAGATGTCAGTTCTTCCTGACTTTGAACCACAGGTTCAATGCAATACCAATCAGAATTCCAGCAAGCTATTTTGTGGGTATCGATAAGAATGATGATAAAGTTTATACGGAGAAGCAAAAAACCCAGAAGAGACGGTATATTACTGACCGAGAAGAACATGTGGGAGGACTGCAGCTGCCTGCCCTCAAGACTCACCGTAAGACCACAGTAACTGACACAGTATGGTACAGGTCAAAGGTGGAACAGACCAGTGGGACAGAATAGAGAACCTACAGATAGATTCACTTAACATAAGCAAGTCCTTCATGGATGGCAGTCTTGTGGCAAAGGGGCTTGTGTAACTCAGTGAAGCCATGAGCCATGCCATGCAGGGCCACCCAAGGACAGGTCACAGTGGAGAGTTCTGACAAAACATGGTCCACTGGAGGAGCGAAAGGCAGACCATTCCAATATTCTTGCCTCGAGAACTCTGTGGACATTATGAAAAGTCAAAAAGATATGACACTGGAAGATGAGCCCTTCGGGTCAGAGACTGTCATATGCTACTGGGGAAGAACAGAGAAATAGCTCCAAAAAGCAGGAAGAGGCTGGGCCAAAGCGCAAACAACTCTTAGTTGTGGGTGTTTCTGGTGCTGAAAGGAAAGTCTGATGCTGTAAAGAACAATAAAGTATAGGACCTGAAATGTTAGGTACATGAATTAAGGTGAACTAGACTTCACTTTGACTTTTCACTTTCACACATTGGAGAAGGAAATGGCAACCCACTCCAGTGTTCTTCCCTGGAGAATCCCAGGGACGGGGGAGCCTGGTGGGCTGCCGTCTATGGGGTCGCACGGAGTCAGACACAACTGAAGCGACTTAGTAGTAGCAGCAGACATGGTCAAGCATGAGATGGCAAGCGTAAACACTGACAACTTAGAAACCAGTGAACTAAAATGGATGGGAATGGGTGAATTTAATTCAGATGACCATCATGTTTACTTCAGTGGGCAAGAACTCCTTAGAAGAAATGGAGTAGCCCTCATTATCAACAAGAGTCTGAAAAGCAGGACTTGGGTACAATCTCACCAACAGAATGATCTCAGTTTGTTTCCAAGGCAAACCACTGAACATCACAGTAATTCAAGTCTATGTCCCAACCACTAATGCTGAAGAACCTGAAGTTGAACAGTTCTATAAAGACCTACAAGACCTTTTAGAACTAATATCAAAAAGAGATACCTTTTTCATCATAGGGGACTGGAATGCAAAAGTACGAAGTCAAGAGATACCTGGAGTTAACCTGGAGTTAAGAGGCAAGTTCGGCTTTGAAAATGAAGCTGGGCAAGGAACAGTTTTGTCAAGAGAGCACACCTGTCATAGCAAACACGCTCTTCCAAAAACAGAAATGACAACTCTAGACAAGGACATCACCAGAGGGTCAATACTGAAATCAGTCTGATTATATTCTTTCCAGCTGAAGATGGAGAAGCTCTCTACAGCCAGCAAAAACAAGACCTGGAGCTGACTGTGACTCAGATCACGAGCTCCATATTGCAAAATTCAGACTTACTGAAGAAAGTAGGGAAAACCACTAGGTAGTTCAGGTATAATCTTAATTAAACTCTTTTGACTGTACAGTGGAGGTGATGAATAATTCAAGGGATTAGATCTGATACACAGAGTGCCTGAAAAACTATGGATGGAGGCCAATAACTCTACATAGAAAGTGGTGACCAAAAACCAGCCTAAAGAAAAAGAAATGCAAGAAGGCAAAGTGGTTGTCTAAGGAGACCTTACAAATAGCAAAGGAAAGAAGAGAAGTTAAAGGCAAGGGAGAAGGGGAAAGATATAACCAACTGAATGGAGACTTCCACAAAACAGCAAGAAGAGATAAGAAAGCCTTTTTAAGTGAACAATGCACGTTAATAGAGGAAAACAACAGAATGGAATAGACTAGAGATCTCTTCAAGAAAATTGGAGATATCAAGGGAATATTTCATACAAGGATGGGCAGGATAAAGGACAGAAATGGTAAGGACCTAACAGAAGCAGAAGAGAGTAAGAAGACATGGCAAGAATACACAGAAGAACTATACAAAAAAAGTCTAAATGACCCAGATAACCACAATGGTGCGGTCACTCACCAAGAGCCAGACCTCCTGGAGTGTGAAGTCAAGTGGGCCTTGGGAAGCATTCCGTTCAGTTCAGTTGCTTAGTGGTATACGACTTTTGCGTCCCCATGGACTGCAGCACGCCAGGCTTCCTTATCTATCACCAACTCCCAGAGCTTACCTAAACTCATCTCCATTGAGCTGGTGATGCCATCCAACCATCTCATCCTCTGTCGCTCCCTTCTCCTCCCACCATCAATCTTTCCCAGCATCAGGGTCTTTTCAAATAAGTCAGTTCTCCACATCAGGGGGCCAAGTATTGGAGTTTCAGCTTCAGTATCAGTCCTTCCAATGAATATTAAGGAGTGATTTCCTCTAGCATGACCTGGCTGGATCTCCTTGTAGTCCAAGGGACTCTCAAGAGTCTTTTCTAACACCACAGTTCAAAAGCATCAATTCTTCGGTGTTCAGCTTTCTTAATAGTCCAACTCTGACATCCATACATGACTAAAGGAAAAACCATAGCTGACTAGATGGACCTTTGTTGGCAAAGTAATGTTTCTGCTTTTTAATATGCTATCTAGGTTGGTCATAACTTTTTTTCCAAAGAGCAAGTATCTTTCATTTCAAGGCTGCAGTCACCATTTGCAGTGATTTTGGAGCCCCCCAAATTAAATCTGTCACTGTTTCCATTATTTTCCCATCTATTTGCCATGAAGTGATGGGACCCAGAGGCCATGATCTTAGTTTTCTGAATGTTGAGTATTATACCGACTTTTTCACTCTCCTCTTTTACTTTTATCAAGGGTTTCTTTAGTTCTTTGCTTTCCACCATAAGGGTGGTGTCATCTGCATACCTGAGGTTATTGATGGTTCTCCCAGCAATCTTTATTTCAGCTTGTGATTCAACCACCAGCCTTTCTCATGATGTACCCTGTATATAAGTTGAATAAGCACGGTGACAATATACGGCCTTGAAGTACTCCTTTCCTGATTCGGAATCAGTCTGTTATTCCATATCCAGTTCTAACTGTTGCTCCTTGACCTGCATACAGATTTCTCAGAAGGCAAGTCAGGTGGTCTAGTATTCCTAACTCTTGAAGAATTTTCAGTTTGTTGTGATCCACACAGTCAAAGGCTTTGGCGAAGTCAATAAAGCAAAAATAGAAGTTTTTCTGGAACTCTCTTGCTTTTTTGATGATCCAATGGATGTTGGCCATTTGATCTCTGGTTCCTCTGCTTTTTCTAAAACCAGCTTGAACATCTGGAAGTGCACGGCTCACGTACTGTTGAACCCTGGCTTGGAGAATTTTCATGCCGAAAATTTCTTACTTTGCTAGCGTGAGGTGAGTGCAATTGTGCAGGTAGTTTAGGCATTCTTTGGCATTGCCTTTCTTTGGGGTGGGAATGAAAATTGACCTTTTCCAGTCCTGTGGTCACCATTGAGTTTTCCAGATTTGCTGGTATATTGAGTGCAGCACTTTCACAGTATCATCTTTTAGAAGTTGAAATAGTTCAACTGGAATTCCACCACCTCCACTAGCTTTATTCATAGTGATGCTTCCTAAGGCCCACTTGACTTCGCATTCCAGGATGTCTGGCTCTAGGTGAGTGATCACACCATCGTGATTATCTTGGTCATGAAGATCTTTTTTGTACAGTTCTTCTGTGTATTCTTGCCACCTCTCCTTAATATCTTCTGCTTCTGTTAGGTCCATACCATTTCTGTCCTTTATCGAGCCCATCTTTGCATGAAATGTTCCCTTGGTATCTCTAATTTTCTTGAGGAGATCTCTAGTCTTTCCCATTCTGTTGTTTTCCTTTATTTCTTTGCACTGATCACTGAGGAAGGTTTTCTTATCTTTCCTCTAGATTCTTTGGAACTTTACATTCAAATGGGAATATCTTTCCTTTCCTCCTTTGTCTTTAGCTTGTCTTCTTTTCTCAGCTATTCGGAAGGCCTCCTCGGACAACCATTTTGCCATTCTGCATTTCTTTTTCTTGGGGATGGTCTTGATCTCTGCCTTCTGTACAATGTCACAAACTTCTGTCCATAGTTCTTCAGGCACTCTATCTACCCGATCTAATCCCCTGAATTTATTTGTCACTTTCACTGTATAATCGTGAGGGATTTAAGTCATACGTGAATGGTCTAGTGGTTTTCCCCACTTTCCTCAATTTAAGTCTGAATTTGGCAATAAGGAGTTCATGATCTGAGCCACAGCCAGTTCCAGGTCCTGTTTTGGCTGACTGTATAGAGCTTCTCCGTCTTTGGCTGCAAAGAATGTAAGCAATCTGATTTCAGTGTTGACCATCTGGTGATGTCCATGTGTAGAGTCTTCTCTTGTGCTGTTGGAAGAGGGTGTTTGCTATGACCAGCATTCTCTTGGCAAAACTCTGTTAGCCTTTGGCCTGCTTCGTTTTGTACTCAAAGGCCAAATTTGCCTGTTACTCCAGGTATCTCTTGACTACCTACTTTTGCATTCCAGTCCCCTATAATGAAAAGGACATCTTTTTTGGGTGTTAGTTCTAGAAGGTCTTATAGGTCTTCATAGAACCGTTCAATTTTAGCTTCTTCAGCATACTGGTTGGGGCACAGATTTGGATTACTGTGATATTGAATGGAAGCATTACTATGAAAGTTAGTGGAGGTGATGGAATTCCAGCTGAGCTACTTAATATCCTGAAGGATGATGCTGTGAAAGTGCTGCACTCCATATGCCAGTAAATTTGGAAAACAAAGCAGTGGCCATAGGACTGGAAAAAGTCAGTTTTCATTTCAATCTCAAAGAAGATCAATGCCAAAGAATGTTCAAACTATCACCCAGTTGGGCTCACTTCACATGCTAGCAAGGCAATGGTCAAAATCCTTCAAGCTAGGCTTCAGCATTACGTGAACCAAGAAATTCCAGATGTACAAGCTGGATTTAGAAAGGCAGAGGAACCAGATATCAAATTACCAACATTCGTTGTATCACAGAGAGCATGGGGATTCCAGAAGAACATTTACTTCCACTTCATTGATATGCCAAAGCGTTTGACTGTGTGGACCACAACAAACTGTGGGAAATTCTTAAAGACGGGAATACTAGACCCCTGACTGTCGCCTGAGAAGCCTGTATACGAGTCAAGAAGCAACAGTTAGAACTAGACATGGACAACAAATTAGTTCAAAATTGGAAAAGGAGTGTATCGAGGCTGTATATTGTCACCCTGCTCATTTAACTTATATGCAGAGCACATCATGAGAAACGCTGGGCTGGGTGACCCACAAGCTGGAATCAAGACTGATAGGAGAAATATCCACAACCATCACTCTTGGCAGAGAATGAAAAGAAACTAAAGAGCCTATGGAAGAGGGAGAGCCCATCTTTGCATGAAATGTTCCCTTGGTATCTCTAATTTTCTTGAAGAGATCTCTAGTCTTTCCCATTCTGTTGTTTTCCTCTATTTCTTTGCATTGATCACTGAAGAAGGCTTTCTTATCTCTCCTTGCTATTTTTTGGAATTCTGCATTCAGATGCTTTTATCTTTCCTTTTCTCCTTAGCTTTTTACTTCTCTTCTTTTCACATCTATTTGTAAGGCCTCCCCAGACAGCCATTTTGCTTTTTTGCATTTCTTTTCCAGGGGGATGGTCTTGATCCCTGTCTCCTGTACCATGTCACGAACCTCCATCCAGTTCATCAGGCACTCTATCTATCATATGTAGTCCCTTAAATCTATTTCTCACTTCTACTGTATAATCATAAGGGATTTGACTTAGGTCACACCTGAATGGTCTAGTGGTTTTCCCTACTTTCTTCAATTTAAGTCTGAA
The DNA here is from genome assembly GCA_006410675.1 of Oreotragus oreotragus. Classification (NCBI taxonomy): domain Eukaryota; kingdom Metazoa; phylum Chordata; class Mammalia; order Artiodactyla; family Bovidae; genus Oreotragus; species Oreotragus oreotragus. Next base: position 241,693 of record SJYX01008270.1, on the reverse strand, counting down.
TTTGGTAATAAGGAGTTCATGATCTGAGCCACAGTCAGCTCCGGTCTTGTTTTTGCTGACTATATAGAGCTTCTCCATCTTTGGCTGCAAAGAATATAATCTTGTTACTTGGCCTTTATTTGTTCATCATGATTTTATTGATTTTACTTTTTATAATTTTATGTATTTTGGCTGTTCTGGGTCTTTGTTGTTGCATGTGGACTTTCTGTGGTTTCAGTGAGGAGGGGCTACTCTTCATTGTGATTCAGTGGCTTCCCATTGCAGTGGCTTCTCTTGTTGCAGAACACGGGTTCTAGACACACAGATTCAGTAGCTGCAACATGTGAGCTTTAGTAGTTGGGGCTCGTGGGCTTAGTTGCTCCGTGGCATGTGGAATCTTCCTAGACTAGGGATCAAACCCCTGTCCCCTGCATTGACAGGCAGATTCTTAACCACTGGGGCAATGCGGTCATGATTTTTAATATTTAGAATAGAAGTAATTTTATTTAAAAGTGGTAACAGTATTAGACAGTCCGTGACCAGAGCCAATACAAAAGCAAAGTTCATTCCCACCTCCCCACCCTCAAGAATACGATGCCATTTTCAGAAGAGAGAGAAGTCCATGCCTTTTCCTTTTTCTCTTTCTGATGTGAATGAACAGTCTTGTCCTGAATAGGCAGGCTTCCCAGACCAAAGCTGACTGAGACCTTATATAGTCAAAATGTGTTAGATGCCTTGCCAACATCCATTTCCCCCTCCCCAATAGTCCCCAGTTTCTTTCTGGGACTCATGTGATTTTGTGGAAACTGACCTACTACCCCCCAGTTGGGTAGAATGGACAAAGTCAGTCATTCCATCCCATCCTCTTAACTGCAGTGATTGAAGCAAAGGTTGCTGTGTGAACTGAGCAGACCACACAGTAATTACAGGGGTTTTCTGGGAATGCTGGAACAAAATTGCTCTCTTTGACACAAAAAAGAAAGCATATGGCCCCCAAAGCTGTGAGGAGCCATCTTGGGACTAGGAATGGAGCCAGTTTTAGAATGAAGCTGACACAGAAAGATGGAAAGAACCCAGGTCTTTGGGATATCCTTGAAGCATTGGCTCAAGCCTCATGTAAAACAGCCCTATCTCTGGATTTGTTAGTTATGTGAACTGATCAATATTCTTTATTGTATTATTTCCTTTCAGCCTGGGTGTAACGTGAATGTTTGCCTTTCTGTAAGGGATTATACAGCCAGAAAGAGCCATTAGGATGCTTTCTGTTGTAAATATGATGACTGTTCTTTTTGACAAGATCATGGGACAAACAGCAGCAGAATTTTATATTGGGAAGGCACTTCCAAATACTACAGAAAACAGAATGTCTTTTGATGTTGGTCAAGGGATTTCAGTCTGGAATTCTTCCAAGATTATACCTCTTGTCATGGGATGTTAAAGCTTTTTCATGATTAAAACTCTTGACTATTGTAATGTACTTTTGATTTTTATTTATTGTCTATGATATGTTAAAGAAATTGATGTATGATAATTCACTAACTAAAGAGATAGCCTTACATGTAGAGATTAGAGTCATTTGAATTAGGGTAAATACTTTGTATATGAAAGTCAAAGGAGATAGTACAATTTATTTCAATTCCACAAGTATTGCTGCTGCTGCTGCTGCTGCTGCTAAGTCACTTCAGTCGTGTCCGACTCTGTGTGACCCCATAGACGGCAACCCACCAGGCTCGCTGGGTTTCTCCAGGCAAGAATACTGGAGTGGGTTGCCATTTCCTTCTCCAATGCATGAAAGAGAAAAGTGAAAGTGAAGTCGCTCAGTCTGTCCGACTGTTAGCGACCCCATGGACTGCAGCCCACCAGGCTACTCCGTCCATTGGATTTTCCAGGCAAGAGTACTGGGGTGGGGTGCCATTGCCTTCCCTGACAAGTATTGCTGGAGCTCTTAATTTGTGCCAGGAACCCTTTTAGATCTACAGGTACAGTAGAAGTGGGTAAGAATAGACTTTGTTCACCCTGTGGCATGTGGGACTTTAGTTTTCTGACCAGGGGTTGAATCCGTGTCCCTGGAGTGGGTACCCTTTCCCACTGGAAGGTAGATTCTTAACCACTGGACCACCAGGGAAGTCCCTCATTAGCTATTCTTATGAGTAAAAATAAACAAGTAAAAGAGTAAAGGAAATGTCATAATAAAAGTATAATGTAATATACGGTTTGAATGAAGGAGAAAGTCTGTATAATTGGCAGAGGGTGGGAAGAGACAAAGTGGATTACATGGAACTGTAGCCATTTGAGCTGGTTCATGAAGAGTAGCTATTTCTGCAAATCCAGAATCTTTCTCAGAACACCCTGTCCTTTCTTCCTTAGAAGTTACTTACAGCCAATACTTATATATGTATTGACATGTTTATGTGTTTAGTGGTCTGCTTCACTGAGCTGTAAATTTCAAGAGGTGGGCCCCATGGTCCCTCTGCATTGTTCCCAAATGTATTCCCAGCATGAAGCCCAGTGTCTGCTACACAGTATTTAGTCAATAAACAATCTGCTGTACAAATAAATGATTAGATGAGTGATGGGTAGCAATAGATACCATTTGTGAATGTCTATTAGGTAACACATATTGTGGTAAGCTTCCATATCGTGGGCTTGCCTGGTGGCTCAGCTAGTAAAGAATCTGCCTGCAATGTGGGAGACCTGCGTTTGATCCCTGGGTTGGGAAGAGAAGGCAAAGGGTACCCACTCCAGTATTCTGGCCTAGAGAATTCTATGGACTGTATAGTCCATGGGGTCGCAAAGAGTCAGACATGACTGAGTGACTTTCACCTTCACTTATTGTGATAAGCACAGTGGTGTTCAGCTTTAATACATTCAGCAATAATACCAGGTAAATTCCATATCAGCTTTAAAAGGAAGAAATAAAAGACTAGAAAAGAGAATGTCCAATATCATCCAACAGGTACCTGGCTCAAGCTGTGCCCAGGTAGGTCTAACTTGAAAGTTCATGCTGTGAATCACTGCACAATATTACTTCTCATTTATTGAATAGGTACTATGGGTCAGTCTTTGGACACTCATTATTTATTTTATTTTCTCATTTATTTCTAGCAAAAACTCTGTGAGTTAGATATTATTAGCCTCATTCAATAAGTGAAAAAGATTTGGAGATGTTTATCCATTCACTCAACAAATATTTATTCTTTGTCAATTGCCAGGCACTGTGCTACTCCTACAGATAAAATGGTGAGACAATTAGACTTCATCCCTGCCCATGTGGAGCTTATGGTCTAACAGGGAGTCAGTGAAAATCACTCAGTCGTGTCTGACTCTTTGTGACCCTACAGACTTACAGTCCATGGCATTCTCCAGGCCACAGTACTGGAGTGGGTAGCCGTTCCCTTCTCCAGGGGACCTTCCCAACCCAGGAATTGAACCCAGGTCTCCCGCATTGTAGGTGGATTCTTTACCAGCTGAGCCACCAGGGAAGCAATAAGAAGCCAGAGAGTAGTCAAGTGTGCAATAGCAAGCTGTGAGGAATGCTAGGAAGGAGAGTCAGAGGGTGTTGTATGAGGACCCATGGCTTCCAGTGGGGTCCATTTGATACCAAAGTCCTCCCTCAAACGATACTAGTCTTTTTCACTCTAGTGGGTAAGACTTGCACTGGCAGAGAGGAAGGGCAGGCATGGCCCCCAAAGTGCAATTATCTAGCATTGTCAGAGAAGGTAGGAAGACATGTATAGAAAGTATATGAGTAGTGGAGGCTCAGAAAATCGTGGAGTGTTGAATATCTAGTGAGGGGTTGTCCTTAGTTCAGAACGCAATGGGGAGCGATCCAAAAAGTTTTGAAGGAGTCTCAGTCAGAAGTGTATTTTAGGGAAGAGTAATTAAAAAAGAAAAAGAGTAATTTAAAACAGAGAGAGAAGAGAGAGACAGACTTATTGGGTAGTTTAACCTGGCACAGGCAGTACATACGTTTCTATTCATTTTATATCTATTCTTAGTGCATTAGTTAAGATGCAGGTGTGGCTGACAACACAGGGCTTTAAATAAGACAGAAGCTAATTTTTCTCCCACAAAGAAGTTGAGTTGGCAACCCTATTCCAGGAAGCTGTTAAAGGCTCTTCCACTCACTTCATCTTGGCCAGAACCGAGTCTGTGGCTGCAGCCAGCAGTTATGAGGAGGGTTGTGGTTTTGTTCAGTCACTCAGTCATGTCTGACTCTGTGACCCCATGGACTGCAGCACGCCAGGGTTCCCTGTCCTTCACTATCTCCCAGAGTTTGTTCAAACTCATGACCACTGAGTCAGTGATGCCATCCAACCATCTCATCCTCTGTCACCCTTTTCTCCTTCTGCCCTCAGTCTTTCCCAGCATCAGGGTCTTTTCCAATGAGCTAGTTCACAGCAGGTAGCCAAAGTATCGGAGCTTCAGCTTCAGTATCAGGACTGATTTCCTTTAGGATTGACTGGTTTAATCTCCTTAAAGTCCAAGGGACTCTAAAAAGTCTTCTCCAGCACCACAGTTCAAAAGCATCAATTCTTCTGCACTCAGCTTCCTTTATGGTCCAACTCTCACATCCGTACACTACTGGAAAAACCAAAGCTTTGGCTAGACAGACCTTTGTTGGCAAAGTGATGTCTTTGCTTTGTAATATGTTGTTTAGGTTTGTCATAGCTTTCCTTCCAGGGGGTAAATGTCTTTTAATTTCATGGCTGCAGTGACCATCTGCAGTGATTTTGGATCTCAAGAAAATAAATCTGCCACTGTTTCCACTTTTTCTTCTTCTATTTTCCATGAAGTCATGGTATCAGATGCCATGATGTTAGTTTTTTGATTTTGAGTTTTAACCCAGCCTTTTTACTGTCATCTATATTTTTTGATGGCTGTGTACCCTGGGGCAAAAATCTATAACTATGGGAAAAAGGGGCATGATTATTAGGGGATGGGCTGCAGTCTCTGCCACACTCAGTGTTTCTCTTCTGAGAATGAGAGATTTTGGTAATTCATTTACTCCTGTTAGAAAAAACTGAATTTAAAAATAATGTTGATGATTTTTACTACTGATCAAATTTTTAAAAATTGTTTGTCACATACCATAGAAAGCTATACTAAATTTGACAGCTTTTAACTCTGTTAATATCCCCCAAAACAACATGCCTTTGAATACTATAGATAACTATCTAGAAGACTAGGTTTTAAAATGTTACCTGAAAAATGGTAAGCTAAGTTATCCATGATACACTTTTATGTCCCCAAGACTGAAAAAGATACTATCTGACACTCTGATATTAATATTGGTGCTGCTGCTGCTGCTAAGTTGCTTCAGTCGTGTCCGACTCTGTGCAACCCCATAGATGGCAGCCCACCAGGCTCTGCCGTCCCTGGGATTCTCCAGGCAAGAACACTGGAGTGGGTTGCCATTTCCTTCTCCAAATATTGGTGCAGCCACTATGAAAACAGTATGGAGGTTCCTTAGAAGACTAAAAATAGAGTTGCCATATGATCTGACAATTTCACTCTTGGGAATATATCCAGAGAAACCCATAATTCGAAAAGATACAGGCACCCTAATGTTCATAGCAACACTGTTTACAGTAGCCAGGACATGGAAGCAAACTAAATGTCCATCAATAGATGAATAGATAAAGAAGATGTGGTATATATGCACAATGGAAGACTACTCAGCCAGAAAAAGGAAACAATGTCATTTTCAGCAACAGAGATGGACCCGGAGATTATCATGCTAAGTGAAGTAAGTCAGAAAGAGAAAGACAAATATTATATAATATCACTTATACTGTGGTGTTGGAGAAGACTCTTGGGAGTCCCTTGGACTGAAAGGAAATCAAACCAGTCAATCCTAAAGGAAATCAATTCTGAATATTCATTGGAAGGACTGATGCTGAAGCTGAAGCTCCAACTTTGGCCACCTGATGCAAAGAACTGACTCACTGGAAAGGACCCTGATGCTTGGCAAGGTTGAAGACAGGAGGAGAAGGGGACGACAGAGAATGAGATGGTTGGATGACATCACTGACTTGATGCACATGAGTTTGAGCAAGCTCCAGGAGTTGGTGATGGGTAGTGAAGCCTGGCGTGCTGCAGTCCATGGGATCACAAAGAGTCAGACACATCTGAGCTACTGAACTGAACTGATATGTGGAATCTAAAATATGACACAAATGAACTTGTTTGAGAAACAGAAACAGACTCAGAGACATAGAGAACAAACTCATGGTTACCAAAGCGGGGAGATGGTAGGAGAGAGAGAAACTAGGACTTTGGAACTGGCAAATGCAAAGTACTGTATATCAAATGGGTGTATACTCTGGTTTCTCTTCAGATTGTATAACTCTTTCGCCTTTTTAGATAACCAACAAAGTCCTACTGTATAGCACAGAGAACTATCTTCAGTATCTTGTAATAAAACATGATGGAAAATATTATGTATATATATGTATAGCTGAATCACTTTGCTGTGCACCAGAAACTAACTAACCCAACACTGTAAATCAATTATCCTTCAATAAAATTGATATTATTGATATTAATCAATATAATATCAACATTGTTATATGTTCTATTAATATGGCATATGTTTTCTGTTTCCCTTAATTTCTCATTAAAAAAATGACAACTCATCACCAGGTTGAAGATATATAATTGTTGTCACCAAACTTAAAGAAACAGCACTCAAGAGAAAATGCCTCTTACTGTGTATGAGATGTTCCCACATCAGCAACTTTTACTGTGTGAGTTGCTTCTGCCATGAACTCTGACAGAAAGGGGATGGATGGGCAAATGACGGAATAGGTAGACTTCTTATGGTGCAGTGGACAGTAACATATAGTTCTTACTTCATTGATTAAAGCACATTTGCTGTCCTGGACAGGCCTTAATTTTAGTTCATTTTCCTGTAACTATTTATTTGATAGCTCATTAATTGCCTCTGAGAGGAGAAAATGTTTCCTTTAAGAAGGTTAAACAAAGAGTTTATTGACATAAGTGAATTGGTTGAAGAAAACATTATTAAATAAAAGACACTTATTTAAACACCAAATTAATCATTTAAAGGCAAATTAGAGGTCATATCTCCTCCTAACTAAATAATGTTAACCAGTAATGAGATATCCATTTTAGATAAAAGCACACTTGCAGGTTCTGGCTGCTGGCTTAACTGTGCTTTGGTTTTCCAAGTTTACTCAGAGTCCATAATTACATTGATATTCTAAATCTCAGTATTTTGAAATACTGTGATATTGTTTTTCATTATATGATTTAAAAAAAAAAAATTAAAGCTTCTCTTCATGCCAGCAGAAGAGAAGATGGACTCTGAGAAGACTTTCATGGTGGGTATGGACTCACCTTGGGCTCTGACTCCATTTCCGAACTTCTCACGCAGACTGGTGCATGAGCGCCCTTGGCATTGCCCTTGTCTGTCAAGCTGGGCCACAGGTAACTTTCCAACATTTTAGCTGGAACCACACCTGCAGCTCTGCCAGAACTCTGTGTCAGTTTCAGAGGCACAGTGATTTTGGTTTGTTAGAGGGAGTGCCGTCATGAGGTCGTCTGGTATTTCAGGCTTGTATTGTTTCCCTCCAGTTTGGGGGTGTCCCCACTGCCTGCCCACATCCACCCCTCACCCCCTCTCTCGCAGCCACAGGGGCAGTGCCCCAAGCACCAGTCCACCGCTGGGCTCACATTAGCTGGCCTCCCCATCACGATGACTGTGGAGTGTTGACAGGTACCATAGATTCACGCTCCAGGCTCTTCTACTGCGAATCCGACGCTGATGCCAGCGGCTTTGTTCCACACAGTGCTGACGTTTCACTGGTAGCTAGACAGGAGTCAGGAAGTTGAAGGTTAATCAGATCTGATGTTAGCCCACCCCTGTTGGATATGACCATCAGATGGTCCAGCAGATTCCACTTTTTGTCAAAATATTTTATTGTGCATATGTGGAGAAGATGGAGAAAAAGACTCCCAATGGGCCTATTTCTGTGGTCAGTTCCTATTTGATTTTTCAGCACTATTTGTGTCAATTATTCTTGCTTTCATAATAATTGTTTTGATTCAGCAGGATTTAGCAGTGAATACGTCTTTTCTTAACTTATGCTGACCTTTGTTTGGGGAACATGATTTTTGAAGGCATGGGACTAAATTCAGGTTTTACAGCTCTGAGATAACTCTTGGAAATATCCAACAATCTAAGCCTCGATGTTCCCACCACATACTAACTGGAATTATGATCTCCTCCAAATCCCATTCTTCTCCCCACCACATTACTCCTTTCTGTTTTCAGTGAAAACAGGAGAATCTGTTTATGACAAATTACACATCAGAAAAGACTTATCTCTATGATGTAGGTGGGCAACATAATTTAAGATTCTACAGGCTTAGGCCTAACCCATTATTTTAAGGATAAGAAACAGTAAAGGGAGAAGTTGGTTCAAGCAATCCTGATACCGTTCATTAACTGGGAGACAGAAAGGAATAAATTAAGACTTTTCTGATTATTTCAGGTCCTCTCTCCCACTTCCCCACTTCACACACCCTCCCTGCTTCAGACATTTAGACTAAGGAAGAAAGGCACTTTGTGTTTAAGGTTAATCAAGTTTCAGTACAATTTTTTTTTTTTACAAACTAGAATCACACTAATCTTTTTTTCTTGCTCTAATGTGTGGCTGTTGAAATCCTCAGCTGTGATAAATTAAGCTACTTATTAATCTAATTATCGTACATTCATCCTAGAAACTTTCATGTGACTTGAAAAGGCTATTCAACCTTTTCCCTCCCCTCCTAGAAAGGGCTCAACCTTGTACCAATTAAGATCATTCTGAAGTAAGGCTTTAAAAAAGCTTTCTCTAATCACCCAATGGAACATGGACCAGTGGAAACCAAACTCAGAGCTCTGGGAAAAAGTTTAGCATTCCTTTCTGTCTGCCAACTTTTATGGTTTCATTGCACAAGGGAGGAAGACTTCATTTTCCTATTTAGTTGTTCTTTCACTGACCTCCAAATAAAGTCCATGTAATTACTGAGCAAATAAAGTTGCAGCATGTGTTTTAAAAATCAATTGCCATTCTTGGACTATAGAAATGTAACAATACACAGATTTGCTGGAAAATGCCCAGCGCCAACCATATGAACTAAACCCTGTACTGTATCTGTACAATGGAGTAGTTTTGACCCCTAAAGCACATATTTACTATGCAGATTTTTTAAAGGCTTCTTTTATGACTTATCTATTGATATTAAAATGTCCCTATACTAATATAGGTTCAATTTAGGATTAAAAATATGTTGCAAATGTATCATATCTTAAACATCCATTCATTGCCAAATACCTTACTTCTTTTATTTTTTTTTTAAGTGATGGCATAAATGGAGCTATTTTACATTCAAATTAAACTAGCTATTAATTTGAATGCAAAGCAGATCAATGTACAGGATGCAGTTTCAATGACAGGTTTACCCCAAGACAGAATGCAAGAGCGGGTCCACATGGGTGAGTCTAGGCGGATTGTCCCCCTACTCTGGGTGCCTGGCAAACTTGCTCACTGTGAATAGTTTTTGAAGTGAAGATTAAAAGAGTGGAATTATAAAGTATAATTACATTTTATTGAAACTCTAGAAATCAGAAAAAATTCAGCAGGAAACTTTTAGTGAAACATGATGTGTTGTCATTATCATTAAAAGATAAAAGTTCCATACTGTTTTTATCTGTTTATTTGGAAGAAATCCAGCCTTTACAGTTATGCAGGAAACAAAAACCGGGAATGCAGGAGTAATTATTAAAACTGTGTGATTTGTTATCTCAGCTACTGTCTTTCCAAATGGTAATACGATATCAGCAGCTGCAGACGGTCGCTGATTTCCTCTATTAGTAAACAAGTGCTTTGGAGACCTGTGTGAGGCACTTTAAGCTCGCTACTCCCCGAAGTGCTGTCAGGCTTAACTACTAATCCATGGTATTTCAGAGCACTGGAAATTCATCTTTATAAAACCTGAACAAAAAAGGGAAAAAAGCCTGGAGGGCATGAGCTCCCTCTGGTGAGACAAATGACATGTTCATTTATTAATGAAACAATAACCCTGGAAAGAGGATCAAAGCACATTCCATCCTCACTTTACAATCCCCAATTTTCTCAGGCCAAACCATTTAATTGAGCCATGACAATGGAATACTTAATTGTTGCCTGAAAGTTTTGAAGAAGCGACTTCTTCAGCATCAATGTACATTTCAGGATTATGATTCAAATATAATATAGCTGGATTGAAGCTGGTGGAATTTGATTCTTCCAATATTGGGGGGCCTTTGGCAAACAGAAGGGATTTTTTTGAACATGGCTTGTGGCCTTCACCACAAACACCTCTTGTTCTATCACTGCCTTTTCCCTTGCCTGAAATAGGCCTGATGGGTTACTTCCTCATGATGAAATAACCAACCTCCTTTTGTGCATGATTGGGTAAAACTCAGGTTCATTTTGGCATGCCTCTGACATCTAGGACATAATGAGGAACATGGAGTGAAAATCCCAAAGTCCAGGAGTTTAAGGAGTTTGGAAGTATTTAGTGTGGTGATTGTCCTTGTTGTTTAGTTGCTAAATCGTATCCGACTCTTTGTGACATCATGGACTGTAGCCTACCAGCCTCCTCTGTCCATGGGATTTCAAGGCAAGAATACTGGAGTGGGTTACCATTTCCTTCTCTAGGGGATCTTCCCAACCCAGGGATTGAACTTGTGTCTGTTTGGCAGGTGGATTCTTTACCACTGAACCACTGGGGAAGACCCTACTCCATTATATAATTAAACCAAAGAGATGTAACCATCTTATACAAACTGTGAAACTGTTAGTTGCTCAGTCATGCTCATTTAAATATATCAATTTTATACACTTTGATTTCAATTTTGTAACCTCTTATATATTTAACTTTAGTTTTCATTAGGATCTAGTCAACAAGCTTGGTCTTGAGGAAGAGTTTTAGAAGTTTTTCTTTTCTTTTTGTTCCCTGTCTATTTTACCTACTTTAATATGAAAAGCTCTAGGATCCTCAGAGTGGAGTTGAGCTGAGCCTCAGGCCCTTTGGCCTAACTGTTGCTCCAAATAATTGCTGATCAGATATATCAGTGTTAATTTTTCTAGCCTCCTAATATATATGTTTTAAAACTAGGGTAAATAGAACAGACTTGTTTGGCTTTTAAAGTTGAGGATGAGTAGGGGGTCCTTTTTGGCCCATTTAACCTTAGGTGATGTAGTAATATAAAATCTTGTTTTAATCATGTAAATGTCAATTTTATTTATCCCATTTTAAATAACCATCTAAAGAGTTCTTTATTCATTGGAGATAATTTCTTTTAAAAACTTCTACCATGTTGGAAATATGAATAGTAACTCAGCGTGGAGCCAGCGTTAAGTCTGGACAGGCCCATTGCATGTGCAATGGGAAAGGCAGACTCACTCTCTGTGAGTTATTCACCAATTGTATTTGCACGTGACTATCAGTATTCTGTCCTGCTGAAACTAACAAAGACACAAAATTTTAAAAAATGAATAAGACTGTGTTTAATTTCTACCTGTTAACCCTGGATTTCACCGCAACATTCTATGTTGATACTTTTGTGTGTGTGTTTATATAATTTTTCTAAGGTTTATTTGACTCCATTTTTCAAATTAAACCAAAGTTTTAGAAGAGTCTTAAGGCACAGAAGTGAGGAGTTCAGAAAATCCTTGCTGCTTTATTGGGCAGAAAGGGCCATGAAAACTTCATATGGTAATCTCCTGGACTCACCTGCTTTAAATTCAACCATTCTAGGCCAGTTTGATTCTAGGCCCAGTTTTCAATCACATGGCATCATTTGGGGTCTATAAATAGACTTTCTTTTTCTTTGCACCTGCTCATATTTATTCCTTAGGAGATTCAGTAAGTCAATGAAAACCAATAGTCAGAAATGAAGGTTGTGAGCATTACAGTCGTGTTTTTATGTTCTTGAGCATCATCCATTTTATTAAGCCTTATGTGAGGCGGAGAGTGTAGTTTGAGATGATTTTTCATTATGTGTACCTAGAATCTTTCTTTCTGTTCTGATTTTTAATATCAGCCTTATAAAAGTCTTTCTTTTTACTCTAGGTTGTTAAGCTTATGAGTAAATATTAGACTTACAAGTATATTTACATTAAATTTTAATAAAGTACCTAGAAATTTTTTTATAAAAAATTTTTTCAGGGACTTCTCTGGCAGTCCAATGGTTAACATTCCTTCAAAAGAGAAAATTTTACAATAAGGCTGTCAATTTGAAAAGTTCCATTTAGTTTGAGCTCTTCTTAGCAAAAAATTCTGCAGTATAATTGTTTGGGCTGCACATCGGGGAGTGGTGGTGACTCATAGTGCATAGTTCAGTTCCACATCAGACCTCTGGGAGAACTTGGAACCCTCTAGGTCAACAGTCATAGCAGGTACTGGTCCAAGAACCAAAAGCGAGTTTCAAAAGGAAGGTCTGTGTCTTTAGCAGAAACAATTATTTCCCTAATCTCCCTGTTTGATTATCTTTCATTCCTAAATACAGAGTATTTATTTCCAGAATATACACCTAGAAAGACTTCGTGGGCTTAATGCGTGAATGTCATGACAGAGACGGCCACATCACAGATTTCATATAAGCCAAAGATGAAGCAGAGCAAACATACTTACATTTGCTGAAAAGATATGCTTCCACATCACCACAGGCACATTCAGTTAGCATTTATATTATTTATTCATTCCTTTTTTTTTTCATTTTTAGACTGTCAACTGGTCATACAGTGATTATCGATTGAGATTCTACTGCATGTATATCATACACATGACAACAGATACAACTGGGATCATGTTTTAAAAAATATTTATTATTTACATTTGGCTGCATCAGGTGTTAGGTGCAGCACACAGGATCTTCATTGTGGTACACAGACTCTCTAGTTGTGGCCCAGGGGTTTAGTTACTCCACGGAATGTGGGATCTTAGTTCCCCCACAAGGGATTGAATCCACGTCCCCTGCACCGCAAGATGGGTTCTTTTTTCCCCAATTAATTAATTTTAAATTGGAGAATAATTACAGTGTTGTGATGGTTTTTGCCATACATCAACATGAATCAGCCAGTAGGTATACATGTGTCCCCCCCATCCTGAACCCCCCACCCACATAATGAAAAGGACATCTTTTTTGGGTGTTAGTTCTAGAAGGTCTTATAGGTCTTCATAGAACCGTTCAATTTTAGCTTCTTCAGCATACTGGTTGGGGCACAGATTTGGATTACTGTGATATTGAATGGAAGCATTACTATGAAAGTTAGTGGAGGTGATGGAATTCCAGCTGAGCTACTTAATATCCTGAAGGATGATGCTGTGAAAGTGCTGCACTCCATATGCCAGTAAATTTGGAAAACAAAGCAGTGGCCATAGGACTGGAAAAAGTCAGTTTTCATTTCAATCTCAAAGAAGATCAATGCCAAAGAATGTTCAAACTATCACCCAGTTGGGCTCACTTCACATGCTAGCAAGGCAATGGTCAAAATCCTTCAAGCTAGGCTTCAGCATTACGTGAACCAAGAAATTCCAGATGTACAAGCTGGATTTAGAAAGGCAGAGGAACCAGATATCAAATTACCAACATTCGTTGTATCACAGAGAGCATGGGGATTCCAGAAGAACATTTACTTCCACTTCATTGATATGCCAAAGCGTTTGACTGTGTGGACCACAACAAACTGTGGGAAATTCTTAAAGACGGGAATACTAGACCCCTGACTGTCGCCTGAGAAGCCTGTATACGAGTCAAGAAGCAACAGTTAGAACTAGACATGGACAACAAATTAGTTCAAAATTGGAAAAGGAGTGTATCGAGGCTGTATATTGTCACCCTGCTCATTTAACTTATATGCAGAGCACATCATGAGAAACGCTGGGCTGGGTGACCCACAAGCTGGAATCAAGACTGATAGGAGAAATATCCACAACCATCACTCTTGGCAGAGAATGAAAAGAAACTAAAGAGCCTATGGAAGAGGGTTGAAGAGGAGAGTGAAAAGGCTGGCTCAACATGTAAAAAACTAAGATCATGGCGTTTGGCTCCATCATTTCATGGCAAATAGAAAGGGAAAAAGTGGAAACAGTGACAGAGTTTATTTTCTCAGGCTCCAAAATCACTGCGGAGGGTGACTGCAGCCAAGAAGTTAAAAGATGCTTGCTCCTTGGAAGGAAAGCTATGACATAAATAGACAGCATATTAAAAAGCAGAGACATCACTTTGCTGACAAAGGTCCATATAGTCAACGGTACGGTTTTTCCAGTAGTAACGTACAGATGTGAGAACTGGACAATAAGTAACGCTGAGCGCCAAACTATTGATGTTTTTGAGTTGTGATGTTGAAGAAGACTCTTGAGAGTCCTTTGGATTGCAAGGAGATCAAATCAGTCAATTCTGAAAGAAATCAAGCCTGATCATACACTGAAAGGACTAATGGTGATTCGACTCATTGGAAAAGACCCTGATGCTGGGAAGGACTGCAGGTAGGAGGAGAAGGGGGCAAGAGAGCATGAGATGGTTGGATGGCATCACCAACTCAATGGACGGGAGTTTGAACAAACTCTGGAAGATAGTGAAGAACACAGAAGCACGGCATATTGCAGTCCATGGACTGCAAAGAGTCAGACGTGACTGAAGAACAGAATAGCCAAATGATTCCCAAGTGAGCAAAGGCAACATAATGTGGAAAGATTAGTCTCTTCAAGAAACAGTGCCGCAACAACTGAAAATCTACATGTAAGAAAAGCATCTAGAAACAGAACTTACAGCCTTCATAAAAATCAACTCAAAATGGATCACTGACCTAGAGATAGAGCACTAAAGTATAAAGTTTCTAGATGACCTCATGTTTCACAGAAAGTTTCTAGATACAACAGAGGTACAATCCATGAAAAAAAATTTGATAAGACAGACTTCACTAAAATTAAAATAAAAACTACTCTGCATAAGACAGTGTCAAGAAAATGGAAAAACAAGCTGCAGACTGGGAGAAAATACTTTCAAAAGACATAGCTGATAAAGCCTTGTTATCCGAAGTATACAAAGAAGTCTTAAAACTCAACAATTAGAAAATGAACAACCCAATTTAATAACAGGCCAAAGACCTTAACAGATACTTCACCAAAGATAAACATATGGCAGATAACCATATGAAAAGATGTCCCACATCCTATGTTATCAGAGAAATGCAAACTAAAACAACAGTGAGACACACTATACCTCAGAGTGGATTCACTCCAGACACCTATTCAAGTGATCAAAATGGCACCCCACCCCAGTACTCTTGCCTGGAAAATCCAATGGACGGAGTAGCCTGGTGGGCTGCAGTCCATGGGGTCGCTAACAGTCGGACAGACTGAGCGACTTCACTTTCACTTTTCTCTTTCATGCATTGGAGAAGGAAATGGCAACCCACTCCAGTGTTCTTGCCTGGAGAATCCCAGGGATGGGGGAGCCTGGTGGGCTGGCGTCTATGGGGTCACACAGAGTCGGACACGACTGAAGTGACTTAGCAGCAGCAGCAGATACCACCAAATGCTGATGAGGATGTGAAGCAAGAGGGGCTCTCATTTACTGCTGGTGGGAATGCAAAGTGGTACAACCACTATGGAAGGCCACTTTGGCAGTGCATTTATAAGACAAGTATTCTCTTATTATGTGTTCCAGCAACTGTGATCTTTAGTAGTCATCCAGGGGAGCTGAAAACACCCACACAAAACAATGCACATAATGTTAACAGTAGCTTCAATTATAATTGCTAAAATTTGGAAGCAATGAAGATGTTCTTCAGTAGGTGACTGGGTAAGCAAACTACAGTACATCCAGACAAAACAGTTTGCATTGTATTATTCAGACCAAAAGGAAATGAAGCATCTAACCATGAAAAGACATAGAGGAAACTTAAATGTGAAAGAAGCCAGTCTGAAAGACCTACATGTTATATATTTACAACTGTACTGCACTGTTGAAAAGGCAAAACTATGGAGATAGTATAGACGAGTGGATTGGGGGAAGGGTGGGATGAATAAGCAGAGCAGAGAGGACTTTCAGGACAGTGAAACTACTCTGTAATGTAACAGTGGACACATGTCATTAAATTTGCCCAGACCCAGAGAGTGTATGGCACCCAGGGTGAACCCTAATGTAAACTACGGATCTTGGATGATTATGATTTGTCAGTGTAGTTTTACCAGTTGTAGCAAAGGTACCACTATGGTGGAGGATATTGATAATGAAGAAAAATCATGTGTAGGCGCATTATATGGGAAATCTCTACACTTTCCACTCAATTTTGCTATGAACTTAAAACTGCTCTGAAAGGTAAAGTCTATTTTTCAAAAGACAAAGCAGCAGAGTGGCATTTGCTTTCACAGAAAAATGCTTCAAATATGCCACTATATAAAAGAAATAGTTACCTATGAGTACGACCCAGTTTCCTGACACTACTCATTAAAAATAAACGCTGCTGGGCTTCCCGGGGGCTCAGTGGTAAAGAATCTATCTGCCAGTGCAGGAGCCACGGGTTCGGTCCCTGACGCAGAAAGATCCCATATGCCGCAAGCAACTAAACGTGTGCACCGAAACTGCTGAGCCTGTGCCCTAGAGCCTGGGAGCCACAGTTACTGAGCCCACGCGCACCCCAACTAGTGAAGCCTGCGTGCCCTAGAGCCCGTGCTCCCCAACAAGAGAGCCACCACACTGAGAAGCCTGTGCATTGCAACCAGAGAGGAGTCCCTGCTGGCAACCAGAGAAAAGCCCTGCAGCAATGAATGCCCAGCACAGTCATAAAAAAAATTATTAAAAAAAGAACAAACACATACTCTTTAAAAACCAACCAATCAATACACAAATAAATACTGTTTTTTGCAGCTGGTCCTCTCTTTGTGGGGGTCCCAACAGATTCAATCAACTGCAGATTTAAAATATTTTTTAAAACTCCAGAAAGATTCAATAAAGTGGATTTTGTCACACACCAGCTTGGTAAAGAACCTGCATGCAATGTGGGAGATCTGGTTTTGATCCCTGGGTTGGGAAGATCCCTGGGAAAAGAGAAAGGCTACCCACTCCAGTATTCTGGCCTGGAGAATTCCACGGACTGTATAGTCCATGGGGTCTCAAAGAGTCAGACACAACTGAGTGGCCTTCAGGGCTTCCTTGATAGCTCAGTTGGGAAAGAATCTGCCTGCAATGCAGGAGACCCCGGTTTGTCTCCTGGGTCAGGAAGATCTGCTGGAGAAGGGATAGGCTNCCCACTCCAGTATTCTGGCCTGGAGAATTCCACGGACTGTATAGTCCATGGGGTCTCAAAGAGTCAGACACAACTGAGTGGCCTTCAGGGCTTCCTTGATAGCTCAGTTGGGAAAGAATCTGCCTGCAATGCAGGAGACCCCGGTTTGTCTCCTGGGTCAGGAAGATCTGCTGGAGAAGGGATAGGCTACCCACTCCAATATTCCTGGGCTTCCCTGGTGGCTCAGCTGGTAAAGAATCTGCCTGCAATGGGGGAGACCTGAATTCGATCTCTGGATTGGGAAAATCCCCTGGAGAAGGGGAGGGTTACCACCATATTCTGCCCTGGAGAATTCCATGGACTATATAGCCCATGGGGTCACAAAAAGTAGGACACTACTGAGCAACTTTCACTTTCACTTCAGCAACCAATTGCACAGCTGCTGCCGCTAAGTCACATCAGTCATGTTCGACTCTGTGCAACCCCTAGACGGCAGCCTACCAGGCTCCCATCCCTGGGATTCTCCAGGCAAAAACACTGGAGTGGGCTGCCATTTCCTTTTCCAGTGCATGAAAGTGAAAAGTGAAAGTGAAGTTGCCCAGTCATGTCCACGACTCTTCACAACCCCATGGACTGTAGCCAGGCTCCTCCGTCCATGGGATTTCCTAGGCAAGAGTACTGGAGTGGGGTGCCATCACATTTACATTGTATTTACTATTTATAAGCATTTACACTGACATAGGTATTATGAGAAAATGTGAGATGACTTAAAAGTATATGGGAGGATGTGTATAGGTTATACGGAACACTATGCCATTTTAAATAAGAGGCTTCCTAAAGGGCTTTTGGTGTCTGTAGTGTGTCCTAAAACCAAGGCCGTATGGATACTGAGGGAGATTATACTTGCTTTGAGTAAGAAACAGGCATTAAGGGCCTATATATAACAGACCTGGGCACTCAACTTGATTTTTATTTTTAAAATGTCCAATTTCCTGGGGATCGAAAGTTCCGGGTTTTAGTTTCGCCTGCACACTAACTCTTCTACATAAATTTCCTTGCTGCTGTTGTTCAGTGGCTAAGTTGTGTCCAACTCTTTGCAACCCCACGAACTACAGCACACCAGGCTGCCCTGTCTTTCACTGTCTTCCAAAATTTGTTCAAACTCATGAGAAGTACCTCAGAACTGCTATAATGGTGCTTCCCCCCCTCCTTTTTTTTGACTACCCACTTCACTATTTTATAATTTCTAAATCTAACTTGATTTCTTTTTGCATTTCTTAACTTTGCTTGATAATAACTTTGAAAAACACCAAAATTTGTAAAAATTATATGCAATCTTAAAAATAGTCAATCTCAACTCAAGGCTATTATTTAGTGCTTGTGTAATGAACCTGCGATCAAATCTCAAGAGAAAAGACAATCAACAGATCCTAACCCCAAAACAGATATTGCAATATTAGCCAAGAAAACTTTTACAAGGTTTTCAAGCTATGCTCCATGAGATAAAGGTAAATATATCTGAAGTGAATGAAAAAATGAATGTTTGCAGCAAAGAAATAGAACCTACAAAACAAACAAACAAACAAAAGAGAAAGAGAAAAGAAAGAAAAAAGGAAAACTCCAGAATTAAAATCAAAGTACCTAAAAAAGTTCACAGACTGGGTTCAACAAAAGAATAAAGATGACACAGAAAAGTGTCCATGAACTTGAAAATAAATCCATATGAAGTATCCAATCTGAATAATCATGAAAAAAAGTTGAATAAAATGAACAAAACCTCAGAGGTCTGCAGGATATTAGGTCTAACATTTATGTCACTGAAGTCACTGGAGAGATGAAAAATTTCTGCAGAAATATATACAGAAGAAAACTTGAAAATTCCTGAAGCTGAAGGATATAAATGTATAGGAGCAAACTTCAAAGAGTATAAAATCAGAGAAAACTATGACTACACCATATTATCACATTGCTAAAAATAAAACTATTAGGGGAAAAAATGAAAGTAATGAGAGAAAAAACCCACCATTTTCACAGGGACATATCAATTTTAATGACTGTAGATTCCTCATCAGAAATCATAAGACTAAAACAGTCTAAGAATAGTTTCTAAGTGATGGAAAAAAAACCTGTCTACCCAAAAATCTATAAACAGCAAAAATATCCTTCAGGAATAAAGGTAAAATAGTTTTCAGATGAAGTACAAATAAGATAATTCATCATCAATAGACCTGGTCTAAAAAAAAAAATGCTAAAAGAAATTCTTAAAGCTTAAGAAAAATTATACAAAAGGAAACAATCAAAGAAGGAAACAGGAATGCTAAATATCTGAATAACAAAAACTACTTTTTTCCATCTTCAATTCGTTAAAATAGATACCACAATTCAAAGTAAAAACTGTAATACAGGATACAGTTGTAACACATGCAGACTATTAATAACCTATGATGTATTCTTATAAATATATCTTGGATATTCATAGTTCTTTGACATCAAAGTCACAGAGAAAGAAAAACTGGAATGTTTATGTAACAGAACGGACTCTTTCCTATCATAGGTTAGTGCCTGGGAGTGAACAAGATGGGAATGGTGTGGACCAGGAACAACTCCAGTTAACGGCTGCGGTGGCCGCAGGCACCCGCTGTGGGGAGGCTACGAGGTGTGCGCTTTGTATCAGCCCATCCATCAGCAACACGGTGTCCTGCTGCTCTGCTCACTGAACAGCCACTCGGTAAACGCTCTCAGGACTCACTCGCCTCTGCCTCTCCATGTCTCTTCCAGTTTCCAAGTGGGTGCAGGAAGAGCTGTTCTCAACTGGACAGAAAGGAGTATGGAGAGAGTGGCCACTGAATGAGGAAGTGATGGCAGAAGAGCAGCGTGACAGCTTCTGGGTGATCTGAATTATCCAAGACAGGTTATTCAACACAGGTACTGAGGAAACATATTTATCTTCCCCCCCAAAAGATTAGGTCTGTTAATATCCAGTCTAATAAAGACTAGGCTTCCCTGGTGGCTCGATGGGAAAGAATCCATCTGCAATGCAGGAGATGCAGATTTGATCCCTAGGTTGGGAAGATCCCTTGGAGAAAGAAATGGCAACCCACTGCAGTATTCTTGCCTTGGAAACCCCATGGACAAAGGAGCCTGGCAGGCTACAGTCTGTTGGGGTCATAAAAGAGTCAGACATGGCTTGGCAACTAAACAACAACAATAAAGATACTGTATTTTCTAGAGCAAAGAACAGGCAGACATTGTCTAGTATAAATGATTTAGGTTCTGTAAACTCAAGTTTCTCAGCTATGACACAAACCAGAGGCTGGTGCAACGCTGGTCTGGGCCCCTCTGTCTCCATACTGGCAAGAGAGGGGCAAGGGAAAGAGGCACAAAGACACTCATGCTATTTGCTGTGTACTGAGCATAAAATCCTTTATTATATCACCTTCTAGCAACCATAAAGAAATTAGCATCAGCTTACCAGGGAAGTAAAAATTACCCTTTACAGTTCTTAAGAGAAAAAGTCAGTGATCCTGAAGATAAGTCTTAGGAAATCGTCAATCTGAGTAATAGAGAGGGAAAAAGAAATGAACAAAATGAACAAAATCCTAAGGACCTGTGAAACAATATAAAAAAGTTCAACAATCACATTACTGAAGCCCCCAAAAAGAGCAGCACAAAAAATTTTTTCAAGAAGTTATGGCTAATTCTCCAGACATTAATTTACAGATCCAGCAACATGAGAGCTCCAAACAGGACTACTTCAGAGAAAACTAGTGCAGTCTCATCATTAAAAGTGGCTGAAACCTAAACACTAAAAAACAAAAACTTGAAGCAGCTAAGGGAAAACAAACAAAAACTACACTTACAGAAACAGAAGAACTGAATATTTCTCATCAGAAGTCAGAGACCAGAAACAGTAGCACAAAATCTTTAAAGTGCTGAAAGAAGTGCCAATGCAGAATTCTATATCCAGCAAAAACACCCTTCACGAATGACGGTGCAATAAAGTTCTCCTCAGATTAAAGGAAACTATAGGAATCTGCCATCACTAGATCAGCTTTTTTATTAAAAAGTGCTAAATTCTTGGGCCTGAAGACACATTATACAAAAAATTTAAATACACCAGTTATAATATGGAGGTGGCCAGATTGTGTATAAAAGTGACAATTCACAACAATACGCTGCCTACAAAGCCCTACTTTAAAGCTATAAATAAGTTAAAACTGAAAGAATGGAAAAAAACATGCTATGCTACCAAAGAGCTGGAGTGTTACAACAACAGTAGATAAACTTAAGAATATCACTGGCATATCAAAGAGGGGTGTGTTGCTGTTGCTTAGTCGCTAAATTGTGTCTGACTCTGAGACATCATGGACTATAGCCCACCAGGCTCCTCTGTCCATGATATCTCCTGGAGCAAGAATACTACAGTGGGTTCCCATTTCCTTCTCCAGGGGATCTTCCCAACCCAGCGATTGAATCAGTGTCTCCTGCTTGGCAGGTGTATTCATCACCACTGAGCCACCTGGGAAGCCCAATAAAGGAGTAGTATCATATGATAAAAGGATCAATGTGCCAAGAAATTGCAATGATACTAAACTGCAGTAATTGACGTAATAAATACAGATAATAAGAGAAGGTAGAGAAGATCTGGAAAATACTATCAGTCAACTTGACTTTTAGAGAATATTTCAACAGTAACATCAGACTATGCATGTTTTTCAAGTACACACAGACTATTCACTATAAGAGGTCACATTCTGGGCCATCAGACAAACCTTAACAAATGTAAAAGAACTGAAATCATAAAACATTCTCTGACAATCAAATAAACAGCTATCGGTAACAGAAAGCTCTGTAGAAAATCCTCAAATTTTGGAAATTAACACTTCTAAATAACCTGTAAGTCAAAAAGGATGTCACAAGGGAGACTAGGAAACAGCTTAAACTGAATGAAGACAAAAACAATATTAAAGTTTGTGGGAGACAGCTAAAGCAGTGCTTCAGAGAAATGCATAACTAAACACAAGTACTCAAAAAAGGCCTTTTATCAATAATCAAAGCTTTTATTTGACAAAACAGAAAAGCACACCAAACAGCAAGCAGAAGAAATTAATTAAAAAGAAAACAAAAAACAGAAATCAAGAAACCAAAAACTGATTCTTTGAAAAAGAAAAAAAATCCCAATAAAATGACAAAGCTTTAGCAAGATTAAAACAAAACAATAAAAAGCAAACAAAGAGATGGCATAAATTACCAATATAAGGAATAGAAAGGGAGGGGCATCACCCATAGACTCCATGGATACAGTAGTAAGTATGGAGTATTATGAAAAACTTCTGCCCATAAATTTCACAACTTACACTGAAAGGACAAATTCCTTTAAAGTCATATATCACCAAAGTTCATCAGGAAGAAATACTTTCATAACTATCAGAGACACTGAATTTGTAGTTAAAAATCTAACAAACAAAATTACATGTTCAAATGATTTCACCAGCAAGTTCTGCCAACAATTAAGGCAAACATAAGACTAATTCCACACAAACTCCTCAGGAATACAGAAGAGAAAACACTCTCCAATTCATTTAATGAGGTAAGCATTTCTGATACCCAAAATCAGACATTACAAGTAAAATAAAGCAACACCCAAGTATCTGTCACAAACATGGACACAACAGCACCAAAACAGTGGCAAACTGAGTGCTGCTGCTGCTAAGTCACTTCAGTCATGTCTGACTCTGTGTGACCCCATAGACGGCAGCCCACCAGGCTCCCCCATCACTGGGATTCTCCAGGCAAGAATACTGGAGTGGGTTGCCATTTCCTTCTCCCATGCATGGAAGAGAAAAGTGAAAGTGAAGTCGCTCAGTCTGTTCGACTGTTAACGAACCCATGGACTGCAGCCCACCAGGCTACTCCGTCCATTGGATTTTCCAGGCAAGAGTACTGGGGTGGGGTGCCATTGCCTTCCCCGAAACTGAGTACAGCAATATATAAAAAAAAGATAAACACATTATGACTGTGGGGATTCAAAGAATTCAAGGTTTAAACTCAACATCTGAATATCAATCAATACCACTTTATCAATAAACTAGAGAATCACATGATTACATGCAGAAAAAGCATTTGCCAAAATTAATATCCATTCATAGATACAAAATGCAGAAAACTAGGAATAGAAGGGAAATTCTTTAACCCAATAAAAGCCATCTACCAAAACAATACTCTAGAAAGAAAAGAAAAAATGAGCCTTTTCCTCCTACGAGCATGAATGGGGAAGAGATACCCACAATCACCGCTTCTATTCAGCATTACACTGGTGGATTCAGCTAGTGCGTTAAGGCAAGAAGAAGACATAAAGATTAGAAAGAAAGAAAACTCGTATCACAGACAGCATGACTGTCTACATAGAAAATTTCAGGCTCTAAAACTCTCCTAGAACTAGTGTCTAGCAGCAGTTGCAGAAGACAGAGAAAATGTGCTATTAATGAGAGTGTAAAAGATATAAAAGTACCAAAAAGCCGTAAAATAGGTATGAACTAATGAAGTGTGCACTACTGTATGCTGGAGAAGGCAATGGCACCCCACTCCAGTACTCCTGCCTGGAAAATCCCATGGATGGAGGAGCCTGGAAGGCTGCAGTCCATGGGGTCGCTGAGGGTCGGACACGACTGAATGATTTCACTTTCACTTTTCACTTTCATGCATTGGAGAAGGAAA
This sequence comes from Oreotragus oreotragus, assembly GCA_006410675.1. NCBI lineage: Eukaryota > Metazoa > Chordata > Mammalia > Artiodactyla > Bovidae > Oreotragus > Oreotragus oreotragus. The sequence continues at coordinate 217,706 of SJYX01008270.1, read as the reverse complement.
TGGCAACCCACTCCAGTGCTCTTGCCTGGAGAATCCCAGGGAAGGGGGAGCCTGGTGGGCTGCTGTCTATGGGGTCGCAGATAGTCGGACACGACGGAAGCGACTTAGCAGCAGCAGATGTGTATGCTGAAAAGTAGAAACACGAATGAAAAAAACCAAGTAAGACCTAAAAGAACAAAGAGAGAGAGAGAGAGAGAAATAGTATACTTATGGCTTAAAGGCTCTCAATAGTATCAAGATGCTAATTCTCCCCCAAACTAATCAAGGGGTTCATCGTTATCTCAATTAAAATCTCAGCAGGAATTTTTGATAGAAAGCAATAAATGGGTTCTAAAGTTATATGTGCAGGCAAAAGAACAAGAATAGTCAAAAAACAATTTTGAAAAGAACAAAGTCACCGGATTCACACTACTTGATTTCAAGACTCAGTGAATCAAGACAACATACAACTGGCAGAAAGACAGTCAAAAGACCAACTACACAGAATCCAGAAACAGACCCACACATAAATGTTCTATTGATTTTTCGATAAACATTCAAAGAAAACCCAACGATGAATTTGTTAAGTTCAGCTTCTTTATTTTAATACAAATCTTAAATCTACTGATGTTGTTTCATGTACTGAAAAACACAGTCAACTAACTTAGGATTTATAGAGCATTCTGCTCAATATCAAACTAAATATATTCAAGTACACACATACTGTTTATCACAAAAGACCATATTCTGAGCCATAAAGCAAACTGTAACATGACTATCTTTCAATAATTGAAATGTGATTTTATATGCAAAAAAAATGAACCTAAACTCATAAGAAAATTAACTCGAAATCAATCAAGTCTAAATATAAATAAGCTAAAACTTTAAAACTCATAGAAAAAAACATAGGAAAAACTTTTGTGACCTTAGGCAATGCTACCCAAGGATTTCGTATGCAACCTATAAAGCATTATCAATCAAAAATGGATAAAACAAGCCAGACTGGGAAAAAAAAAACCTACAAAACGTATATGATGAAGGATTTATATTCAGAATACATGAAAAAATTCTCAAAACTCAATAAGGAAACCTATTTTAAATGGGAAAAAGATATGAAAGAAAGACAACTTTCAGATGGTGAATATGGAGGCAAAAAAGTACTCACTGTCATTAATCATTAGGGAATGTATATTAAAATCACAATGAGGTAACACTACATATCTCTTAGAATAATTAAAAAGCAGTGGTATGTTGGTATACATTTAGCAATCAGGTCTTTGGGAAAGAAGACCCTGAACTTTAGCTTTCGCTGATTTCTGTGGCATAAACAATTCCCTCTGTGGCTGATCACTCCTTACTGAAAATGGAGCTAGTAAGACACTTTACACCACACGGATACAATAGACACATTAATTCAGGAGCTCAGAAACTAGTAAAACACAGTAAAGAAACAAACAAGTGCCAGTTGTAAATATTTACTGCCTTTTAAAATATAATTTATGTTTATGTAACTTTTAACAATGGCTGTTTACTAACCAGCTTGCAAAATTTCTGAAAATTTAAAGACCAGTTCTTTCAAGCCAGCATAAGTCAGATGTGTGGATCACAACAAACTGTGGAAAACTCTTAAAAAGATGGGAATACCAGACCACGTGACCTGCCTCCTGAGAAATCTGTATGCAAGTCAAGAGGCAACAGTTAGAACTGGACATGGAAAAACAGACTGGTTCCAAATTGGGAAAGGAGTACATCAAGTCTGTATACTGCCACCCTGCTTATTTAACTTACATGCAGAGTACATCATGTGAAATGCCAAGCTGGATGACTCACAAGCTGTAATCAAGATTGCTGGGAGAAATAGCAACAATCTCAGATACGCAGATGATACCACTTTAATAGCAGAAAGCTAAGAGAAACTCAAGAGCCTCTTGATGAAGGTGAAACAGGAGACTGAAAAAGCTGGCTTAAAACTCAACATTTAAAAAACAAAAATAATGGGACTGGTACCATCAGTTGATGGCAAATAGACGGGGAAAAAGTGGAAAACAGTGACAGAATTTATTTTCTTGGGCTCCAAAATCACCGCAGATGGTAACTACAGCCATTAAATTAAAAGATGCCTGCATGTTCCTTGGAAGAAAAGCTATGACAAACCTAGACAGTATATTAAAAAGCAGAGACACCACTTTGTCGACAAAGGTCCATACAGTCAAGCTGTGGTTTTTCCAGTAGTCGTGTACAGATGTGGCAGTTGGAGCATAAAGAAGTGCTGAAGAACTGACGCTTCTGAACTGTGCTACTGGAAGACTCTCAAGAGTCCTTCTGACAGCAGGGAGATCAAACCAGTCAATCCTAAAGGAAGTCAACTCTGAATACTCATTGGAAGGACTGATGCTGAAGCTGATGCTCCACAACTCTGGTCACTTGGTGCGAAGAGTGGACACACTGGAAAAGATCCTGATGTTGGGAAAAACTGAGGGCAAGAGAAGGCGGGCTAAAGAGGATGAGATGGTTGGATGGCATCAATGACTCAATGGACATGAGTTTGGGCAAACTGCGTGAGATGGTGAAGGACAGGGTAGCCTAGTGTGCTGCAGTCCATGGGGTTTTAAAGAGTTGGACAAGACTTAGCGACTGAACAACAAAGCATGCCACCTCCTGAAACAGAACTGGTTCTAACAGTGACAAGGATGTTGAGCAACTGAATTCTCAACCACTGAAGGGACTTCCCTGGTGGACCAGTGGCTAAGAGTCAAGCTGCCAATGCAGGGAACCCATGTTTGATCCCTGATCTGGGAACTAGATACCATATGCTGCAACTAACAGTTCACATGTCATAGTAAAGATCCCTCATGCTACAACAAAGATCGAAGATCCTAAGCTCCTCAACTGAGACCCACTGCAGCCAAATAAATAAACAGATATATATTTTTTAATGGCTCAAAACACCATTGAAACCTGTCTCTTTTCCTTCTTTCTCAGAATGTTATTAGATTTCAGAGATAAAAAGAACAAAAACCTGACCAGATACTAAAACAGGCAAAACCAGCTGCACCTAAGGGTCCTTCAGGCGACCCTTCAGGATTCAAACACTCAATAAATATATACAAAGCTCTCTAAGTAGGAAAAAGCTTTCAATATTAAGGCAACTTTTATAATGGGAGGAACATACCATTACATGCTTTTGCCCTGAAGAATCATGCTCTGTTTATCAGCTCTTATGTGTTTCTTTCTGGCTGTGCTGCGTCCTCCCCGCAGTGCAGGCTCTTCTCCCGTGGCCGGGCTGGCACTTCTCACTGCGGCGGCTTCCCTCATTGCAGAGCGCAGGCTCTAGGGCCCCTGTGCTTCAGCAGCTGTGGCACACGGGCTCAAGAGTGGTGGCACATGGGATCCGGGGCTCCAGAGCACATCATGATTTTGTTTTAGTGAAACCATATAGTATTAGTTCTCAGACTTGGAGAACTCTGTCTTAACAGACATGGTCTTGAGTTATATTGAGCTGGTCAAAAAGTTCACTCACTTTTTTCAAATGAACTTTCTGGCCAACCCAATATTATTACTACAGATACCTATTATAATTTGAGTTATATTATTAAAGAGCCATCAACCTGTAAGACTAAAAGTAAGTAACTTCATCTCTCTTTGCCTCATCCCCCCACCCCAAACCTTTCTAGAAGAAAGTCTGGCAGTTTCTTACAAAGTTAAATATGTATTTACCACAAAACCAGCCATCCTACTTCTAAGTTTTTTCCCAAAGGAGATGAAAAAAATGTTCATACAAAAATCTGTACATATATGTCTATGTCATCTCTTCATTAATGTCCCCAAACTGTAAACAACAGAAATGTTCAACAACAGAAAACTGTGATGCGTAATACAATGCAATACTAAATTCAGCAATAAAAATGAATGACTCTTGATACATGCAACATCCATAAATATCAGATACTTTAGGTTAAGAAGCCTCATTCAGAAAATTTCACACAGTTTTGTTTGTACAAANTTCATTAATGTCCCCAAACTGTAAACAACAGAAATGTTCAACAACAAAAAACTGTGATGCATAATACAATGCAATACTAAATTCAGCAATAAAAATGAATGACTCTTGATACATGCAACATCCATAAATATCAGATACTTTAGGTTAAGAAGCCTCATTCAGAAAATTTCACACAGTTTTGTTTGTACAAATTATAATTCCATTTATATGATTCCATTTATATGAAATTCTGGAAAAGACAAAACTACAGGCAAATACAGATCAGTGGGTGCCAGAGGCTGGGAGTGGGTGGCATTAACTACATGAGGGAATTTTTAGAAGGTGATAGAAATGTCATCCATCTTCAGTGAGGTGGTAGTGAACTTTACTGAGGTAAATTCTATCACAACTAAAAACTATCATCACAGGGAAAAAACACAAGAGTTCAATTCTATAGGAAAGCGGGCATTCGAAAATTAACATTAAAGACAAATTTTAGGAGTGTCCTGGTCGTCCAGTAGTTAGGACTCCATGTTTTCACTGCCAAGGGCCTGGGTTCAAGGCCTGGTAGGGGAACTAAGATCCTACAAGCCATGTAGCATGGCAAAGGAAACAAAAGGAAAAAAAAAAATTCTATTTCAGGAAAAAAGTGAAAAAAAATTGAGCACCTCTGCCTCAAGCAACTAAAGAGTAACATTTTTTTTAATAGGCACTAAAAGTAGTTCAGTCCTTATATTTAATAGTTTCCAGGGCAAGTGGTCAACTAGTTATACCTTGTCATAAATCTCTTTCTAGTGTTTCCCAGGCAGTTGTCTTTAAATACCTGGTCAGAAAATGTCTTTCCTCTGAAACAGGTAATTCACAATGAAATTAAAAAAAATTTTTTAAAGATGGATGCCAACCTAAAGATTTGAAGACAGAATTAGGAAAACAAGATCCATGCTTTTACTGCCTGTTGTGTTGAAACAATAGATACTAAACTTCAGTTCTTCATCAAAAGACTCCTTAGTCTTTCTCTACTAGCTCTGTTGATGTCACCTACTTCTCAAGGTTTCAAAGATCACTTCTACAGTTACGTCACTCCAGGCTTCTACACTATTTCTGCTGCTGTTGTTTGCTCCATCGTGTCTTACTCTCCGTGACCCCATGGACTGAAGGGCACCAGTGACAGTCCTTCACTGTCCTGGAGTTTGCTCATTCATGTGCACAGAGTCAGCACTGCTATCCAATTGTCTCATCCTCACAGTACATGGTACTGTTTCTGTACCATGTACATATTTCAGTTACACACATTATCACCTGGTATTGCAGGTGTTTTTTCCACAAAGCTGTGTTTATTATGCTGACTCCTGTTCATATGCTCCATGAGGCCAAGGACTAGATTTCCTCAGTTCAGTTTAGTGTCACCATTCAATAAATTGTATTGAATCTGTATCTCTACTCCATCCGGGATTTCTAGCTGTCTGATAGTCTCTTCATTGATGTAACTTATTCCCAAATGAAATAAATTTATAACTCCATCCCCGAGACATTCAAAGCTTAAGATGGCCACCTTTTAATCTTGTTATTGTATCAACCTCTTTCTCTCCTTTATTAATTGCACTATTCCTCTTGAGGTCTTTAACCTTAAGACTTAAAATAACCTCCAGCTCATCAACCTACCCTACCAATGATACCTCCTACAAATTTATCCCCCAAACTGCCAGAACATTAAGCTTCCAAGGCAATCATATTACTGCCCTGAAAATCCTGTAGGGCTCTCATGCACCTATATAACAAATTTTAAAGCTCTGCACAGTCTCAGCACGTAAACCTGTAACATCCTATATAGGGCCACTCAAAATTATTTACGGTTCCTTACAATACGGACTGAACTGTAAGTGACATTTGCTATTTTCCCACATTGAAAATTTCATTCCACCCTTTAAAGTCTCTCTTAAATATTATCATCTCAGTGGCTGTTCCTAGCCAGTAGAAACATTTATGTTCATCTACCATGTTTCAGGAATGCTGATAAAGAGTTAACAATCTCCCCCAGTTCACTGGTACTTTCAGTGAAAATTGGTGTTTTCAGAACATAGTCACAATCTCTTTGGATCTGAGTTTTCTATACTTCTCTTTCTTCTTCACCAGAGATTTTCTTTCCTCAAAGATCTGCTGATATCTAGTTGATCTTTGTACTCCCACTATCATCTAAAAAGTACAGCAGAGAGTAAATAGTCAAGTATTTACTGAAACCAACCAAGTACAGCATCTTCTGAACAGGCATGGGGTTACATGGTGGGGAAGGAATTCTAAGACCTGTGAACCTCCCATCTGGAAATTTCATTTGAAATATTCGATAAAATCTATCATGTGACAGTGTTAGGGAAACTTTGGTACTCAGCTTAACTTCAGTTGACCTTAAGGTGAGAGGCTAGTACAAGAACCAAGTGTAAACATCTATAGTCTACCAATTTTCAGAAAGAGTGTCAAGAGCATTCAACAGTCTTTTCAACAAATGGTGCTGTGACAACTAGATAGCCACAAGCAAAAAAAAAAAAAAAAAAAAGTTTCTCTCATACCATATACAAATGTTAACTCAAAACAAAGCCAAAACTCTAAAACTCTTAGAGGAAACCTTCATGATCTTGGATTTGGCAGGGGATTCTTATATATGAGGCTGAAAGCATGGGCAACACAATAAAAAGCAGATGGGCTGAATTTCATCAAGTTTTCAAAACCTTTGTGCTTCAGAGGACACCATTAAGAAATGAAAAGACAATTCATGGAACGGGAGAACATTTGCAAATCATGTATCTGACAAAGAACTTGTACCTAGAATATACACAAAAAATTTTATAAGTAAAAAGACAACCCAACTTAAAAAGTGAGCAAAGGCTCTGAATAGACATTTCTTCATCATGTACAGATGGCCAACAAGAACATGAAAAGAAAATGAAAGACTTAATTTAGTCTTTAAGAAAATATAATCAATCTTACTGTTGATATATGTATGTTCTGGTATACAGATGTGATTTTTGTTGTCACAGCACTACAGTGAAATACCCAAATAAAACTTAAATTCATAAAAAAAGAAAATATAATCAAAACCACACTAAGATACCATTTCTCAAGGATTATGATGGATAGAATAAAAAAGTCAAATAACAACAAGTATTGGTGAGGATGTGGAAAAACGGGTTCCCTCATACATGGCTGGTGGGAATGTAAAATGGTGTGGCCATTTTAAGAAACTACTCCAGCAATTCCTCAACTGATTAAAAGCAAGAGTCCTCATATGATCTAGCAATAATAATACGGAAAATGTGGAAACAATACAAATGTCCAACGAATGACAAAATGGATAAACAAAATATGGTATAGCCACACAATGGAATGTTATTCAGGCATAAAAAGGAAGACATACATACACTCTGAAAACATCAGGTTAAGTGAAAAAAGTCAGTCACAAAAGACCACATAGTACATGATTTCACTCATATGAGGTCCAGAATAGGGAACATATAGATAGAAAGTGAATTAGTAGTTGCCTAGGGTTTATGGAATGGGGATGGGGGTGATAGTTAAAGGGTACAGGGTTTCTTTCTGAGGTGATAAAAATGTTGCAATATCTGTGAATATTCCAAAACCCATAAAATTGTACATATTACATGGGTGAACTGTATGGTCTATGAACTAAAAAATGAACAACACTGCAAATCAACTATTAATTTACTCCAACAAAAATTAAAAAAAGAAGGAACAGGGCTTCCCTGGTGGCTCAGTGGATAAGAATCACCTGCCAATGCAGGAGACATGGGCTCAGTCCCCGATCCAGGAAGATCCCACATGCTGCGGAGCAACTAAGCCTGTGTGCCATAACCACTAGATCTGTGCTCTAGAGCCTGGGAGCCGCAACTACTGAAGCCTGCGCATCTAGAGACGACTACCTGGAGAGGAACTACTGAAGCCTGCGCATCTAGAGACGACTACCTGGAGAGGAGCCCCCGCTCCTCACAACTAGAGCATGCCCTCGCATAGCAACACAGACCCAGGGCAACCAAAAATAAAGAAAGAAAAGAACAGGCAAGTAATACATAAATTTCCTGACTTTTTAAAGGTATAGTGTTATTACTTCATGCTACTTTAGGGCAAGCACCTCTTAACCTTAGGACTATATCATTTTTTTTTTTTTAAAGCAGCATTGCAAAACCATCTAAAGCCTCTCAAGTATCAAAAAAAAGGACAAGCTTTTGCCAGATTTTTTCCCTTCACATTTCTCTCCCTGTCCCCTATGCCAGCCCTTCACCACTGTGTTTCATAGTCACAACAGAAACATACAACTAGATGTTTCAAATATGCTTTTTCATTTTCAAAAAAAATTATTTTAATACTGGGATTGAAATATACTCACAGCATACATATATACTAAGTTGTACAGTCATTACAAGGTTAACAATTATGATATTGAAGCTGTGTATAACTCCCAATGCCCTCAAAGGAGAAAGTTCCTACATGAACATTTTTAAAACTCTTTTTTTTTTAAAAATAAAAAGATGTTAATTTTTATGTCTATTATAATTTATAGCTTAGGTAATAACTATTCAAAGCAGATGACCTGCAGCAGAATCACCTGGAGCTTTGCAACTCATCCTTTTCTATGGACTAGAAGCAATGTCACAATAAGAGTTTGTTAAAAATGCAGAACAATGGTTTATCCCAGCCCTACAGAATCAAAATTTGCACTTTAACAAGATCTCCAGGTAACTGACATATGAAGTTTGAAAAGCAATGATACAGAACACTCAGAAAACATGCAGATTGTAGTGAGACAAAGAATCCTATAGTTTAAACAAGAATCCTATAGTTTCTCCTCCACACTGAAGTTTGAGAAGCACTATTCTATTTTTTTAAAAAGTGACATGCTGAAAAAATATTCCTTTAGAGCAGCTTTGGTATACTAATAAGTACTGCTATGTACCCGTCCCAAAATAGCTTGAAAAGCAAAAAATAATAATAATTCCAAATTTATAAGCCTCACAGTTATACTACTTTAAAATATCCTGAGTCTCATGAAATAAAGGGTTTAGATGAATAATCAAATCCAACTTTTCAGAAAACTTTCATAATGCACTAACCACAATACATTTATTCACACTCAGAACTCTATAGACTTTAACTGGGGTGGGGGTGGGGAACACACAACCTTATTAAACAGTCCCATCCAAATGGGAAATAGAAACTGTAGTTCCTAAAAGACCTCAATTAAACAGAATGCTTAGTGATCACAATATTCTAGTTTACAATAATGTTAAGTTTATTCTGATCCTTGTTGGTGGAAAATCTTTGTAGCTCCACAGGGAATACAGGTCTTACAATCCTGCATAGACATTACCTTTCAAAACATGTTAAGTAGCTGTAAAGTATAAGGGACTACAAGGATACTACCCCCAAAAGGTAATTTGCTTTGCAAGATAATTTTTATTATATCTTTAGGAGATGCTGGTTTTGACAATTCATTCAACAAATATTTGCAAAATGCAAATGTTCGAGATTTTGTGAGGAACACAAAGATGATCAAGGTACTATCCCTAGCCCCAAGAAGCCTATAATCTTGAGGAGAGGTGAGGTTTGGCCAGGAACACTCATATACAATTAGCAGAATATGGTCAGAACTGAAAACGGTCAGGGAAGTTACCAGTTCCACGTAACTGAAAGCTAAATAAAGGATATTCTACAATAATTTTCAATTAATTTGGTGCGGAGTGGATCAAGCTAGGGAAGCTTATTAAAAAAGCACTTTATAAGGAAGTACAGTCTAAAGTCAGACGGTTAAGCGTCTGTCTACAATGTGGGAGACCAGGGTTCGATTCCTGGGTCGGGAAGATCCCCTGGAGAAGGAAATGGCAATCCACTCCAGTACTATTGCCTGGAAAATCCCATGGACAGAGAAGCCTGGTAGGCTCCAGTCCATGGGGTCGCAAAGAGTAGGATACCACTGAGCGACTTTACTTTTACAGTCTAAGGTAAACAATTCTTTGGGAAATTTGCTTATATTTTAATACACACACACAAACACTTAAAGTTCGGCTATCAGGTGTGTGTGCTCTCATCAAAGGCAAAGCAACTGAAACATGAACTAGATTCAGGAGGCCCAATACAGTTAAGTTCATAGAGGGCGTTTCCTTTGACAAAAACAGGAACACGTAGCTTCAGAGATCGCTGATCATGCGAGAAAAGAGGAAAAAGGAGTGAGGATCTGTTATTTCTCCCCTGGTAACTTAAAAAAAAAATTTCCCCCACTGCCTAGCAGTTTCCTGGACTACTCCCTGCCTTCGACTTTGTATCTTATCAACACTATGATCCTTAAAAGGCTTAGAAACTAAACAGAAGCAAAACCGGCCAAATTCATTTACCTATTTAACAGTCTAAAACAGAGGTACCTCCCTCAAGGGGAACTAGCATTCCTTGATGGTCCAGGACCGGGAAAAAAGTGCATCCGCACGGTCCCTCCAGCGCCCCGGCTACTCAGCGCGCTCTCTTCACTGCTCTCCCTTTTGAGAGGCACACCCTCCCCCGGGAAGGGAAAAGCAAGCACCTCTTGAAAGAGGCTGCGGAGGTTGCCCGGCAGCGCCAGGAGGACACTGAGGGCAAGATTGAGGGTTGGCAGGAGAGAGAGACATCTCTTATTTCTGTGGGCTGTCCTGTAGGACTTTGAGACATGATGGAAATGTTCTGTCTCAGTACTGTCCCCCCGGGCTTCCCTCGTGGCTCAGCGGTAAAAGAATCCGCTTGCAATGCAGGTGTAGGTTCCATCCCTGGGTTGAGAAGGTTCTCTGAGAAGGAAATGGCAACCCATTCCAGTATTCTTACCTGGGAAATCCCATGGACGAAGGAGCCTGGCGGGCTACAGTCCATGTGGTTGCAAGAGATGGGCACAACTTAGCTACTAAACCACCACCACCACTGTCCACTAGAGTAACCGATGGGCATTGCAGATAGCAACCTGAGGTTAGTATTTTGCTGGAGAAGAAACCTTCACAGGGATTCTTTACAAATTAAGTATATAGAAGCCTTCAGCTCTCAATGGCCGGGGAGTTAGAAGTCCTGGGTTTTATTGGCTATGTACAAGACTTACTTAGCATCACTGTAATTATTATTGTCTTTTGAAGTGCATTGAGTAGAAGGTTTTCCTAGTCGCTAGGATTTCTTCCACCCCTGTTTCTTAATTTTTATGATCATTGTCAAGAAGCATCAACCCAAACCACAACTAATTTAAATAAGTCTATCAAGGTCCAAATGTTGCTTGGGTGAGCTGGATGCATGAGCCAGTTGTCACTATCATGCCACATCACCATCACCACTGCCGCCGGCCTGTCTGCAATAATCAGCTGTTGAGGCACATTCCCCTGCCTGCATTCCACCACCTATAGACACTCTGTGGTCTGTCACTGATCAGAAACTTTAATCTCTTTAGAAAGTTCACAGTCTGGCTTGAAGTGATTTTTCTGTGTATCCTATTTATCTGTGCCTCTGTTTATTGCTTATTACTTTCTGTCTTATGCTATGGTCATTTATATTCCGAGCATATCTTTTTTTACTGGACATATGAATTAGTTGAAAGGTAGGTCCAGTCACTTGTAACAGAGAATCATATTAAAAGAGGCTTTTAAAAAACTGTAGTTTAATTATTCCTCGTGTAGGATGACAAAGGATCCATGATATTATCCAGGGATTACAGACTCCTCCTGTTGTTCTGCCCTCCCTAGGAATAGAATGTCTTCCTTATGGTTCAAGTTGGCTCACCACCACAACCATATTCGAGCAGACAGAAAAGGGATAAAGGGAAATGGAATGACATCCCATTCCCTTTAAGAACATGGTCCAGAAGTGGCACACACACCACTTCGTCCATATCCCTTTGATCAGCTTATTAGTTGCATGGCCGTTCCTAGCTGCAGGAGACTAGTAAATACTGTCATTATATGCTTCCCCCACCCCTAAAAAGGTTCTCTTACTCTGGAAGAAGTGAACACCACTATAGGAAACCAGCAGTCTCTGCTATAAAGCATCCATTCACTCTTCTCATGGTAGCAAACCTGAATTTCCTTCTGCATAATCATTCTTTCCCACTCTCAGCTAAAAGTCTCCTCCAGCTCAGGACTGGAGTATATGACCTAGGTTTAAGCCAAACCTAGCATTGACTCCCTTGGCCCTAGTGATCGGTAGGAGGTCAGATTTGATGACATTTCCCCAAACTCTTAGCAGCTTTGATTGTCTTACTTTCTCTATCCAACCTAAACTCCAGTGGGACTATAAAAATTGTCTTGCTCTTTTTCTTCCTCATCCTTTGCTTTTCTGTTTTATCTTCTCTGAGATCCCAAATCCAATCATCAGCTTCTGTATCTTATATCCATATTGCCAAGAACATTTTGAAAAAAAGTAAACCCCAGTCTCAACTGGTGATTCTGCAAGTCCATGATTCTTAACCGAACTCCTCACTGCCTAGATATCATCATTGGCTTCTTTTCTAAATCTTTCAACCATTCTTTCCAGTAGAGGTTCTAAAAATTCATTTTCTCATCAGGTATCCCATCACCATTTCTCCTCATTTTGATCAAATGACTTAGGCTGCTCATTCAATGACAAAAACAAAATCTGCCAGTTAAAACCTCTAATCTTCAAGTAGGATGGAAATTCTCTTCTCTCTGTGCTCCCATCACTCTCTGTGTATGTTTCTATAACGTCTATTATACTGCAGTGTGATCACGGCCACTTTTCTATCACCCTTGATAGTCTGCAGGATTGTTGCATGTCAGGGCTCTTTCTTATTTGACCTTGAATCCTGGGTAGTCCTCTTGTTGTTGAGTCACTCAGTCGTGTCTGACTCTGGAACCCCATGGACTGTAGCACATGAGGCTTCCCTGTCCTTCACCGTCTCCTGGAGTTTGCTCAAACTCATGTCCATTGAGTCAGTGATACCATCCAGTCATCTCATCCTCTGTTGTCTCCTTCTCCTCCTGCCTTCCATCTTTCCCAGCATCAGGATCTTTTCTAATAAGTCGGCTCTTCATGTCATGTAGCCAAAGTATTAGAGCTTCAGCTTCAGTCCTTCCAATGAATATTTCTTTCCTTAGGGTTGATTTCCTTTAGGATTGACTGATTTTATCTCCCTGGTGTCCAAGAGATTCTCAAGAGTCTTCTCCAGCACCAAAGTTCAAAAGCATCAGTTTTTTGGCACTCAGCCTTCTTTATTGTCCAACTCTCATATCCATACATGCCTACTGAAAAAACCATAGCTTTGACTAGACAGACTTTTGTTGGCAAAGTATGTCTCTGCTTTTTAATATACTGTCTAGGTCTGTCATTACCTTTCTTCCAAGGAGCAAGTGTCTTTTAGTTTCATGGGGGCAGTTATCATCCACAGTGATTTGGAGCCCAGCAGCCCAGCTGTTTCCAATGTTCCCCCATCTATTTGCCATGAAGTAATGACTAGATAGAGATCAGCCCTGGGATTTCTTTGGAAGGAATGATGCTAAAGCTGAAACTCCAGTACTTTGGCCACCTCATGCGAAGATTTGACTCATTGGAAAAGACTTTGATGCTGGGAGGGATTGGGTCGGGAGGAAGGGGATGACAGAGGATGAGATGGCTGGATGGCATCACTGACTCGATGGACGTGAATCTGAGGGAACTCTGGGAGTTGGTGATGGACAGGGAAGCCTGGCGTGCTGCGATTCATGGGGCCGCAAAGAGTCGGACACGACTGAGCGACTGAACTGAACTGAACTGAACTGAATGACTAGATGCCATGATCTTCACTTTTTGAATGTTGAGTTTTAAGCCAGCTTTTTCACTCTCTCACCTTCATCAAGAGGCGCTTTAGTTCCTCTTTGCTTTCTGCCATTAGCTTGGTGTCATCTGCATATCTGAGGTTATTGATATTTCTCCCGGCAATCTTGATTCCAGCTTTTGCTTCGTCTAGCCTGGCATTTCTTGTGATGTACTCTGCATATAAGTAAAATAAGCTGGGTGACAATATACAGGGTAGTCCTCTACTAGTCATCAATCACTATAAACCAAATTATACCAACCTTGACAGCCTAAAATCACAAATATTTATTTTCTCATAATTTCTGTGGGTCAAAAATCCAGGGGCAACAGAGTCTCTTATAGGACTGCAGTAAAGGTATCTAGCAGAGTGGCAATCAATTCAAGCAAGACTCAATTGGGAGAGGACCTGCTTCCACGCTCACTCATGTGACTGGTGGCAGGTCTCAGGTCCCTGATGGCTGTTGTCTGATACTGAGTTCCTTTGCATACAAGCCTCTACATAAAGCTTTTGTTTTGTTTTTATTTTAATTTATTTATTTTTAATTGGAGGATAATTGTTTTACAATATTGTGTTGGTTTCTGCCATACATCAACATGAATCAGCCATAGGTATACATACGTCCCCTCCCTCTTGAACCTCCCTCCCACTTTCCACCCCATCCCACCCCTCTGGGTTGTCACAGAGCATCAGATTTGAGCTCCCTGCCCCATACAACAAATTCCCACTGACTATCTAAACCATAAGGTTTTTCAAACAGCATGTCAGCTTGCTTCCCCTACATGAGGACTCTAAGAAAGATAGAGTGAACCAGGNCTCTTGAACCTCCCTCCCACTTTCCACCCCATCCCACCCCTCTGGGTTGTCACAGAGCATCAGATTTGAGCTCCCTGCCCCATACAACAAATTCCCACTGACTATCTAAACCATAAGGTTTTTCAAACAGCATGTCAGCTTGCTTCCCCTACATGAGGACTCTAAGAAAGATAGAGTGAACCAGGAAAGGACAGGAGAGGGTGAACAAGACAGAAGCCAGAATCTTTTTGTAACCTAATCTCAGAAGTGGCATCTCATCACTTTTGCTGTGTTCTGTTCTTTAGAAGCTCACATTACAGGGAAGGGATTAAATGGGGGATATGATTATCCTGTTAATCATATCATTTGGCATGGATCTTGGGGGTCATTTCAAAGGTTGCCACACACCCCAGTTGTGTTTAGTACTCAATAAAATATACAGTATGCTGTTAATACCTTCAGTGAATAAATGAATGAACATATGAAACTCAGAAGAGAGGGCTAAATGGAAGATATAAATTTGGTAGTTAATACCACTAGTATATGATATGACCCAGGTAGTCTGGGAAGCACAACCCTCAGGATCATTAAAGAAGCAGGTAAAGGAAGAGGTGGCGTAAAGAAAACTAAACAGCAGCAAACAGATAGGAAGCAAGGTAGGAAGGAGGCAAAAGGAAGTAAAGGAACAAAAGAAAAGAGAGTATTTGGTAGTATCCATTGCCTTGGGTATATTAATAAGGTGGTAACTGAAAAGGTGAATGATTAATGAGTACAAAAAATGAAGACAGCAAGTTGTGATGGCTAATTTTATGTATTCCTTTGGCTGGATCACAGTGCCCAGATATTTGATGAAGTATTACACGGATGTTTCTGTGAAAGTGTTTTTCAGATGAAATGAACATGTAAATCAGTGGCCTTTTAGTAACAGATTACTCACCGTTATGTGGGTGGGCCTCATCCAATCAGGTAAAGGCCTTAATAGACCAAAGACTGACCTCCCCCAAGCAAGAAGCAATTTTGCCAATAGACCTCTGCCTTTGGGGTTGAACTGCAGCTCTTGGCTGAGTCTCCAGCCCACTGACCTACCTTATCAGATTTTGAACTCACTAAAGGCTTCCCTTAGTGATGAGATGGCTAGAGGACATCACTGATGCAATGAACATGAACTTGGGCAAACTCCAGCAGATGGTGAGGGACAGAAAGGCCTGGCGTGCTGCAGTCCATGGGGTCACAAAGAGTTTGCATGATTGGGCAACTGAACAACAACAAAGGGCTTCCCAGGTGGCGCTAGTAGTAAAGAACCCACCTGCCAATGCAGGAGACTTAAGACGCCTGGGTTCCATCCCTGTGTTGGAAAGATTCCCTGGAGGAGGGCATGGCAACACACTCTAGTTTTCTTGCCTGGAGAATCCCAAGGACAGGAGACTGGCAGGCTACAGTTCAGGGGTTGCAAAGAGTCAGACATGACTGAAGCAACTTAGCATGCATGTATGCCAGCCTCTACAACTGCATAAGTCAGTTCCTTAAAATAATCTCTCTCTATATGTAACACATCCTGTTGGTTCTGTTTCTATGGCAAATCCAGACAAATACACATGTACAGACTATTCTTTTAAAATATATAAATGGAAGCAATAATAGAATAGGTCAGTAACTTGCTAAAGACACAGGCTTACTTTTTTGTGTGTATGTTTTATTTTAATTAGATTTAAACATGTTCATATATTATGGAAATAGGTGAAAAGACAACAATAAGATGAGAATATAATAATAGAGAAATAATTGGAATGTTTGAGATCTGAAAGCATACAGGCAGGAATAGGATAAAAGCAAGTAGAAGAATGTGCCTTAAGAAAGAGAAGTTTTACTTCATCCTTTTGTATGGAGAAAGAGACATTTAGAGCCTGTATTAACTTTTGTGCATAACAAATCATTCCAAATCTTAGTCACTGAAAACAACAACCATTTCTTATTTCTCATGAGTCTGCAGGTCTACAACTTAGTTCTGCTGGATCAGTTGTGGCGAATTTTATCATAAGGATTGTTCATTTATCTGTGGTCAGCTGAGGGATAAGTCTAGGGGCTGGCTGACAAGGCTGCTTTGGGATAGGACAGTTTAGCTCTGCTCCATGTACTCTCATATTCTGAGACTGGGCTTCTATTCTCTTTTGTTTCTCTCACTCTCTCTCTCTCTTTTTTTCTTTTTTTTTTGTATTTTTAATCTGGGCTTCTTTGTAAGGCTACGATAGGATTTCAAAACAGAAGGTAGAGACACACAGGTACTTTGCAATCCTTCACAATAGAAAGTCACATAGCCAAGCCTAGGATCAGAATGAGAAATGACTACAAAATTATAGGGCAAAGGGTGTGGAAAAGGGAAGTCACTAATTTGGTTCATTAATGCAATCAGTTTACCACAGGGTGGATGCAGTTACAGACTTGTTAATAAATAGAGGGGCAGGAAATGAAAAAGTCCACACCCAACTTTATTTATAAGACTAGAGATCTCATCCAGAGAAGGCAATGGCACCCCACTCCAGTACTCTTGCCTGGAAAATCCCATGGATGGAGGAGCCTGATGGGCTGCCTTCCATGGGGTCGCGAAGAGTCGGACACGACTGAGTGACTTCACTTTCACTTTTCACTTTCATGCATTGGAGAAGGAAATGGCAACCCACTCAAGTGTTCTTGCCTGGAGAATCCCAGGGGCGGTGGAGCCTGGTAGGCTGCCATCTATGGGGTTGCACAGAGTCGGACATGACTGAAGTGACTTAGCAGCAGCAGCAGCAGCAGCAGCAGCAGCAGCAGCAGCAACAGAGATCTCTTCAAGAAAATTAGAGATACCAAGGGAACAGTTCATGCAAAGATGGGCACAATAAAGGACAGAAAGGGTATGGATCTAACAGAGGCAGAAGATATTAAGAAGAGGTGGCAAAAATACACAGAAGAACTATACAGAAAAGATCTTCATGACCCAGATAACCATGATGGTGTGATCACTCATCTAGAGCCAGACATCCTGGAATGTGAAGTCAAGTGGGCCTTAGGAAGCACCACTATGAACAAAGCTAGTGGAGTTGGTGGAATTCCAGTTGAGCTATTTCAAATTCTAAAAGATGATTCTGTGAAAGTGCTGCATTCAATATGCCAGCAAATTTGGAAAACTCATCAGTGGCCACAGGACTGGAAAAGGTCAGTTTTCATTCCAATCCCAAATAAAGGCAATGCTAAAGAATGTTCAAACTATTGCACAGTTACACTCATCTCACATGCTAGCAAAGTAATGGTTAAAATTCTTCAAGCCAGGCTTCAACAGTATGTGAACCGTGAACTTCCAGATGTTTAAACTGGATTTAGAAAAGGCAGAGGAACCAGAGATCAAATTGCCAACATCTGCTGGATCATGGAAAAAGCAAGAGAGTTCCAGAAAAACATCTACTTCTGCTTCGTTGACTATACCAAAGTCTTTGACTGTGTGGATCATAACAAACTGGAAAATTCTTCAAGAGATGGGAATACCAGACCACCTGACCTGCTTCCTGAGAAATCTGTATGCAGGTCATGAAGCAACAGTTAGAACTGGACATGGAACAACAGACTGGTTCCAAATTGGAAAGGAGTCCATCAAGGCTGTATATTGTCACCCTGCTTATTTAACTTACATGCAGAGTACATCATGAGAAATGCAGGGCTGGAAGAAGCACAAGCTAGAATCAAGATTGCTGGGAGAAATATCAATAACCTCAGATATGCAGATGATACCACCCTTATAGCAGAAAGTGAAGAACTAAAGAGCCTCTTGATGAAAGTGAAAGAGGAGAGTGAAAAAGTTGGCTTAAAGCTCAACATTCAAAAAACTAAGATCATGGCATCTGGTCCCATCACTTCATGGCAAATAGATGGGGAAACAGTGGAAATAGTGACTGACTTTCTTGTGAGGGGCTCCGAAATCACTGGAGTTGGTGACTGCAACCACGAAATTAAAAGACGCTTACTCCTTGGAAGAAAAGTTATGACCAACCTAGACAGTATATTAAAAAG
>SJYX01008270.1:183229-196053 GCA_006410675.1 Oreotragus oreotragus | reverse complement strand
TCATCAACTCGATGAACATGAGTTTGAGTAAGCTCTGGGAGTTGGTGATGGACAGGGAGGCCTGGCATACTGCAGTCCATGGGGTCACAAAGAGTTGGATACAACTGAGGGACTGAACTGAACTGATGAAAGTGAAAGTAGCTCAATCGCATCTTACTCTTTGAGACCCCATGGACTGTATAGTTCTCTAGACCAGAATACTGGAGTGGGTAACCTTTCCCTTCTCTAGGGTATCTTTCCAAACCAGGGATTGAACCCAGGTCTCCTGCATTGAAGGCAGATTCTCTACCAGCTGAGCCACAAGGGAAGCCCAAGAATACTGGAGTGGGTAGTTTATCCCTTCTCCAGCAATTCTTCCCAACCCAAAAATTGAACTGAGATCTCCTGCATTGCAGGTGGATTCTCTACCAACTGAGCTATGAGGGAAGCCCACGTATATAAATGTATTTATTTATTGGGATAGGAAAGGTTACTATATAAGCAAAAAGAAGTCAGTAGCAGCATAGATGGCAATTCCAAATATTTTCAGTAGATCTTGTGAGGATTTGATGGGAACATTCACCAGGGACATATGGGGAAGTGGTGAATACTACTGGAAGCCTCTTGAGGTGGAGGCCGTGTGTTTCTGGCAGCAATAATCCCAACACTTATGTGATTTTTTTCCTATATCTGGCCCGGGAGATGAAGCAGTGAGGTGGATGATAGGGCTGACACAAGGCTAAATATTTTGGGGATGAGCTTGGTGGGGAAAAAAGGCAGCTAAGGATTTTGAGGTTCCCTCAATAGGGAGGAGTGACCAGAATCAGATGATTTCCAATGACAAGGAGGGATAGCAAGTTGCATGAATCTCCAAGAAGAAGAGACTTTTTCCAGAGGGGATTAAAAATTGATAGTATTAAAGTGATATTTAGGTCTTCCCTGGTGGTTCAGCAGTAAAGAATCTGCCTGCAATGCAGGAACCACGGGAGACCCAGGTTCATTCCTTGCAACCGGAAGATCCCCGGCAGAAGGGCGTGACAACCCACTCCAGTATTCCTGCCTGGAGAATCCCATGGACAGAGGAGCCTAGTGGGCTACAGTCCTTAGGGTCGCAAAGAGTTGGATACGACACGACTGAAGTGACTTAGCACATACATAAAGTGATATTTCAGAGAAGGCAATGGCACCTCACTCCAGCACTCTTGCCTGGAAAATCCCATGGATGGAGGAGGCTGGTAGGCTGCAGTCCATGGGGTCGCTAAGAGTCGGACATGACTGAGTGACTTCACTTTCACTTTTCACTTTCATGCATTGGAGAAGGAAATGGCAACCCACTCCAGTGTTCTTGCCTGGAGAATCCCAGGGATGGAGCCTGGTGGGCTGCTATCTATGGGGTTGCACAGAACTGGACATGACTGAAGCGACTTAGCAGTAGCAGTAAAGTGATATTTAGAACCTATATATAGAACTATATTTTTGATGAAAAGTGACATGTTACTCCAGGCAAGGAGGCTGAAGGAACTTTTTGGGCAGAGATTGATGATGTAAGAGCATTTGGATGGGAATTGGGGGCCTAGGAGGCATAGAGAAAAGAGTGAAGATGGTAGGCAATCATGGACAGACAAGTGTATAGGAGGTAATGGGGAACAAGTTGAGAAGACCTAAACAGACCTTGTCCTTGAACATAGCTTCTGGTGAGTGAAGTGGCATACAGGGTAAGAGTTATGAAGAAGCAAGACTCATTATGATCTTCTTTGCAATTGTATTGGAAAAGTAATCAGTTAGTTGCTTAACTTTAACGATAATTAAGTGAAAATATTTAAGCTTCTTACTGGAAGATAATGAAAGACCACATTTGTTAAAGGAAGGAAGGAAGGAATTCAGCGAAGCATCATGTTTTCTTTATCACAGGTCATCAGTGCCAACAAACTGCTATGACTCTGAAAATTTCAGCAATCCCCTAAATAGTGAGATTGTGACTAACTCTAAAATGATATATAGTTATGACCCTATGTCTCTCACTCCCTGAATGGCACAGACTCCTACAGAATAAATCAACCTTTCAAAGTAACTGTTTCTTCATTTCTACTTCTTTCTAAAAATAATTAATTTAAAATTTTAATTCAAGTATAGTTGATTTATAATGTTTTAGGTATGCAGCAAAGTTACGCATATATACATGTATATGTATTTTTTCAGATTCTTTCCCATTATAGGCTATTATAAAATATTAAATATATTTCCCTGTGCTATATCAGTTCAGTTTAGTTCAGTCTCTCAGTCGTGTCCGACTCTTTGCGACCCCATGAATCGCAGTACGCCAGGCCTCCCTGTCCATCACCAACTCCCGGAGTTCACTCAGACTCACGNTGACCAGATGCCATGATCTTCGTTTTCTGAATGTTGAGCTTTAAGCCAACTTTTTCACTCTCCTCTTTCACTTTCATCAAGAGGCTTTTTAGTTCCTCTTCACTTTCTGCTATAGTAGGTTCTTATTATTTATATTTTATGTACAGTACATGTACATACGTGTCAGCATAGACAGCATATTAAGAAAGCAGAGACATTACTTTGCCAACAAAAGTCCATCTAGTCAAAGCTATAGTTTTTCCAGTAGTCATGAGAGTTGGACTATAAAGAAAGCTGATCACCAAAGAATTGATACTTTTGAACTGTGGTGTTGGAGGAGACTCCTGAGAGTCCCCTGGACTTAAAACATTATAAATCAACAGCAAGGAGATCCAACCAGTCAATCCTAAAGGAAATCAGTCCTGAATATTCATTGGAAGGACTCATGCTGAAGCTAAAACTCCAATACTTTGGCCACCTGATGCAAAGAACTGACTCACTGGAAAAGACCCTGATGCTGGGAAGGATTGAAGGCCTGAGGAGAAGGGGACGAGAGAGAATGAGATAGTTGGATGGCATCACCAACTCAATGGACATGAGTTTGAGTAAACTCCAGGAGTTGGTGATAGACAGGGAGGCCTGGCGTGCTGCAGTCCAGGGGGTCGCAAAGAGCTGGACACGACTGAGTGACTGAATTGAACTGAACTGAACTGATGTATATGTCAATCCCAAATTCCAGATTTATCCCTCCCCTTCTTTCCCCTTTGGTGACCGTAAATTTTTCTCTGTCTGTGAATCTATTTCTGTTCTGTAAATAAGTTCATTTGTATCATTATTTTCAATTTCACATCTAAGTGATACAATATGATATTTGTCTTTCTCTGTCTCACTCAGGTTCACTTAGTATGATTATCTGTAGATCTATCCTCTTCACTTCTATTTTCTTTTTCCTTTTTTTTCCAGTTCTATTTCTTGAACACCCTAAAGGGAGACAAAGGGAGACGTGAAGGTTTTAACACTCCAAACAGGAAGTCTTTAACCTTTCCATTCCCTCCCTTTGCTCATACTATAAACGACCTCTGTACTTCTCTCACCCCAAAATGCCCCAGGGAAAAAAAAAAAAAAAACCTCATCCCATGTCTCTGGGCCATGTTTTCCTGCTCTCAGCCTTCCAGCTCCCAGTTTTCTGGCTCCAAGTGTCCACAGGTCCACAACCACAGTCCTGGCCAGCTCCGTGGCCCTNAGGGAAAAAAAAAAAAAAAAACCTCATCCCATGTCTCTGGGCCATGTTTTCCTGCTCTCAGCCTTCCAGCTCCCAGTTTTCTGGCTCCAAGTGTCCACAGGTCCACAACCACAGTCCTGGCCAGCTCCGTGGCCCTGAGAGCTATGTGGCCGTGTAGCACCCTGCACTCAGAAGCACCTCATGCTTAGTTTAAAGCTTTGCTGTTAATGTCTTGAAATTCTTTACAAGTCTAAACTCTGGGCCCTGAAAATTATATAGCAGGTCCTGACTCCAGTCTGCCAGTTATGACAGCACCAGAGGACAGTGGGAGGATTGGGCATCCTAGGTCTTCTAGGGCAGGGGAAGTCACGTCAAGAGAACTGCCTGAGTGGTACTGGTGGCTTTACCCATGTCTCTCACCTACTGGTAGGAGCAGTAGCGAATGTTGCAGACATTTACATATTAATCATATTAATGAGTTTTATCCTATCACACATTCTTCTGAGGATAAAAAGTCAAGTTCAGATATAAATTATATATCATACAGGTGTATATAGTTAAACTTACAAGGATGAGAGCATGTATAGAAAGGCTTAAAGCAATTTTTCAGTAGAATAGAACACTGGCAACAAAATAAGGAAGAGAATATTTGATATTTCTTAGAGATACATTTCTAAATACATACCTTGAGGGACATAATTATTTCCTTGGTTGAACTGAAGTGGGAATGGAAACTATTAAAACTGGGGAAAGATCAAAGGAAATAAGATCCGGTGTTGGGGGTCAGGTAAAGAAACTGGGCCAAAACCAAAAGGAAATAAAACTAAAAATGAGTTACTGCAACCTCTTTTTAAAAAAAATATATCATACAGGTGTATATAGTTAAACTTACAAGGATGAGAGCATGTATAGAAAGGCTTAAAGCAATTTTTCAGTAGAATAGAACACTGGCAACAAAATAAGGAAGAGAATATTTGATATTTCTTAGAGATACATTTCTAAATACATACCTTGAGGGACATAATTATTTCCTTGGTTGAACTGAAGTGGGAATGGAAATTATTAAAACTGGGGAAAGATCAAAGGAAATAAGATCCGGTGTTGGGGGTCAGGTAAAGAAACTGGGCCAAAACCAAAAGGAAATAAAACTAAAAATGAGTTACTGCAACCTCTTTTTAAAAAAATTCTAGTCATGAACTCTGTCTCTTACATCAGAGACTGCCTTGTTCCAATGAAAGATTACATCTTTTTGTCTTTCATTGCCCTTAACATGGTACCATACACATTGAACTCCTCCGTCAATATGTTGTTTAATTGAAAATAAAGCTAAAAAAGAAACAAAACCAGTTCTTTTAGATCAAAGGAAGCAAACTGTCAGTCTGAGGTCTTGGCACAGATGGGTTTTATTTGGCCCACACCATTTTTTAAAAATATTTTAGTCAACTGGTAATTAAAAATCAAGAAATTTCACGTAAAAATCTAGTGTCCTGGCTTCTCTTTAAAAAATTAAAAGATCTGGCTACATTCGGCCCAGACCTTTATGGACGTGTGCTATCCTTTTCTTCCTAGTCCTGAGTTCACCCTGCTGTCCTCTCAGCATGGATAAACCACCTCCCCAACCCCAGACCCCTCTGGGCAGAGACTGTGTGCTAATCCCCTAAATCCAAATCTAATCATACCCTATTCTTCCTTCATAATAAGCATCAGGCTTCAGCAAGCATCGTGGTAATTCAGAATACAGAGAACTTTTCCTCCTCCCTAATAGCCAAGGGTGGCCATGTAACTAACTTCTGACCATCCTATATAACGCAAGACTTCCCTGGTGGCTCAGACGGTAAAGTGTCTGCCTACAGTGCAGGAGACCCATATAATGTAAACAGTTTTATGTACAGCTTCTTTATTTAAAAAAAAAAAGGAGATATGCCCTTCCCCCACCCACTATTTCTGCAGGCTATAGAAGTAGTATGTAATCAAATATAATCGCTGGCACTCCAAAGCCATTTGGGACCATAAAGTAAACTTGGGACTGGTAGAGCAATCAAGTAGGGGGGGCCTGAGTCCCTGATTCAGAATCTGCTGTATCAGCTCCAGGCTTTTACATCAGATAGACACGAACTCCTGTTTTGTTTAAGCCATCATTGCTTGGAAATTTTTGTCACACACAGCCAAACCTAAACCTAAACCTAAATAATACAACTACAAAATCATCTCAAATAGCAGGATTTTTCTTCTTTATCATGATTACTATTACTGTAAGGCAAATATTATGAAAAATCATAGTCTTTGGAAAGAAGGATCTGTGCAGTAGAGTCCATAATTTGGGAGCGATACTTGTACATTTCATGAATACAAACTGGTTGAGGCTCCTCTGTCTCTGCTAATATTGTGTGGTAGTGAAGCTTTGGAGTTTCTGAGTGAAAATTCGAACTTCCTTAATGGCTTTTTACAAAGATGAGATGAGATAAAGCACTTAGTGTGTAGTGTTAGTCACTCAGTCGTGTCCGACTCTTTGCGACCCCATGGACTGTAGCCCACCAGGCTCCTCTGCCCACAGAATTTGCCAGACAAGAGTACTGGAGTGGATAGCCATTCCTTTCTGAAGGGGATCTTCCCAACCCAGGAATTGAACTTGTGTCTCCAGCATTACAGGCAGATTCTGAGCCATCTGAGCCATTACTTAATGACTTTTTGGAAAGATTAGATAAAGCACGTAATCAAATGGAAAAGTCTCATTCCTTAAATTCTCGGCAGATGAGACAGAATGATGGCCTGGGAGTGGCAGGGCATATGGAGCTAAAGAGAGGCACATTTCACTTCCTGTTCACTCTACTCTTCTGACGTTCAGTTCAGTTCAGTTCAGTCTCTCAGTCGTGTCCGACTCTTTGTGACCCCATGAATCGCAGCACGCCAGGCCTCCCTGTCCATCACCAACTGCCGGAGTTCCCTCAGACCCACGTCCATCGAGTCAGTGATGCCATCCAGCCATCTCATCCTCTGTCCCCCTCTCCTCCTGCCCCCAATCCCTCCGAGCATCAGAGTCTTTTCCAGTGAGTCAACTCTTCACATGAGGTGGCCAAAGTACTGGAGTTTCAGCTTCATCATCATTCCCTCCAAAGAAATTCAGGGCTGATCTCCTTCAGAATGGACTGGTTGGATCTCCTTGCAGTCCAAGGGACTCTCAAGAGTCTTCTCCAACACCACAGTTGAAAAGCATCAATTCTTCAGCGCTCAGCTTTCTTTAGAGTCCAACTCTCACGTCCATAATGACCACTGGAAAAACCATAGCCTTAACTAGACGGACCTTTGTTGGTAAAATAATGACATTAAGAAGTATTAAAGATGGTGGGATCTTGGGACTGATAGTGAAAAGTTTTCATCTGACCATGAAAGAGCTCAGTATATTGTTACTTCAAGCCAGCATATATATGATCTATTTAAAGTTAAGACTAATGAGGAAATCTCAGATACTAATGTTGTTATATCACACAAATCATCCCTAACAATGGGGAATCTGACGATATTTGAGTGGGAATTATATTTTCTTAATCAAAGCACCATTATTAGACAAGTATTAATAAACTCTTAGAAGAGTCCTGAATTTACCAAGAAACTTAATTCCTGCTGTTGGAGTGAGCTGCTGGTCAGAATACTTTTCATGAACTCAGAACAATGTACATACAGAACACACAGACAACTCTCCTTCTATCAGCCGAGCTATTTCTGTATATTTGNAGTCTTTTCCAGTGAGTCAACTCTTCACATGAGGTGGCCAAAGTACTGGAGTTTCAGCTTCATCATCATTCCCTCCAAAGAAATTCAGGGCTGATCTCCTTCAGAATGGACTGGTTGGATCTCCTTGCAGTCCAAGGGACTCTCAAGAGTCTTCTCCAACACCACAGTTGAAAAGCATCAATTCTTCAGCGCTCAGCTTTCTTTAGAGTCCAACTCTCACGTCCATAATGACCACTGGAAAAACCATAGCTTTAACTAGACGGACCTTTGTTGGCAAAATAATGACATTAAGAAGTATTAAAGATGGTGGGATCTTGGGACTGATAGTGAAAAGTTTTCATCTGACCATGAAAGAGCTCAGTATATTGTTACTTCAAGCCAGCATATATATGATCTATTTAAAGTTAAGACTAATGAGGAAATCTCAGATACTAATGTTGTTATATCACACAAATCATCCCTAACAATGGGGAATCTGACGATATTTGAGTGGGAATTATATTTTCTTAATCAAAGCACCATTATTAGACAAGTATTAATAAACTCTTAGAAGAGTCCTGAATTTACCAAGAAACTTAATTCCTGCTGTTGGAGTGAGCTGCTGGTCAGAATACTTTTCATGAACTCAGAACAATGTACATACAGAACACACAGACAACTCTCCTTCTATCAGCCGAGCTATTTCTGTATATTTGCATAATATCTATGTAATTTTGGAAACCAAACCAGTAAACTAGAATCAGAAGAAATTCCATCCATTTGGGAGTTTTTATTAAATTAAATTTTTTCTTATTTCAATATCTAACTCTCTTCTTAAACAATATCCAGTGAAGACTGAGACTTCAAAAATATCTTTAGTTAAAAGTAAATATACAGCTTAGAAGAAATAAAGAAGGTGGTGCCATTTTAAGGAAGTAATTTAAAAGTGGTTTTATCTTGGCACATAGAGTATAAATGGAAAATATTTGCATAGATAGAAAAAGAATACTATTCATAGAGTCAATATGTTATTTACATAGAGTTGGACTGTGACATTTTTGTTCTTTACTCATATAAGTGTCCACAGTGAAAACATCTTATTCTTCAGTGTATTTTATATTAAAGTTGTCATTTTACCAGTGAAGAAGCAGTCTTTACATATCATTCCCTTGTCCTCTATGTTTAAAGGTATATTCTAATTTAAAAATCCTAAATATTCTTTGTATTTAATTGTGATATAATGATTAATGAATTAGTTATACAAGATGTCCCTAAAAAGGATCTGAGAAACCATATTGTAACTGGGAGAGATTATACTAATAATTTTTTCCAATTATTTTTAAAACCTCTATGAAGATGCAATTGTGAGGACATTAAAAAAAGTTATAGCTGTCAGTTGGATTTTGTGAGAATTCCCTAGGATAATCCTTTAGGATGGGGCTAAGACCCTCCAGGTCAGCACCAATTATAATGAGGCTTTCTATCTTTGACGTCAGATTCTCAAAATATTTGAAGCCTTTAGATTAATCTTTAGATTTAAATCTAAAGTTAAATTAAATCTTAAGATTTAAATCTAGATAGTCTTTAGATTTAAAATAGGCTGATGCAATACAATTAAATACAGCAGTTTAAGTTGAGATACCAAAGTTCTATCTGAATTTTAGTGTGTAATTGGCTTTGGAATATATGTTTTCAAAGGCTTGGAGTGTCCCTTTCGCCTGGCAGCCCCATCCCTAGATGCCTGGCTTCCCTTGATTTGACTGAACTGTCCTGTCCCTGTTTCCATCAATAAAAAGGTCACATCCAGCCAGCCCAGTGGAAGGGAGGGAATGATAACCAGAATAATGCAACAGAGCACACACCCAGATCATGCTGCCAGTGTCACAGCTACTTGCTAATTTAACTTGACCTTGTTTACTGGGGCAAAGTCAGACTCAATTTCCTTGAAGACTTGTTGGCTGGCTCAATGCCTCCATCCACCCATCTCCTCCACTTGCCTAAATGGCTAGAGAAACTAACTCTTGGCTACAAACCACGAAAGCTCATTTCCTTTCTCCCCCATCTGGTCATGAGACCATGGTGAGATGACAATCTGTTTATGCTTTTTTTCACACTCTGTGGGACTATGCCCTTCTGTTAAAGTTGACTTATAGAAAGCAGTGATTCTCAAGTTCTAGTGTGCCTCAGAATCCTCTGGAAGGCTTGACAAAACAGATTTCTGGGCTTCACCCTCAGCATCTCTGAATCAAAGCGTCTGAGGTGGGACCAAGAATTTGCTTTTCTAAACAGAACTCCATAAATCTAATGCTATTGGTTAGAATATCAGACTTTGAGAATCACTGATCTAGAGGATAAAACCCTTTGGTTCTGGTTCCAGAACAAGAAAGTTAATTCTTGAATCAACTGATATGTAGCTTTATGTCTATCAGGTCTTTCAGTATTTAAGTGTGTTGTCATATACATCCTGTGTACATGCTAAGTCACTTCAGTCATGTCTGATTTTTTGTAACCCCATGGACTGTAGCTTGCCAGGCTTCTCTGTCCATGGGATTCTCCAGGCAAGAATACTGGAGTGGGTTACCATGTCCTCCTTCAGGAAATCTTCCTGACCCAAGGATTGAGTCCTCATCTCTTACGTCTCCTGCATTTGCNACCCCATGGACTGTAGCTTGCCAGGCTTCTCTGTCCATGGGATTCTCCAGGCAAGAATACTGGAGTGGGTTACCATGTCCTCCTTCAGGAAATCTTCCTGACCCAAGGATTGAGTCCTCATCTCTTACGTCTCCTGCATTTGCAGGCAGGTTCTTTACATATACATCTTAGGGATTCTTATTGTGTTATTCAAATAAATGGTCTTTGATGATGTTCAAAACCTAAGGCTGTGGATAGAGACCTGAGTTTACATAGAGGGGCAACAAATAGCCTCCTTCATGATTTGCCTCCTTTTTCACTTGGTTCTCATTTGGTTCTTCGGCCAATGTGACCTGAAATTTCTACAGTCACTTTCTAGTTTAAATAATGAACGTCAAAGCACTGTCTCCAGAATATGGTTAAAAAGAAAGGAAGCAAGAAAAAAGAAAAGGACGGATAACAGGAGGAAAGCAAAGAAGGAGGGGGCGAGGGAGGCAAGAAAGGAAGAAAGAAAGCTTCAATTTTTTGTTTCTTTTTTTTTTTTAACTTACTTAAAAAAAAATTATTTTAATTGAAGGCTAATTAGTTTACAATATTGTGGTGGTTTTTGCCATACATTCACATGAATCAGCCATGGGTGTACATGTGTTAAAACACGTTTTTAAGATGGTACATTTAGAGAATGTCTGGAAGGAACTATATTGACTTAATAATAATTAAAATAATAATGGGAACTAAAATTTGTATCCAGTGTTTACTCGTGACAAGTAACTGCTAACTACTTTATACGTTGTATCATTTCATTTTACAAAAGTCCCATAAAGGCTCCTATCTCCACTGAAAATGTTTTAAGTGATGTTGAATCATATTTAGAACCAGATTTTAACGAAAATTTTAATGCATTAAATCACAGGGTAAGGAGTGTTTAGATTTCATGTAAGCTGAATACCCAGAACCATAACACTGAGCAAATAGCTTGTTTCCTGGTCTTGCTTTTCTCTTGCAGTGTTGCCACTCCTGCTTTGAATACCCTTTCCATTCCTTTCCCCCAGAGCTGAAATTGCACCCACTCTCCTGGTCAAATTCAAACGACACCTCCTCTGTGTTCTCTGTTCTCACTTCATTTCCTTTTGAACAGTCACATGTAATGAAGAGGTGAATGTGTTTGGATATGAAATAGCAGGTGTTCACTTTTATTTTTGTCACATATTGGCTTTGGGATTTTGAGCAATTAATATCTCTGTTGCTCTGCTTGAAAAGTGGGATGAATAATATGCTAGTATGTTGTTGTTGTTCAGTTGCTAAGCCGTGTCCAGCTCTTTGTGACCTCATGGACTGCAGCACACCAGGCTCCCCTGTGCTTCACAACCTCCCGCAGATTGCTCAAATTCATGTCCATTGAGTCGATAATGCGATCTAACCATCTCATCCTCTGCCGCCCTGTTTTCCTTTACCTTCAGTCTTTCGCAACATCAGGATCTTTTCCAATGAGTTGGCTTTCACATCAGGTGGTCACAATATTGGAGCTTCAGCTTCAGCATCAGTCCCTCCTTTAAGTATTCAGAGTTGATTTCCTTTAGGGTTGACTCTCAAGAGTCTTCTCCAGCACCACAATTCTAGTATATGTGTCCCAATATTAGTATACTGGCCTGTTTTTATCTTATGAATTTATGAATCAGTAATTAATTGAGTGTTCTCTGTATTGTCTTCTAGAAAGCTCAGGGATTAATTGGCAAGCCCTCTCTAGGAAATGTACTGGATCTCAGTAGTAGTAGTACAGAGACTGGCATTTTGTCTCTGTACTACTATTTTGTACCATTTTCCTTTAGACTTTCCTGAAAATAATAACTTAAAAACTAATTTACAAAGGTAATTCAACTCTGTGCATACAAATTAGAAGATACAGCATCTCCACCTCCACTCATTGAGGAATAATAACTCCTAATATACACAGTTTCATTCATATCCATCTATCATCTGCCTATCTGTACCAGTTTAAAATGGTATTCTACTATGCATAGAATGTGAATACTATAGAAGCAAAGAACTGACTCATTGGAATAGACTCTAATGCTGGGAAAGATTGAGGGCAGGAGGAGTTAACAGGGGATGAGATGGCTGGATAGCATCATCGACTCAATGGACATGAGCTTGAGCAAACTCTGGGGGACAGTAAAGGACAAGGTAAGTCAGGTATGCTGCAGTCCATGGGGTCACAAAGGGTCAGACATGTCTGAGTGACATGCATATTGTTGTATAGACTGATTTTTTAAATTTAGGAATATATTGTGAATATTTTTCCACGTCAATGGGAAATGTAAATATTCACATGAATATTTATTACTTATGGAGTTTTCCACCCTAGGCCTCCACCGTGATTACTTAAAATTTGAGCAGGTGAAAAGAGATGGAACCCAACACAGAGAAAGACTGACTTTGGGTAGGGGAAGGAACATTCCTCCCATTTTAATGGGAAGAAAGGGCATATGCAGATAAAGGTAGATTATATAAATATATAATTTATATTATATGAGCTTCCTTTGTGGCTCACAGAGTAAAGAATCTGCCTGCAGTGGGGGAGACCTGAATTTGATCCTAGGGTCAGAAGGATCCCCTGGAGAAGGGAACAGCAACCCATTCCAGTATTCTTGCCTGGAGACTCCCATGGACAGAGGAGCCTGAAAATATACAGTATATAATATATATAAATAGGTCTGTCTAGTCAAAGCTATGGTTTTTCCAATAGTCATGTATGGATGTGTGAGAGTTGGACTACAAAGAAAGCTGAATGCCGAAGAATTGATGCTTTTGAACTCTGGTGTTGGAGAAGACTGTTGAAGTCCCTTGGACTGCAAGGAGATCCAACCAGTCCATCCTAAAGGAAATCAATCCTGAATATTCATTGGAAGGACTGATGCTGAAGCTGAAACTC
>SJYX01008270.1:130086-182867 GCA_006410675.1 Oreotragus oreotragus | reverse complement strand
CCCCCCTTAGACCATAAGGTAAGAAGAAGCATGGATATGGTGACCTGAAAGCAGAAGTCAATAAAATCTCTACTGCCAGAATTCAAATTAAAAAAAATGGCAGCAACTTGAACAGAATTTTGTGGCAAGAGAACTGCTTGGCCTCCTTATGCCCAGATCTTCAGGGCTCATGTTTGTCCCTTATTGTTCCCCACAGGGGAAACTCACCGTAAACACCTGCTACCCAGCTTTCTGTGTTATTCTTGTTATCCATTTCCTGGGAACTGGGCCCCGATCTACCTGTCTCACATGGTGTATTTTTGCACTGATTTCTCTGGCTCTCTGTGACCTTCCAGTATCCTCACTGCAAATCCCTGAAGGTATGCCTCTTATCTGATCCTAGATCAGACCCTTTGCTCCCTACCTGTTCATTAGCTTCCCAATTAGCTGCCTACCTTGAGGTCTCTCCAGCCACTCCCAAACCACTACGGGACATTTTCCTAAAAGATCATGAGACTCTGTCTAACTTGCTAGCAAAAACTGTTGTTGTTATTTAGTTGCTAAGTTGTGTCCCCCTCTTTGTGACCCCATGGACTGCATCATGCCGGGATCCTTCACTATCTCCTGGAGTCTGCTCAAATTCATGTCCATCGAGTCAGCGATGCTATCTAACCTGTTCGTGGATCACAGCCTTGACGTGGCCAAGGGGCTTGCATAACTCAGTGAAGCCAGGAGCCATGCTGTAAGGGGCCACCCAAGACAGACAGGTCATACATGGTGAAGAGTTCTGACAAAATGTGGTCCCCTGGAGAAGGAAATGGCAACCCACTCCAGTGTTCTTGCCTGGCAAACCCCATGAGCAGTCGGAAAAGGCAAAAAGATGTAACGTCAGAAGATGAGCCCCCCAGGTCGGAAGGTGTCCAATATGCTACTAGGGAAGAGTAGAGGGTATTTCCTAATAGCTCCAATAAGAATGAAACAGCTGGGCTGGCACAAATATGAAGTAGGAAATAATCCCTGGAGCATAAACCTAGAAACTCACCAATACAAAGAAGAAAACATGATACATATCAGATTAGTGAAGTTCACACAACAAACAGAAGCCACTCTGACCACTTTTTACCAGGAAATCTATTCAGAAGCACTGGAAACAGTGCAGTGGTGTATGAAACACAATGTTGTTGAGTTGATTCAGAGATGAAGATGAAACTGTTTACATTTATGCAAGATACAGTTTATTCAGGTTAATATTTACACAACAAAAAACTTTCTAGCTGCGTGACTGAAATCTACAATAAAAAAATGTAGTCACCTTCTGGTTCTGTAACAGCCTGTCATCTAGGTGAATTCTTTCTCCAGATAACTTCTACATTATTTGCGTATTCGACGTTACAATTATTAGCTCTCAAGTGTAAACATGTGAGATAAACAGTCACATGGTTAAGAGATCTAATGCCAATAGGTTTGTTAAATGTTACACTAAAAAAAATCAAAATCAACTAACAGATAGTTATGGATGCAAAAAGTCAGTGTTTCTATGTTTGTATATGCCAGTCCTTAACTGAATGAGTTTATTTCCTTACAAAAGGTTTATTTTTGATATGTAGAAATGTGTAGAAAGCGCATCAGCTTAATGAGATAAAGGCTTGTCCAGGAAGGTTTGGGGAGAAAAAATGATAGGAGAGTCATGGGGGAAGGAGTCAGCAAAAGCCTTAAGGGTGATAGAGGGAAAATGACAGTCATAAATTCACATTAGCAGTAAGAACACTAGCTAAGTAGGCAAAAGCAAGTTAATATGTATTTATCTGAGTCACAAGACCCAGGGGTTGGGTGTATATCTAAGTGAGAATGAGAATTTTAAAAGAGCCCAAAGGTCAAGTGGCAAGACCAAAGAAGGATCACAGCCCTTCTGTGGCATTCTCTAGTATCCAGAAAACATGTTACATTTCTCCCAATATCACTACTTCACTAAGTTCAGTAACCAAGTCAATGTTGGCAGTATGACTATGACCGATAAGACTGTTCAAGGAAATTTTTATAATGATTATGTTGATGGTGTGATTTTGGAGTTAAAAAAGGAAGCACAAATTTCACTTAGTACCCATTGTCCCACACCATTTCTAACGAGAAAGAGTGGGCAAAAGGCAAGTGGACAGCGTAGCCATCAATATGTGTACTGTGTGGTTCTCAGTGGACCTCTTAGAGGCAATGAATGAAGAAAAGGGTAGCAAGTTCTTCCTGGATGTTCTCAGCTAAGGAATAATTTCACCTCCCACTCATTTCTTACTGTGAGACCTTGACAGATCAAACTGGGAATCTGACCCTAAGTCATGTTTTTCCTGTTCCTCCAGATTGCTCAGAGGAGGTTGGAACTGTGTGCCCTGTTATCTTAATACAAGGCAATTTTCCCTCCTTGTCTCTTTTTTGATTCCCTTTGATGGTCAGGGTCAGGGAGAAGTATCTTATATGTGAATGTGTGCTCAGTTTTTAGTCGTGTCCGACTCTGTGACCCCATGGACTGTAGCCTGCCAGGGTCCTCTGTCCTTGCGGGTTCTCCAGGCAAGAATGCTGGAGTGGGTTGCCATGCCCTCCTCCAAGGGATCTTCTCAACCCAGGGATCAAACCCAGGTCTCCTGCATTGCAGGTGGGTTCTCTACTATCTGAGCCACCAGGGATGCCCACAACACAGCATAAGGGACTAAAGTTAACTACATGCATGCATAGACAGTGCAATTACAAATAATGAGATATAAACAGGCTACAAAGCAAATGCCATTCTTGAGGTGGATGGAGGGTACTGCACACGATCTTTGCACACAATACCACCAAGGGGTTGGGGAGACCACTGAAGCCACCGCCTCCCCACAACCTCACTCCATTTAAGGAACCAGCCTGCCCTCCTCAGAGAGTGAGCAAGAGCATCTCTTCCTTGTTTTTGATCTCATGGTGCAGCAATAAAATACCAATAAAGCCTTGCTTAAATTCCTTGTCTGGCCTTTTATCAATTTCTGTTGATTAAAGAGTCCAAGGATCTGGGTTGGTAACAGCATAGTAGCAATATACTTCATTTCCACTGGTCACATTCCATTGGTCAGAACTAATTACATGTCCCAAGTTACATGTGAAGGGGCTTTGAGACGAAGTCCTTGGTTGAAACGAAGTCTCTGACTCCTTCCTCTCAGACCCTGGGAGCATCCTGGGTAATCACTCCTTAAAATTCCATTAGATTGGGCTTCCCTGGTGGCTCAGTGGTAAAGAACCCACCTGCCAAAGCAGGAGATGTGTTTGATCCTTGATCCAGAAAGATTCCCGCATGCCTCAGAGCAACTAAGTCTCTGTGCTACAGTGTTGAGCCTGGGCACCACAAATACGGAGTCCACATACTGCAACTACTGAAGCCTGCATGGCATAGAGCCCAGCTCCATAACGAGAGAGGCCGCCACAGTGAGAAGCACACGTGCGGCAACTTAACAGTGGCCCCTGCTCACCGCAACCAGAGAAGAGCCTGTGTAGCAAGAAGACCCAGCACAGCCAGAAATAAATAAAAAAAATTTAAGTTTTCCTTAAAAAAAATTCATCAGGTTGTTGGCTGAATTGGGCCTCACACAAATTTTATGTGGCCCATATAGCATTGGTTAGGAAAATATAGGGCCAGAGGAGGTGGCTCAGACGGTAAAGAATCTGCCTGCAATGCAGGAGACCCAGGTTGGATCCCTGAGTTGGGAAGATCCCCTGGAGAAGGGAAGGCAACCCATTCAGTATCCTTGCCTGGAGAATTCCATGGACAGAGGAGCCTGGCAGGCTATAGTCCGTGGGGTCGCAAAGAATCGGACACAACTGAGTAACATTTTCACTTTCAGGACTATATAGAGACCTTTTCGGTTAGTTATCAATATTTAAAAATAGGAAGCTTTCTATATTAAAAAGTCTACATCTTGGGTTTCTCTTTAAAGAGTCAGATTCTCTGGCGGAGCTAGGCCTACAGTTATGCCTGGTAACATGACTAGAGCTAGATCTTGTCTACTTTCCAGCTTGCTTCCGTCCCCTTTAACAATTCCATTTAGCCCTTCCAGGTATTTTCACTGCTTTGGATTACTTGCCTTGGCACGGCTGGCATTGGAACTTGTGTTTCTGGAGCAGAAACACAAATTATGGTGTGGTTTGGCTGGAGGTGGAGGAGAGCGTCTTGTTTTGCTATATGTAGTAGTTTGCTAGTAGTAGTAGTTTTGCTTTATGTAGTAGTAAGACTTCCCTGTAGCTCAAACGGTAAAGTCTCTGCCTGCCATG
Source organism: Oreotragus oreotragus (assembly GCA_006410675.1). Lineage (NCBI taxonomy): Eukaryota > Metazoa > Chordata > Mammalia > Artiodactyla > Bovidae > Oreotragus > Oreotragus oreotragus. Next base: position 178,601 of record SJYX01008270.1, on the reverse strand, counting down.
CAGGAATGAATGAATGAATGAACGAAGTTGCTCAGTCGTGTCCGACTCTTTGCAACCCCATGGACTGTAGCCTACCAGGCTCCTCTGTCCATTGGATTTTCCAGGCACTATACTGGAGTGGATTGCCCTTTCCTTCTCCAGGGGATCTTCCCGACCCTGGGATCGAATCCGGGTCTCCCGCATTGTAGACAGATGCTTAACCGTCTGAGCCACCAGGAAGCCATGCAGGAAACCAGGGTTTGATTCCTGGGTTGGGAAGTTCCTCTGGAGAAGGGAATGGCAACCCACTCCAGTATTCTCGCCTGGAGAATTCCATGGACAGAGAAGCCTGGTGGGCTACAGTCCATGGGGTCACAAAGAGCCGGACGCGACTGAGCGACTAACACACACACATACACACACACACACACACACACACACACACACACAGTAGTTGGCTAGCACTGTTGTAGCAAAGTACCAAAAACTGGATGACTTAAACAACAGAGATTCAATATCTCAGTTTTGGAGGCTGGAGGTTTCATATCAAGGTGTTGGCAGGGTTTTTTCTTTCTGGACTATGAGGGAAAGTACTGTTCTAGGCCTATGTCCCTGGCTTGTAGATGGCCATCTTTATTTTCACATGGCACTTTCTCTGTATGTGGATCCCTGGGTCCAAATTTCCTCTTCTTATGAGGACATCAATCATATGGGATTAGGGCCTGCCTACCTTAATGAGCTCACTTTAACTTGATTACCTCTGCAAGGATCCTGTCTTCACACAAGGTCACATTCTGAGGAACTGGGAGTGCGCACTTCAACATATGACTTTGGACAGCACACAATTCAACTCCTAATACTGTATTCACCCATCTGGCTTCATGTATGTCTCATGATTACATAAAGAAAGGAAAGGGACTTCTTCCCTGGTGGCCCGGTGATTAAGAATCCACCTTGAAATCAGGGGACACAGGTTCGAGGCCTGGTGGGGGAACTAAGATCCCGCTGCTGAGGAGCAACCAAGCCTGTGTGCTGCAACTACTGGGCCTGCGCACCACAACCAGAGTCTGTGCGCCACGATGATAGGTCCGCGCGGCACGCAGATTCCACGCGTTGCAACCAAGACCCAGAGCTGACACGGCCAAATGAGTTAAATTTTTAAAAAAGACAGAAGAAAAAAATTCTCAAAAAAATCTCAGCTAGAAAACTGATCATGTTATACCACTGTGTTGAAAAAAAAAAGGGCATATTTTACAGAAGAGTTAAGAGGCAATATCAAACGTAATCTCTATTCTTTGCCAAGAATATCACATATTTGGTTTTCACTGTGCAGCTGACATGGTCTATTCTGAGGCCCAGAAGAATCCTTCCATCCCATGGGGAAAGGCTTTTTCTCATGGGAAGGGGCAGTGCACAGGCTGCTGTTGTGAATTAAAAAGGTTGCCAGCCATATCAGTAAACAAGCCAGCAGCCCTGGAAGCCACCCCCAACCCTGCACTGGGGTTTCAGGGTGAGAAATGCAGGATGCTGAGCCTAGACCATTAAGATGCATATTAAAGGAATGACTTCAGTGAGCCCTGATTCTTGCAACTCCCCATACACAGAAAACCACGAAAACACATTAACTTGAGATGTCCAGTTTTCTTTAATTAATAGTAATCTTTTGATGGGGCTTCCCAGGTGGCACTAGTGGTAAAGAACCCTCCTGTCAATGCAGGAGACATAAGAGACGCGGGTTCGATCCCTGGGTTGGCAAGATCCCTTGGAGAAGGGAATGGTAACCCACTCCAGTATTCTTGCTTGGAAAATCCTATGGACAGAGGAGCCTGGTGGACTGCAGTTCATGGGATTGCGGAGTTGGACACAACTGAAGCAACTTAGCACAGGACAATCTTTTGATGTTCTGACGACCTGGTTTTGTTGCAAAAACGCCCTTACCTCTTCAGAGCAATCCCTCAGAGCTATCTGAGAGGCTGCCTTCTGGGCTTGAATCCTCAGAAAGTCTGCCAAGTAAAACATAATTCTTAACTTTTACGTTGTGCATTTTTTTTCAGTTGACACCGTGTTCCTTGACAAAAGAATAGCTCTGCTCAATCTTGCATGAACTTTTCTTCTCTCCCAGGCAGAAAAAATATGTTCCTTTTCATGTAATTGTCCACCCACATCTGCTATCTGCAAAGCAATTGTGAGTTTACCACACAGATCCAGCAGGCTGACAAGTCTTTCAGTAACAGAAAGTCCCCCACAGAGCAAGCTATGAAGTGTCGCCAAAGTTCAGCTGTGGTAAATCAAACTATTTACTGAGGTGCAGAGGAAGAGTTCCTAACTGCTACTCGCATTCTTTCAACTTCTTTCACCAAAGCATTCACTGACTTCTCCGGGATGGTTTGGGGGCCTCTGTGGGGGAGATAGCTGCCTGGGACAGCCAGGACGGGCCATGGTGGCTTGAATGAAAAAAACTCCCAGCAGCTGGGCGCCACAGCACCCTTTGCTAATAAAACACAGTGAAGGGAAGTATCTTGTTGTTCAGTCACTAAGTAGGATCTGACTCTCTGCGACCCCATGAACTGCAGCATGCCTGGTTTCCTTGTCCGCCACCATCTCTCAGAGTTTGCTCAAGTGCATGTCCATCGAGTCGGTGATGCCATACAGCCATCTCATCCTCTGCCACCCTCTTCTTTTACTTTCAATCTTTCCCAGAAAGGAAGTATAGTAGCACTGAGTTCTCAAAACTCTGCTGATGATACAGGTGGGAACTCAAAGAGCCAAACCCAGGTGAACTGATGTAAAGGGCTACTGAATCATCATTAGAAGTGGGAAAAATGCCCAGTGTTTGAGTTTTCAAGAAGGCAAGTAGTCTGCTTAACTGTGTGTGTTTGGATTTTTTGTTTTTATGTTAGCCAATGACTTGACTCACTTCAAACAGATCAGCTGTTTGGAGACACATAAGCACAGTCCCACATAAAAGACTATTTAAAAACCTTTAGGGATAGTTAGGGAGTTTGGGATGGACATGCACGCACTGCTACATTTAAAACAGATAACCAACAAGGACCTACTTTAGAGCACATGGAACGCTGTTTAGTGTTACATGGCAACCTGAATGGGATGAGAGTTTGGGGTAGAGTGGATATGTGTTTACGTATGGCTCTGTTGCCTTGCTGTCCACCTGAAAGTATCACAACTTTGCTAATCAGCTTATACTCCAATATAATAATAAAAAGTTAAAAAAATAAAATTTCTAAAGTCAAATTGGAGGATTATGAAGATAAACAACCCCAAAGAAAATATTAGCAAAATATTCTCCTTACTTAGAAAAATGAAGATTCAGAATTCTTGGAGTTACTGAGACAGTTCAAGAACATTTGGTGCCATAGCACTCATGATTCACTTCCTTCCTCAGGATATGAGAATATGAGAGGCTGACACTTTCTTCCATTAGCACTGGTTGAAAAAGAGGATCGGGGAAGTCCTCTCTGGCTGCAGAGGTGCTGAGTAGCTGAATGTAAATGTAGAATTCTGTAACTCTGCACAAATGAGATAGTCTATGATTTGATCCTAGAAACAATGACAGGAAATAACTCATCATCTCTTCTCTGGAGAAGAGTTTTCCTTAAAAATCCATGTGACTATGTCCTTCTTTAACCTAAGCCTCTGCTGCCTGGTAATTCCCTAACCTTCAGTCCTTCTGGAATCACCTTTTCTTTAATAATCAAATAACATGCCCAAGCCCCCATCCCACTCCCTGCAGCCTGGTGTCCTAAAGATGCCCTAATACACCCTCCTGAAGAGAGGAATGCCCACGCTACTTCTGCATTCACTACTGCTGCTGTCTCTCCCTACAGAGCCAACTGCATCCTTACATTACTCTTGGCTGTTTGCTGTCATATGTATATGTTTCAAATATAAGACAATTAGATTTCTGCTGAAGCTGGGAAGCAACAGAGGGTAATTGCAACTCAGGGTATTAGACATTCCCATCCTAAAATTTGTCAGCTGCTATCCCTACATAAAATGTCTTCTCAAATAACTTTCTCTCCCACCTCTATCTGCCAGCTTAGGTCCCTCTTTCTTTCAGGTTATCCCAACTTTCCTTCCTTCAGGGGCTACCAAGACACCAATACCCAAGTCTCTTGATACAGGGTCTATAAAAGTAGGCTTAGCTTGTTGCTCAAGGTTATGAGAAAAGTTGTTTTGAGTGTCTCTTATTCTAGCTCTCAAACCCTGGCCAGAATCTTTTGTTGATATGTGACTTCATCTAGCAGAAAAAAATATTTCCCCAAACTTGCTCTATAAGAGCAAATCACAAATTATATTACAGTTTCTGTTTAGTGGGCAGATGTATTTCTATCTCTGGAAAAAATTGGAATTAAATATGCAAGTGATGAAGTAGATAATCCATATTATTAGTATATTTTTCTTAAGGAATAATCTATTTTCAGATATTTATATTTTAGACAATTTGGCCTGTTAGAAGGGTTCCATCATTCCAATTTAAAGTGAGTAATTGAATAACTGTTTTACATTTGTGATATTAAGTTAAAATCTAAGTTTATAACAAAGAAACACATGAAAATATGTTCAATATCATCATTATTAGAGAAATGCAAATCACAACTACAATGAGGTATTACTTCACATTTGGTCAGAATGGCCATCATCAAAAAATCTACAAACAATAAATGCTGGAGAGGGTGTGGAAAAAAGGGAGCTCTCTTGCACTGTTGGTGGGAATGTAGATTGATACAGCCACTAGGGAGAAGAGTATAGAGATTACTTTTAAAACTACGAATAAAACTACCATGTGCTGTGCTGTGCTGTGCTGAGTTGCTTCAGTCACGTCTGACTCTTTGTGACCCCATGAACTGTGGACTGCCAGGCTCCTCCATCCATGGGATTCTCCAGGCAAGAATACTGGAGTGGGTTGCCATGCCCTGCTCCAGGGGATTTTCCTGTCCCAGGTCCAACCCTTGTCTCCTGCATTACAGGCGGATTCTTTACCACTGAACCACCAAGGAAGCCCCTAAAACTACCGTATGACCCAGCAATCCCACTAGTGGCCACATTCCCTAAGAAACACCATAATTCAAAAAGACAGACATACCCCAGTGTTCACTGCAGCACTATTTACAATAATCAGAACATGGAAGCAACCTAAATGTCCATCGACAGTTGAATGGATATGGATAAACGTATATTGTGATACATATATACAATGCAATACTCTCAGTCATAAAAAGAACAAAATTGGGTCATTTGTAGTCATGTATATGAACCTAGAACCTGTCAAACAGAGTGAAGTAAATCAGAAAGAGAAAAATAAATATTGTATAATAACGCATATATATGGAATCTAGAAAAATGGTACTGATGAACCTATTTGCAGGGCAGGAACAGAGATGCAGGTGACCCTTTGCAGCCCCATGGACTGTAGCCCACCAGGCTCCTCTGCTCATGGGATTTCCCAGGCAAGAATACTGGAGTGGGTCGCCATTTCCTTCAGGGGATCTTCCTGACGCAGGGATTGGGATACTGCATCTCTTGCATCTCCTGCACTGGCAGGTGGGTTCTTTACCACTAGGCTTTCCTGGTGGCTCAGACAGTAAAGAATCTGCAGTGTGGGAGGCCTGGGTTCGATCCTTGGGTCAGGAAGATACCCTGGAGAAGGGAATGGCAAGCCACTCCAGTATTCTTGCCAGGAAAATCCCATGGACAGGGAAGCCTGGTGGGCTGCAGTCCATGGGGTTGCAAAGAGTCAGACACAACTGAGGTGACAGCCCACCCGCATTCCCATGTGTAGAATGGATAACAAGTGGGAAGCCGCTGTATAGCCCTGGGAGCTCAGCTCGGTGCTCTGTGATGACCTACAGGGGTGGGATGGTGGGTGGGAGAGAGCTCAAGAGGGAGGGAAATATATGTATACCTATAGTCAATTCACATTGATGTACAGCAGAAATGGAAAAAACATTGTAAAGCAATATACTCCAATTAAAAAATATGTTTATAAACCATATGATTAGAACAATTAAGATAATTTATGATTCATCTTATCTATAAATTTAACTTATTTGATTTATAAGAATCACTAGATTAAGGAAGTTTCTCTATGGCGTGATGGAAATAGTCTAAGCTTGATTATGATGGTGGTTGTACAGCTCTGTGGATACACTGAACTATACACTTTAAATTGTACATTTCTTTTACTCTTTAAATGGGTGAACTGTGTGGCATATGACTTATATCTAGTAAAGCTGTTAAGAAAAGAATATTGACTTCTTGAGAATGTGAGTCCATTGTAATACTGAAAAAATATAGTACACTTATAAATTCAGTATCAGAATTTTTTTTCCCGGTTTATACATCAGAGTGTTTAAAAGCATTAGATTAAATTATAAAAGCTTCCTCAGGGCTTCCCTGGTGGCTCAGTGGTAAGGAATCCACCTGCCAAACCAAGCCTTGGATTGGGAAGGAGAAGGAAATGGCAACCCACTTCAGTATTCTTGCCTGGGAAATCCCACGGAACAAGGAGCCTGCTGCTGCTGCTAAGTCGCTTCAGTCGTGTCCGACCCCATAGACAGCAGCCCACGAGGCTCCCCCACCCCTGGGATTCTCCAGGCAAGAACACTGGAGTGCGTTGACATTTCCTTCTCCAATGTGTGAAAGTGACGTCGCTCAGTCGTGTTTGACTCTTAGCGACCCCATGGACTGCAGCCTCCCAGGCTCCTCCATCCATGGGATTTTCCAGGCAAGAGNAGGCTCCCCCACCCCTGGGATTCTCCAGGCAAGAACACTGGAGTGCGTTGACATTTCCTTCTCCAATGTGTGAAAGTGACGTCGCTCAGTCGTGTTTGACTCTTAGCGACCCCATGGACTGCAGCCTCCCAGGCTCCTCCATCCATGGGATTTTCCAGGCAAGAGTACTGGAGTGGGGTGCCACTGCCTTCTCCAATATATAGTCCATAGGGTTGCAAAAACTTAGTGACTGGACAGCAACAGAAGCTTCCTTAAAACTCATTGTGAAAATTTGCCAAATAAGAGGATTTATAAATTATAATTAAAGTTTAAGGCAAAAGTAGGTTTTTAAAATTTAATCTTAACAAATTGAATACTAATAAAAATAGAATATTTTATGCATGCTTAGGACTTCCTTATGGAGCAAAGGGGATGAGACTTACGTAATATAGTTAGTCATTACAATATAAATTAGCAGTCTTGAGATCCCTGAATGATGGAGAAACAAAAATTCCTGTGAAACTGACCTTGAAAAACCTAGTTATTCTGAAGTTAGAGTTAACATCTTTAACTGGTTCTGGCTCTGGCTGGTTATATTTTACAGAACGCAAGTTGACGAAAGGACAGCTTCATCTGTTTTCTTCACTGTGAAACAGAGAAAAAAAACTACCTACCTCCTATGACTGTTGTGAGCATTAAATAAAGTAGTTCATGTAAATGGCTGAGTCACTGGCACAGAGAAGATGCTGCATAAATCTTACTTGCTGTTATTAGCTGGTCAGTATCAGAACATCCTAGGTAAATGCACGAAGTAGATATCTGATGCTCTGTTGTTATTTTTGGCCAGCTAGTGTCCATTCTCCCTTTCCAAGTCTTCATTTCCTTTTTGAGAAGTTATCCATTTCTGAATGTGTGGTATCCCTGGTGGAACTACCTAGGTGCTTGTCTTCTTGGGCTGGCAGGTAATCCAAGTTAGACTGACTGGAGCCCCAAGCTCAGCATCTGGGATATTTGATCCTTGAGTGAAGTGGTGCAAGAAGGGAAAACGCCTTCATGGTGTAGTTCCCGGTGATCCAGTGCATGGTGAGCCTGGGGCCACGCTTGGTCAGCAAGGCCGACAGACGTGAACAGGACACAGCACAGAGGACAGCGAGGACGAGCTAGGACCTGCCACGCGCCTCCGCATCTGTCCATTACTGCATCTGACAACCTCCCTAGAGGTTCTTCTTTGCTCAGCTTTAACTTGGAACGGTACAGAGAAGAGTATTCTGAGAAAGAGAGCTCCTAATAAATCAAGTTGACAACTATACGTTCCAGCATAGTTCTTAAGGAAAAAAATGGAGATGAGATACAAGAACGTGTCAGTGCAGGGCCTGGCCCACAGTTGATGTTTACTAAAAGCTCATTTATTTGTCATTGTGTTGGTAAATCAAGTGACCTGTGCTAATATTATTGAGACTTGACATCATTGTTTATGACCATTTTAAACATGTGAAAAGCTGGCATCCCTGATGTTAGGGTGAATAGTATTGCTGGTACCCTGTATCTCTTCATATGAACATATTTGCAAACTGTTTATATGAATGCGATGACTAAATTTGGTTAAATGTCAAAAACAGTAAATACAAGCTGTGTATTTCCTGTGTGATTAGATTTGTTTTCACTAGCCTTGTATCTTTAGTTTTAAGAATAATGATCTTTTTCTCATTTTCCTATCAAACGTGTGATTTGTATTTGTTAGAGTAAGACCTTTTTATTATGCTATACTTCCTTCATCCTAATTTTTTTCTTTCAGCTTTCCAGCATAGACTTCTTTATTTATTAAACTATTCCAATTTACTGCCTGTGTTCTTCTTGCCTGAACTTTTCTTACAAAGAGCGATAGCTAATTAGCTCTTAGATAAGAATCTCCATAAGTGTAATGGTATCTGAAGGGTTCTATTAGGAAACAGAAAGCATGCTTAGCCAGGGTTTAGGAGAGAATTTACTGAAGGAGCCATTTACAGAGGTGAAAGTGGGGCTACAGGAATGAAAGAGAAATGTCGAGGCACCCAGGAACCAGCCACGATCGAAAGCTACTATGACTGCCCTGAAGGGATCAGGAAGGGAAATGGCCTGGCAGATGCTGGCACCAAGCCAGAGAAGTTGGCCAACAGGAGCTTAGGGATGAAGCGTCCTCCGGAACTTTCTACTGAGGCAAAGCAGAAGTGCAGGAAGGAATGTCCAGCTTTTTCTCTTGTTCACTGACCTCCCGCCAGTGCCCTCCCATTAGCTAAGCCCCATTTGCAGTGAGGGGACAATGGGGTGCAGGTGGTGCAGTCCACAGAGGGTGGCTCCTTTCCGGGGCAGAGGTCTCACGCATGTGCCATTGGGTGTGTGTAAGCACTAAGCGGATTCTATGGACACCCCCGGGACAGTGTCTCGGAAACCCCAGAATAGGGAGCAAGAGGTACTTGGACAGGCTGAGGTGAGGTGCTGTCCCCGACAGGCTGAACAGGAAGCTGGTGGAACTGTCACTGCATCTTAGCCAAGATGTTTAACCTCCTTCAAACCCTTCTAAAGCCTGAGGAGGAAACAGCAATGCCTGACTTAGAGTCGTTGAAAGGATGAGTGATAGTTCAGTGTAGAGTTCTGAGTGTGCTGGCTGGCATGTGCGAGGCACTTCATAAATGGTTGATGCTTTTACAATGAGACCTGAAAGTCAGCGTCGATAACTTCAATTTCCCCCTTTTTATTTACCAAGTCAGAGTATGTTAAAAAATGAAGACCTGACCTAGGACCTGTACACACCCTATACTTGTCAGCATCCCCATCCTTTTGAAACTGCAGAAGAAAGCAGAATACAAGACTGTTACTACCTTGAAAATTATCGCATACTCCTGCTGGATTATATAACCTTTCCTTACTCAACAGGGAGAAGTGCTCCCCCTTTGCTGGCAAAGTAATAAAGCCACTCTTTCTTTCTACTCCTTAAAAAAAAAACACAAAAAAAACCTGGAGAATAGAAGGGGAAAAATCTTCCTCTAAATCATACCACCCAGAGAAAATGACTGTGAACACTTTGGCATTATTTGTATTCATGTGTATCAAAACACTGTTATAGTTTCTATATTGCCACATGGCCTACTTTTTTCATTTTGTGTTCTGTCATGAACATTTTTACAAATAAATATTATTTCACACAATTATGTTTACTGGCTGCATACTATTCTGAGTAATAAACAGTGTAATTATTTTAAATGATTACTTATATAGACATACAATAATTCCCTCCTAACTAGTTCTCTGATTTTGGACTTTTAGGTTATCTCCAATTATCTTATTTTATAGACTATCCTGAACTCAGTAGTTCACTTAATAAATGTACCCATGTTTGACTTTTTTCAGGATAAATTTTGAGATACTGGGTTGTCCTTTCAGAGAGTATCAAAAAACCCCAACATTGTTAATTTACTTTGAAATAGTTACCTAATGTTAAAATGCCTCTCCTATGCTGTGTATCTCACTAGTAACAGCTTGTGAGCTCTAGGAAGACAAGGATTTGGGTCTGTAGTTTTCATAATTGTATCCTAAGTGCGTAGAGCAGGGTGAATGAAAAAAAATTGCTTTTCAGTGAAGGAAAGAAAACAATACTGTGAGTACATACTAGTATGAACCAAGGTCAGTGAGATGATTTTAAAAGATTTCTACTAACAATACAAAAATATATCAAGAAAAAAAAAAGAACAAGTGTTATTTATTTCTTAAAGGAGACTACAATATCTTAACTATTCCAGAAGAAGGCATCTGGATGAAATGAGGATTTTTTTTTTTCTCTTCTTTTACGTCTCTAATACTGTATTCATTTCTGAAATGACCTATGGAGGGACTTAGTCTGATGATGAGGCTGATGTGCTGAGAAGGCAAAACAGAAGGATGGAAAGAGTTAGGGTCCCTGGACATGGCTTTGGGCTGCTAACTTTACCAGTGTTGAATTCATCCTATCTCAAGTCTTCCTATCATAGGAGAATCAGTTTTCCTATTGTTTCAGACCATTAAGACAAGGCCTTCTGTTCCCAGAAATGGAAAGCATGCTAACTGTAAGATATATCACAGGTATCATTCCAAATATTTTGGAGTAAGCCATGTGTGTAGTATATTTACAGTCTCTTGATAATTCTTAGAGCATGAGTTTTAATGACAATAGAGGTATATAGCACAGTATACAATTGGTTATAACATTTATAAAATGCTTATAATATGGCAGGGATTAGCCTCAGCTTTGGGAATCCAAGGGAAAGTAAAACAAGGCCCTTTCCCTCTGAGAGGAAAACATGGTTATTTCCTAATAATTTTTATTTTTAGCATATGTCTCTAGGAATGAAAAAATGAGCTTTGTTTAATGTAGTTTACCTCTTTTTTTAAAGATCTTTAATGTGATCATAAAGAAATGATGCCATTTTAAAACCCTAAAAGAGAACTAAGAACATATGTGTAAGGCTCAAAGACAAATTCTTATTTATGAGCTTTGCTATATATGTGTATGTGTATTTTCTGAAGTTCTGTACACAAATCCTACTTTTGAAAAGTCCAAAGGAAGCATATTGTTTTGGATTCATAGCACATCCCACTAGAGAGGTAAATCTGTATATTAATGTCTTAATAAATTTTTAGCACATATTTTATGAGAAAGGTGAAATATTATAATATTTTTGACAGCTAATCAATAAGGTAGGCATTTAGTTTTACTACTTTCTGGGTTATTAGGCTGCTGAGTGAAAGCAATATAGCTAGTTAAGGGAGGTATCCATTTCATAAAAGGCATGGAGAATATTAACTGGTCTTTAAGATATATGCCATGTCCCTAACTGCTGTCTCTGATTTCCTTAGCTTGACATTTAAAAAAATTAAGTTCCAAAGTTCCCAGGTACCTTTCTCCTTCCCTTATTGATCTTCCTTTATATCTGTCACTGACTAAGATTTAAACATAACACATAAATCATACATATAAAGTTATAAGGCTAAAAGAGTAATATAACAAGGAATAAGATAAACCTGTAAGACCCTGGTTAAAAACCTTTTTATGTGAGGGAGTTGTTTTCCAGTGACTGGTGCTGTATTATGAGTCTAGTCCATGAATTCACACCCCCTTACATTAGGCCATGAAGCATGCTATCACAAGAACTGAGTCTTTATTTCATTGCAGCATTTCCATGCCTCCCACCTAGTGCAAAATGTTGGCAACTCCAGGTCACCAATCCAACTAACTCACCAATAATATTTTACAAGCTCTTTTGGGGCCCTGGACCTTCCCCAGCAGTAAAGAATCTGCCTGCAATCCAGGAGCTTATTCTTTCTGTTTCTAATCATATCACAAATGACTCTTAAGTGGAAGATTGTTGCCTTTCAGGTTGTTTCTGATATGTCTGAGATAATCTCAGGACTCACTGCAGTCATTGCAATTGAACTATGATCCCTTCTACAGATATGGAAGTTCTGTTCAACTGTTCTGAGATAGGTTAGTGGACCCTGCCAGGATCCACTGCGTACATACAATGTAGAGACCAAGTAGTTTGTGAAAGATAGTTTAGGGGATAAAGCCAGTCCCTGCTCTCACTGGGTGACGTGAAAGCTTCACTTGAGTGCCATTCTGGGTTCATTCCATATGCTTTCCATCCAACCTGCTGTCTGCCCCAGGAAGCTGACTGGTAGAAATTCCATCCTGTGGTTCCTGGCTCCTGGATGGGGTCAGCTACTGGGCTGTCCTGATAAGAATTAGAGAAAGGGAGGAGAAAGAGGTCAGGGTATGTGTGGCCCTCGTGACCTCCCTATGAAGGCACCTTAAGTTGGCTGCTACAGAAAGTCTCAGCTCCTCCCATGGAGGCTTCCTGTTTCCAACTCTCTGGTATCCACTTCCTCTCTGTTGTTACGGCAGGGACAACATCACTTAGCTAGCCTGGCTTCCTAGACAATCTCGTGGTTTCTCTATATAGTGCCCAGATCCATAGAACAAGTTCACTGCAAACTATTCCAGTATGTGTGTCTGACGTCAATGTAGTGCTGGGATCCTGTTATCGTAGGCTTGTGAGATATACATACAGAAATTCATAAAGAGATCAATTGTACAAATGAACCAATGTAATAAGATTCTATAGAAAGGAGCAATTCAAGCTACCATTGGGTGATGGAGGAGTTTTCCTCAAAGAGGGGGCTTTGTACAAGGTGCAGAGGAAAATGAAGCATTGATCTGTTTTTCATGATCATGTTTGAGCACAGGTCTCCACCAGCCATGTACATTTTGAGAAAAGAGTGGAAGATAAGGCAAGATGTTAAAGATAGTTATCAGTAGCAGCCAGGTACATTTATCAAGTGCCTACTTTAATGTGAGAAATCTGGTGATAAGCATTCCCTTTTTACATGAACAAACTCTTATCTTCACCATTCCATATATTACCTGAAAGATGCTAAAAAACACCTTTTTGCTCCTTCACTATTTTCTATAAATTTGCTCTCTGTTCCGAGGGGATAGAGAATGGAAATAAGTTATAGCCCATTAGTTCTTAAGCAGTCTCACTACTATGCAGGTGGTCAATTTATCATCTATGCCTCTAATGCTCATTTGCTACAGTTCGAAAATTTGTCTGTGGTTGTCCAGTAGACCAATAATCATGATCACAGATCTATTCAGATATACATCAGAATGCTTACATAATTCATTTAGTCAGCAAATATGTACTCAGGGCCTACTATGTGCCAGGCACTCTTCTGGGCTGCAGGCAGAGAAGAGTGAACAAACAAAACCCTTGCCAACATGAAGCTCACATTTAGGTAGAGCAAGCCTGACAGCAGTGAAGTGAAGTCGCTCAGTCGTGTCTGACTCTTTGTGACCCTGTGGACTGTAGCCCATCAGGTTCCTCCGTCCATGGGATTCTCCAGGCAAGAATACTGGAGTGGGTTGCCATTTCCTTCTCCAGGGGAATCTTCCCAACCCAGGGATCGAACCCAGCCTGACAGTAAGCAAAACAAAAAGTCAAATGTATAGAATGTTAGTGCCTTTGAGGAAAATGTTGCAGACGGGAAGGAGAGTACGTGCTGGAGGCTGTACTGGGTAATTTTGAACTGAGTAATCACGGAAAGGGTGGTGGATTTGTAATGTGACTCAGCTAGGACTTTTCCTTTCCCTGTATGTTTCTTGTTAATATTCAGAGGGGAGAAATGAAGCAGCTACCATGTTGTTTTTCATGCTTGCAAGGCCCATGAGGTGTTATTGTTTTGCTTGAAGTATTGAATAAATGTGTGGCAAAATAGAAAAAAATCAGATAGCAAATCTAGACAATGCTCTTGAGGAGTTTTCCTGTCATTAATATTGATTTGTAACCACAGTCAAGGTATACTTAAAACACAACCAAACATTTGAATCTTACGGACACTTTCATTGAAAGATCAATGATATTTTCTTTACTTTTTGTTCATATGTATGCCTCTCCTCCTAGCCAACTAGCTCCCAGAGAGAGGAATATATGTTTTTCTTATCTTCTTACCAAGCATGATGAAAGACACAGATGTTTATTGAATAATAACTGCTGCTGCTGCTGCTGCTAAGTCACTTCAGTCATGTCCGAGTCTGTGTGACCCCATAGACAGCAGCCCACCAGGCTCCCCCATCCCTGGGATTCTCCAGGCAAGAATACTGGAGTGGGTTGCCATTCCCTTCTCCAATGCATGAAAGAGAAAAGTGAAAGTGAAGTCGCTCAGTCTGTCCGACTGTTAGCGACCCCATGGACTGCAGCCCACCAGGCTACTCCGTCCATTGGATTTCCAGGCAAGAGTACTGGGGTGGGGTGCCATTGCCTTCCCCGTGAATAATAACTATCTTTCATTAAATGTTTCTTTGAGTTAAATGATTTGCCTATTTCTGTAGAGTTCTTGGGACTATTTAAGAGTTCAAGTAGGCATGGTTTTCATATGATCATAGCAGTCAGAGAATATATCAGTATCTAGAGATTAGGTGAAAAGTCTGTCTATTTAAAAAATAAATGTTGCTAGTCACAGATGGATAGTAACTCTTTAAAAAGTATTTTATGGTTTTTTTAGATCAGAATAAGGGAGCAAAAGCATAGTCAGAGATGAATTCAAAAATTAAAGGAGGAATGCTAGTTTGTATATTCTTTAGGAAAGTAAAATTTTAGAATGACTTATTTATATCTTTAAACTATTTTCATCTTGATATAGGATGAAGAAGTGAAGTCGCTCAGTCATGTCCAATTCTGCAACCCCATGGACTGTAGCCTAACGGGATCCTCCATCCATGGGATTTTCCAGGCAAGAGTACTGGAGTGGGTTGCCATTTCCTTCTCCAGGGGCTCTNTATTTATATCTTTAAACTATTTTCATCTTGATATAGGATGAAGAAGTGAAGTCGCTCAGTCATGTCCAATTCTGCAACCCCATGGACTGTAGCCTAACGGGATCCTCCATCCATGGGATTTTCCAGGCAAGAGTACTGGAGTGGGTTGCCATTTCCTTCTCCAGGGGCTCTTCCAGACCCAGGGATCGAACCCGGGTCTCCCACACTGTAGGCAGATGCTTTACTGTCTAAGCCACCAGGGAAGTCCTGATATAGGATAGGAAATGTGTATAAGTATTACTTGTAGTTCTGACATCTTATTTCCTTAACCCAAGAGAATTTTAAGAAGTATAAACATAGCTAAATTGTGTTATTAAAAGTCTGAGGTACCTAAAAGAAAGAGTAATTATTAGAGAAGAGATCCAAATAACACAAAGTAAACACAAAAATTAAAATGAGGGACACATTAAGATATTATAGAGCCAAAGAAACACAAATCATTTTGCCTTTGTCAACGCAGGTATACCTAACGTGTGTGCTAAGTGCTAAGTCTTTTCAGTCATGTCTGAGTCTTTGTTACCCTATGGACTGCAGCCCACCAGGCTCCACTGTCCGTGAGATTCTCCAGGCAAGAATACTGGAGTGGATTGCCATGCCCTCCTCCGGGGATCTTCCCGACCCAGGGATCAGCCTGTGTCTCTTATGTCTCCTGCATTGGAAGCCGGGTTCTTTACCACTAGCACCACCTGGGAAGCCAATATTTATTAGGAGTACTGCAATGCCATGTATTGAGATTGCTATGGCCTGAACTATGTCTCCCCCAAATTTGTCTGTTGAAACCCTAAGTCTTGAAGTGATGGTATTTGGAGACGGGAGCCTTTAACAGATAATTAAGGTTAAATGAGGTCAGAGGGGGGCATTCCTTATCTGATGGGATTGTGATTCTTATAAAGAAGAAGATATACTGGAGAGCTCTCTACCATGTGAGGATATGTGAAAAGCTGGCTGTCCCCAAGTCAAGAAGAGAGTCCTCACCAGAAACTGAACCCTGCTGGAACCTTCATCTTAGACTTCCAGGCTCTAGAACTGTGAGAAAATAATATTCTATTGTTTAAGCCACCCAGAATCAGCACATTTTTATGGCAGCCCAAGCAGACAGGGGTGGTGGTTTAGTTGCTAAGTCATGTCTGATTTTTTGTGATCCCATGTACTGTACCCCACCAGGCTCCTCTGTCCATGGGTTTTCCAGGCAGGAATACTGGAGTGGGTTGCCATTCCCTTCACCACGGGATCTTCCTGACCCAAGAATCGAACCTGGGTCTCCTGAATTGCAGGCAGATTCTTTACCAAGTGAGTCACCAGGGAAACCTGGGGACAATAGTTAAAAATGCAAAAGATACAGTACTACTTTTATTAATATATGGAAAAATCCCAGAGCCCTTATGCCGGAATACATACATAATGCCAGGTACATTTAGTTTCATTTAATCTTCAAATGAATTCTTTGAGAAAGGGATTGTGATTCCGTATTAGCACAGCTAGTAAGTGGAGGAGTCAAGCTGCATACTTCCTTCATTTGGTATCAAAAGACAGGTTCTTAGCTATCCACCTTATTCATTCTCCAAAAAGTACTTGAGTTTTTACTATGTGGCAGGAACTAAGTGGATGTAGACATGATTCTGGACCTGTTCCCTGCCCTAGGGGGACGAGGAGCTAGAGTCTACACCAGGATGCTCTCTATATTTGATATTCTAAAAGCCTAGACAGACTCGGAGAGGAAAAATCTCTGAGACTGAGACAGAACATCTGGTGGTAAGATTTGAAGTGAAAGGTGAGAACAGAAATTAGAAGCATTCTCGTGAATTCTAGAGCAGTGCTTCTCAAGATATACCATTCCTATCAATCACCTAGGGATCCTGTCAAAACATAATGTCTGACTCAGTAGGTATTGAGTGGGGCCTGAAAGTCAGCCTATGTGACAAGCTTCCAGCCAATACAGAACATTATGTGGACGACATTGGAAGTATCAAGAGAGAGAGATGCATTACTGACTGCAGCCCAGAAAGAACCCAGCCACTGTTCTTGCTTGAACACACACATTTAGCTCACTAGTGGGTTAGGAAACAGGGCCACTTTGGTAAGAAAACATGCACTGTTTTATTTAATTATTCCTTATTGAACACTGTATTTTAATTAAATCAGGATATATGGTGCTACATAACCCCAAGTGATCAGTTTGATAGAATTTTAAATTTCAAAACTAATATATTTTTTATTTTTCATTAGAGGCCTGGGTTTTGACTTCTTTACTTGAAATCACTGTGACATCCCTACATAGAGGGTATAGAAAGAAATTAAACAAATTCCCTAAACGAAAGCATTATATATATATATATAAAATGAAGTGTTTTTATATTTTTTAAACAGTTGGCCATGTAATTAACTTTATTTTAGTTATGGAAACTGAAGCTTGCTACCTTTGTTCTTTCTTTTTCTCTCCCAGGTTTATTGAGATATAATTAACTACTTCTTCTCTTTTTTAACCACCACTTCCAAAGACATATCACATATGAACTGACCATCAGGAAGACTCTTTTTCTGATCCATGAAAAGCTATGGAATTCTATACTATTTGGGGATAAAATACCACCTTTTACAGCAAGGTTTTCATAAGACCATTTCTGTGATGATTTAAGTCTGAGGCTTCCATTCCCCTGTATAATATTCTTTTTTTCATGAATTTAGAGTTTTCTAATTGCTAATGTTTCCATTCAGGAAAGGCCTGGAAAGATATAAACATGTTAAATAACCTTCTAAAATCAGCCCCGAGCCCTTTCATTTAAGGTAAATACAGATATGTTAAAAAATATGTGAATTAAAAAGTTATAAGAAATAAAAGTCTTTCTTAGTCTTTTTTTGTGACACCCAATTAATCACTTGATATTTATGTAGTGGCTTTCTCCAAGTTTCCAAATATGATCAAATACAGAAATACTGTCATGATATTCCTATGAGAAATTTAGATGGAAAAGAAGAGAAAATCAACTATTACCTTCTCACCCTGAAAACATGAAAACAAATCTTAAACTGTAAACAGAACAAAACCTTTTGTAGAGGTTAGGGAAATTTGAGTTGAAATGATAAGAAATTTATCATTTCAGGGAAGGGAATTACACAGGAAACAGTGGCAATTAGACAGGAAGCAACTGCAGATTATCCTAGGATGTGGCCACCCACGAGTGCAGGATTTTTCCTTCCTTTCTGGTCTTACTGTCACTCCCCTAGAAGAAATGTTAGCACCATTACATGCATACTTTTGCACTGACCCTGAAATGACTGCTTACCTCTTCCACCCTGCCCTTACCTCCTAGTCCATCTCTTCTCCTGCCACAGACTTCAAGATAGGTCACAGAAGGGTAGAAACACAACTGCAGACCCACCCCATCTTCTAATGCAGCTAAAACCCCTCCAGTCCCTCTTTGGCTACCCCTTAGGTAATGCTGTAATTAACCCCCAATTTCCAGTAGCTTAAAACTATATAGATTTTTCAAACATACTCAGAACTACAGAAAGTAGTAAAATGAGCTTCCATAACTATATAAGTTAGTGTTCAGAAATTTTCATTTTTTTGGCCAGTCTCATTTTAATCTATCCCCACAACTCATGGTTACTTTTGGTATATTATTTATACACACTTTCATATTTATAATGGATAACCAACAAGGATCTAATGTGTAGCACAGGAAGCTCTGATCAATATTCTGTGATAACCTAAATAGGAAAAGAATTTGAAAAAGAATAGGTATGTGGACATGTATTTTTGACAACAAAGATCCTTATAGTTATGTATGGATGTGAGAGGCGGGTTATGAAGAAGGCTGAATGCCGAAGAACTGGTAACTTTGTGGTGCTGGAGAAGACTCTTGAGAGTTCCTTGGACAGCAAGGAGATGAAATCAGTTCTGAATATTCCTTGGAGGACTGGTGCTGCAGCTGAAACGCCAATAATTTGGCCACTTGATGTGAAGGGCCGACTCGCTGGAAAGGACCCTGATGCTGGGAAGATAGAAGTCAAAAGGAGAAGAGGGTGGCAGAGGATGAGATGGTTGGATAGCATCACCAACTCAATGGACATGAATCTGAGCAAACTCGGGGAGATAGTGAAGGACAAGGAAGCCTGGCGTGCTGTAGTTCATGGGATTCCAAAGAGTCGAAGATGACTTAGGGCTGAGCATCAGCAACAACAGCTGAACCACTTAACCGTACACTTGAAACTAACACAATATTATAAATCAACTATAGTTCAATATAGTCCATCCTCAAGGAAATCAGTCCTGAATAGTCATTGGAAGGACTGATGCTGAAGCTGAAACTCCAATACTTTGGCCACCTGATGCAAAGAACTGACTCATTTGAGAAGACCCTGATGCTGAGAAAGGCTGAAGGTGGGAGGAGAAGGGGACGACAGAGGATGAGATGGTTGGATGGCATCACCAACTCAATGGACATGAGTTTGAGTAAACTCCAGGAGTTGGTAATCGACAGGGAGGCCTGGTATGCTGCAGTCTATGGGGTCGCAAAGAGTCAGACACAACTAGAGACTGAACTGAACTGAACTGAACTGAATAGTTCATTTAAAAAAGAAAAAAAAAAAAAAAAAAAAAAAACGATACCATAGCATTTCAATTGTAAATACTTCAGCATATAACTAGAAGAAATAAGGGCATATATATACCCACCCACAATACCATTGTCCTACGGAATATGCCTAACAATAATTCTTTAATATCACCTAAACACTCAGTCCTTGAAATTTTCACAACTATGAAAAAAGTCTTTTTGTAATTGATACATCGAAATATTTTAATTTAGTCGTTAACATCTCTTGGTGGTGGTTTAGTCACTAAGTTGTGTCTGACTGCTGAGACCCCATTGACTGCAGTCTGCCAGGCTCCTATGTCCATGGGATTTTCCAGGCAAGAAACCGGGAGTGTGTTGCTGTTTCCTTCTCTAGGGGATCTTCCCACCCCAGGAGTCAAACCCCAGTCTCCTGCATTGCAGGCAGATTCTTGACTGACTGAGCTAACATCTCTTGAATCGCTTTTAATCTGTAACAGTCCCACTACATTATATATTAACTGAAGAAATAAAATCTTGTTCTTTAGATTGTCCTACATTCTAGAATTGACTAATTGTTTCCTTCTTGTGTTGTTTAATGTGTTCCTCTACCCATTCCTTGGAGAAGGGCATGGCAACCCACTCCAGTATTCTTGTCTGGAGAATCCCATGGACAGAGGAGCCTGGTGGGCTACAGTCCATGGGGTTGCAAAGAGTTGGGCATGACTGAAGTGACTTAGCATGCACACACCCACTCCTTCAGTTCAGTTCAGTTCAGTCCCTCAGTTGTGTCCTACTCTTTGCGACTCCATGGACTGCAGTACACGAGGCCTCCCTGTCCATCACCAACTCCTGGAGTTTACTCAAACTCATGTCCATCGAGTTGGTGATGCCATCCAACTATCTCATCCTCTGTCATCCTGTTCTCCTCCCGCCTTCAATCTTTTCCACATCAGGGTCTTTTCCAATGAGTCAGTTCTTTGCATCAGGTGGCCAAAGTATTGGAGTTTCAGCTTCAGCATCAGTCCTTCCAGTGAATATTCAGGACTGATTTCCTTTAGGATGGACTGGTTGGATCTCCTTTCAATCCAAGGGACTCTCAAGAGTCTTCTCCAACACCACAGTTCAAAAGCATCAGTTCTTCAGTGCTCAGCTTTCTTTATAGTCCAACTCTTATACCCATACATGACTACTGGAAAAACCATAGCTTTGACTAGACAGACCTTTGTTGGCAAAGCAATATCTCTGCTTTTTAATAAGCTGTCTAGGTTGGTCATAACTTTTCTTCTAAAGAGCAAGCGTCTTTTAATTTCATGGCTGCAGTCANTTCTTTATCGTCCAACTCTCACATCCATACATGACTACTGGAAAAACCGTAGTTTGACTAGACGGACCTTTGTTGGCAAAGTAATGTCTCTGCTTTTTAGTATGCTGCCTAGGTTGTTCATGGCTTTTCTTCCAAGGAGCAAGTGTCTTTTAATTTCATGGCTGCAGTCATCATCTGCAGTGATTTTGGAGCCCCCAAAAGAAAGTCTGTCACTGTTTCCACTGTTTCCCCAGCTATTTGCCATGAAGTGATGGGACCAGATGCCATGATCTTAGTTTTCTGAATGTTGAGTTTTAAGCCAACTTTTTCACTTTCCTCTTTCACTTTCATCAAGAGGCTCTTTGGTTCTTTGCTTTCTGCCATAAGGGTGGTCTCTGCATATCTGAGGTTATTGATATTTCTCCCAGCAATCTTGATTCCAGCTTGTGCTTCATCCAGCCCAGCATTTCTCATGATGTACTCTGCATAGAAGTTAAATAAGCAGGGTGACAATATATAGCCTTGACGTACTCCTTTCCTGATTTGGAACCAGTCTGTTGTTCCATGTCCAGTTCTAACTGTTGCTTCCTGACCTGCATATAGGTTTCTCAAGAGGCACGTCAGATAGCCTGGTATTCCCATCTCTTTCAGGATTTTCCACAGTTTGTTGTGGTCCACACAGTCAAAGGTGTTGGCATAGTCAATAAAGCAGAAATAGATGTTTTTCTGAAACTCTCTTGTTTTTTTGATGATCCAGCGGATGTTGGCAATTTGATCTCTGGTTCCTCTGCCTTTTCTAAATGGAGCTTGAACATCTGAAAATTCATGGTTCATGTACTGTTGATGCCTGGCTTGGATAATTTTGAGCATTACTTTACTATCATGTGAGATGAGTGCAATTGTGTGGTAGTTTGAGCATTCTTTGGCATTGCCTTTCTTTGGGACTGGAATGAAAACTAACCTTTTCCAGTCCTGTGGCCACTGCTAACCTCTTCCTAATTTTTTATATATTAGTTAGACCTACATGTTTGATTCAATTCTGGATTGGTTTTACAGGAGAAGAGGCAAGAATACTTTAGAGGATTGCTTCCCATTTGTGGTAGCTGACCACCAAGTTGGCCCCTGTTGCCCCTCACTTTCTTGTATTCATGTCCTCATATAGTCAGTTCTCTCCCAAACTGAATAGAACTGACTTGTAAACCAATGGTACATACAGAAATGATGCTATGTGACATAAAAGGCTTTGTAGATTTTTCCTCTCTTTCTCTTGGATCACTCAATCGGGGTGCAGCTAGATGTTCGGGCAGATTCATACACTCCAGTGGCCCTAGGGAGAAGGCCACATGATGGACTGAGGCCTCCTGCCAATAGTCATGTGAGTGAACCATTATGGAAGTGGACCCTCCAGCCTCAGGCAGGAACTCAAATGGTTGTTACCTTAGCTGACGTCTTGACTGCAGTCTCAGGATTCCTTGAACTAGAACTGCCCAGCTAAACCACAGTTGAATTTGTGAGCAGAGAAACCATGTGAAAGTATAAATATTTGTTTTAAGCCACTAAGCTTTGGAGTGATATGTTACACAGTAATAGAAGAAAAAAATCACTAGTGTATCACAAACTATTTTCTGGAAATACTTTTAATGATGCTAAGATTGATCAATGGTTTCAGGTGTTGTCAACCTGACCTATCCATTATACAGTTTTCCATGAACATTTCACCTAATGTTGTTACTAGCCATTAGTGATTACTGACTACATTTATTGTTTTATTGGGGATTATATATAATTTCTTCTGTTTTTATTTACTGAGATTCTTAAAAACTTGGAAGTTTTATGTAAGCTAAATTAAGAGACATTTAAAAAAAGTTTTATGTTGGTTTTATGTCTCCTTCATTGATTGACCTAAATGAATTAAAAATTAGTGTCTTCAAACTAGAACACTGAAAATTAAAATGACAATGTGGTTAAGGTGAGGGGATCTTAATGATGCTAAGTAAACTAAATGATGTTAAATAACTAATCTGTTCTGTTTTTCAAGGATGCAACTGCCTGCTTTGGTGTTAAGCAGTAAATGAGATCTGAGATTCAGAGAAAACATTGCTCACTGTGGTAGCCAGTGAGTGCTGATATTTACTGGATGAATAGTGTAACAGGACTACCAGCACTTTCTGTTCCATTCAGCTTTAAAGAGTCTCCTGGGCTAAGTGTTTTGCAAAGTAGCAAACATTACTGCCTGTGTAGTTTTTATTGTAATCATTTAAACATGATTTTATGTAATCACTTCTGGTCTATAAAACTGTGCAATTCCCAAAGCTATAAGGTCATCTAAAATTATAGCTAAAATTATATACTATAACTGTCCACAATTTCAGAAATTATTCCCAGCAAGCTCTAGTTATGAGAATGGATTTCCCTCACTCTTTAAAAAGATCACCTGTCACATACTATATTTTCTAAGTAAATAAATCTATTATAATGTTTTATTTCTTAGGATTGGGACTAGTTAAACGCCAGTGTTTTGCTTTAAATGGTTTTCAATCGCTTCTTCAGGGAAAGCTTTTCTACATGGTAAGATTTTATTTCACATTTTGTGAAAACGTACTCTTTTGGGGTCAGGAGTCACATTTTAAATGTTCATCTTAGAAGTATATATTCTTTACTCACATTAGCTTTGATCAGTTACCACCATCATTAGCTTACTTTTAGGATTTGCCCTTCATTCAGTTAAGTTCTGTTTCCCAAACATTTACTGAATATTTTCTAGTGGCAAAGCTTTATGCTTATAAGTTGGTAGAGTTACAAGTGCAAAAGAGTGAAGATACAGTGCCCAGTGTTCATTCAAAATGGTCATCAAAATGATATCTTCCATGGTCTGGAGAGTCAAAATTTGTGGGAAAATTGCAAATTTTAATTTAAAAATTATGAGAAAATTTAGGAGAAAGGATTATTATTTCTCAATTGCTTCATAGAGGAAGTAATTATGAATAAGCCTCGGAAAAGGAAAATTTACATAGCAAAGAAAGAAGAGGTGAAGGGGATATTCCAGGTAGTAGAAATCTAGAAGATCAAGGTATAGAGGTAAGCAATCCAGATTAGCTGATTGGTGAGGCTGGAGCAAAGTTTGTGTGGACAGTTCTTGTGGGAGATAAAGTTGGAAAGAACATAAACTGACTTAAAGAGCACCGCAATCAGCATCTCACTAGGTATCCAAGTGGCTGGGCTTGATATTTTACATGTTGGTATATGCTTATACAACTAAGTGATTCTGCTTATTTTTAAAAATATAAACAATACTCATAATGTCTCTTACTAATGTTATACCAGTACTATCATAGTGGACACAAGGCTGCTCAATGTACGCTTCCTCCCTATCTAGTATCTTCTTTGGGAAACCACTTCCTTCTGCCCAACCTTATTTGTATAGAAAGGACCATTTCTACTTCTCCTGTTCCATTATATTCTGGGAGATAACCTCAGGACGGAGCCAAAACTTGTAAGAGGACAGAACTGATACTTGGAGATGAACTGAGCTTATAGAGCATTGCGTTTAGTCCTTGGAGCAAGTTATTCCTGAAGCTAGAACAGTCCTTGAGCCTGCAGTTGAATGAACCAACAAATTATTTTTAATTATGTTTGAGCTGGATTTTCCATCATTTGCAATGGAAAGAGTCCTCTGTGTCCTTAGTATCAATAACTTGCTCCTGAAGCTATGCTGATGGGTACCCTCTGGGGAAACAGAGACTAGTCACTCTGTCACCCAGCAAATTTTACATCTTTGTATGATTATAAACTTCCTCAACCCTTCTTGGAATGTTTTCGTTCACTTTGTTGATGAAGCTGAGTTTCTAATTTCCTTTCTGTTTTATCCATCTTTTCAGTGGACATTGTGTCAATTCTCCTCTTTTACTGAAACTGCAGTTAGAACACAAAATGGTCAACTGAGACAGCTCACTGAGTGATAAGTTCATGTTTGCCCCCCTATTTGAGCAATATTTTAAAATTCAAAAGCAGTGTTTATCATTTTAACAAACAGCACCATGTGACACATTATATTGCACCTGCCATCTCTTCAGATTCCTAGCCAAAGTTTTAGGGGTATCACAAAAATTGAAAGGTGTGAGTCAAAGGCTACTTGGTTCATTGTTTCCTAAAGTTGTCCACGGTTCCACTGAATCTGTCTTTGGACTGGTAGGCCACAGAGTTGCTCTGGGATCTAAAATGGCACTCACTGTTTTCACTCAGGAGAAAAGGAGTTCCTTTAAATCATACACATACTGTGGGTTTTAAAAACATCAAATGATCCTCAACAAACAAGGAGGAATGAAGGGAAATTATTTTTCAACCAATTGTCACTTTACTTTGGACATTTGGGGGGAAGATTTATTATGAAATTTACTTTTGGAACAGTTAAGTGATCTCATTCTTGTCTGAAAAACTTAACTTTTCTTATCTGGTGCTATCATGATCAGTGTGTGTGTGTGCATGCCAAGTTGCTTCAGTTGTGTTTGAGTCTGTGCGACCCTATGGACTATAGCCCGCCAGGCACCTCTGTCCATGGGATTCTCCAGGCAAGAATCCTGGAGTGGGTTGCCATTTCCTTCTCCAGGGGACCTTCCCAATCCAGGGACTGAACCCTTGTCTCGTACGTCTCCTGAGTTGGTAGGCAGGTTCTTTACCACGAACGCCACCCAGGAAGCTGTAACGATCAGTAGAGAGCATTAAACAAGCTGATTAAAACAGCTTTATTGCAAAACCTAATCACTATAATTATCTCCAGGATGACTATTTTCACTATCACTAATTTAAAAGAGCATTTATGGACCCAGTGTAAAAAGATACTTAAACATAGAAAATTAAATCTATAAAGCATCTTCAAATAGGTTAAAAAAAAAGGCCTAGGCATTCATAAAAATGTTCAATAGCTTACTTTAGTTGCTCTCTTATGTACTATCAACCATTAAAATAGTCATCATTGAAAAGAAATGATATGTTTAGATTTAAATATGTTGACCTTGAAGTAATACTTCAAGTAATCCTTTTTTGGAGAAAAAAGAGATGTGGTGGTCAGCAATCTCACCACCGAGAATGAGGACAGGGAGAAGGACATACTGGATTTGGCACAAGAACACGTAAGATTCCTGGGAGGGCAGAATCAGGGAGCAGCAAAGAAATAAGTGATGGAGTCCAAAGGAGAAAATAGTGGATGAAATTTTGTCAGTGGAGGTGTTTGAGAATTTTCACAGCATGTAATGCCAGGGCCAGGTAATTGAACATTTTGGATCACTTGGAAAGATTATTTAATTACTCTAGCCTTAATTTTCTTATTCCAATTATCTTTCACTGAGGAACAAACCAGCTCCAAAGGTAGCAGTTTAAAACAATAATTTATTTTGCTCACAAATATGCAACTTAAGGAGGGGGTCTGTATTCGTTTTCTATGGCTGCTGTAACAAATTACCACAAATTTAGGGGCTTAAAACAACACAAATATACTATCTCAGAGTTCTGAAGGTTAGAAATGCAACACAGTTAACCACTAAGCTAAACTCAAGTGTTGCAAGGTTATACACCCTCCTGGAATCCCTAGAAGGGAATTGGTTTGTCTTTTTTAACTTCTAGAGGGTGTCTGCCTTCCTTGGCTCATGGATCCTTCCTCCATCTTCAAAGCCACCAACAGCAAGTTAAGTCATTCTTCCACTGAATCACTGTGACCTTCTCCTGCTTCTCTCTTTCAAGGATCCTTGTGATTGCACTGGACCTACCCTAGATAATCCAGAATGAATCTCTCTACTTAAGGTCAGCTGATAAGCAACCTGAATTCCATCTGCAGCCTTAATTCCCCTTTGCCATGTAAGACGACCTACTCACAAGTTCTGAAATTCAGGAAGTAAATCCTGTTCCATCATTCTGCCTACTACAGGTGCAATGGAGATGACGGCTCATCTCTGCTCCACACAGCATTAGTTGGGCTGGTTGGACTGGGCCTGGAAGATCTGCTTCCTGACACTTCACTCATGAGTGAACATGAGCTGGCAGGTTGTTGCTGACTTTCTACAGGGAGCTCAGTTCCTCTCCATGAGGGCGTCTCTGTGGAGCTACACTGGCTTCCTCACAACAACGATGGCTGGCTTTTAAGGACTGTTATTACAAAGGACAGGAAATAGAAGCTGCTGTCTCTTAAGATCTGGACCTGGAAATCGACAGTGTCAATTTCATCTTATTTAGTTGGTCCAAGTAGTCAGAGTGCCCATCTAGATTCAAGGGGAAGGGGCAGAGACCCCCAAGTCTCAGTGACAGAAACATCAAATATGATAACCTTAATTCTCCATATTCCTCACTGGGAAAATAGGGATAATCTTTACTTACAGTATTGCTGTAAGAATAAGAAATGAGGCCTGTAAGTTGGCTAATGACATGCCTACTATATGTATAACAATGAATGACAAGGAAGACTCTCAACATCTGTTGAATATATGGATATGCATGAATAGATAAACGATGGCACCCCACCCCAGTACTCTTGCCTGGAAAATCCCATGGACG
Organism: Oreotragus oreotragus; assembly: GCA_006410675.1. Taxonomy (NCBI): domain Eukaryota; kingdom Metazoa; phylum Chordata; class Mammalia; order Artiodactyla; family Bovidae; genus Oreotragus; species Oreotragus oreotragus. The sequence goes on along the minus strand of SJYX01008270.1, from coordinate 151,099 downwards.
GAGGAGCCTGGTGGGCTGCAGTCCATGGGGTCACTAAGAGTCGGACACGACTGAGCAACTTCACTTTCACTTTTCACTTTCATGCATTGGAGAAGGAAATGGCACCCCACTCCAGTGTCCTTGCCTGGAGAATCCCAGGGACGGGGGAGCCTGGTGGGCTGCCGTCTATGGGGTCGCACAGAGTTGGACACCTCTGAAGCGACTTAGTAGTAGCAGCAGCGGTGCTTAATATTTGGGGGTAGGAAGAGAGTGTTAAAAGGTCACTTTCCTTCTCCCCAGAAAACGTATATGTGCACTTATGTACACTCTTTGGCTGACCATTTCAAGGGGTTTGCAGACTAGCTAAAGAGCCTTAGCACTCACACACACAGTAACAGTCGACTGAAACGCGCCGGGGCAGTTGCACATGTGTATGGGGCGTACTTTGGGCTTATTTCCTTTTTAGATCTGGGGTCAGGGAGAGTTTTCATATCTGCTTCCAAGATAGCCTGCTTTGCTTTTTTTGTAAAATCAGAGATATGGGGAAAAGATGTTCCACTAACACTATTAAATGTGCTTTGTCTGTTGTTTCATTTTCTCTGCTCAAATAAAGGAAATGCTATTAGATAACAATCATCTCTAAGAAAAGAAGGGGCGGAGTGTTTTCATTTTCCTTAAAGCTTTTAATCTTTCATTACACTTTTTTCTTTTTCACTTTGGTTCAGTGTATATATGAGTAATTATACTTTTATGTAATTCATCATTAATTGTTTCAGTGGCATTTTAAAATTTTAACTAAAAGCTTTATTTTTCCCTAATGATCAAAGTCATAGATACCCCTGAGAATTTAAACAATTCTCATAAAATAAAAGGGGAAAATTTTTATAACATGGAAGGATAACCATTACTAATAGTCTGGAAGATGTCCTTCCAGACTTATTACCATGTTTATATACACATAAAACAAAAATAGGACCAGCATTGTAGATACTATGCAGATGTTTTCTTTCTTCCCTAAATATATTAGGCACATCTTTCTACGTTAATGCTTATTTATCTAAGCACTTATTTTATCTTTTTTTACTGAGGTATAGTTGATGTATAATTATGGCATAAGTTTAGGTATATAATATAGTGATTCATAATTTTAAAGGTTATACTCTATTTATGGTCATTTTAAGATACTGCCTGTATCCCTTGTGTGGTACGATACATCCTTGTAGTTTATTTATTTTATACATAGTAATTTCTGCCTCTTAATTGCCAATTCCTGTCTTGCCTCTCTCTTTTCTCCCCACTGGTAACCACTAGTTTGTTCTCTATAACTATGAATATGTTTCTTTTTGTTTTACTGGCTTATTTTTTAGATTCAACATATAAATGATCTCACATAGTATTTGTCACTGTCTGACTTATCTCACTAAACATAATACTCTCCAAGTCTATGCATGTTGCTACAAATGGTAAAAGTTTACTCCATTTTATGGCTGAGTAGTATTCCAGTACTCTTGCCTGGAAAATCCCATGGATGCAGGAGCCTGGTGGGCTGCAGTCCATGGGGTCTCAAAGAGTTGGACACGACTGAGTGACTTCACCTTCACTTTTCACTTTCATGCGTTGGAGAAGGAAATGGCAACCCGCTCCAGTGTTCTTGCCTGGAGAATCCCAGGGACGGGGGAGCCTGGTGGGCTGCTGTCTATGGGGTCACACAGAGTCGGACACGGCTGAAGTGACTTAGCAGCAGCAGCAGCAGTATTCCATTAGCTATATATATCACATCTTTATATCTATTCATCTATTGATGGGCACTTAGGTTACTTCTGTATCTTGGCAACTGTAAACAGTGCTGCCATGAACATTGGTGTCCATATATCTTTTCCAATTAATGTCTTCATTTTCTTTGGATATATACACAGAAGTAGAATTTTTGAATCATACAATAGTTCAATTTTTAGTTTATGGAGGAATCCCGCTCCCACAGTGGTTGCATCAATTAATATTCCCACAAACGATGTACAAAGTTTCCCTTTTGTCCACATTCTCACCAACATTTTGATTTGTTGTCTTTTTCTTGATAGGCATTCTGGCAGGTGGTTTTGATTTGCATTTCTTTTATGATTAAAGATTCTGAGCATCTTTTCTTGTAAGTTTTCTTTGGAAAAATGTCGATTCAGGTCTTCTGACCATTTTTTAACTAGGTTTTTGTTTATTTGATGTAGGGCTGTATGAGCTGTTTATGTATTTTGGAAATTAACCCCTTGTCAGTCTTATCATTTGCAAATGTTTTTCCCATTCTATTCTACCTCACATATTTAAGTATGATATTCTGTTATGTGAATGTATCAGAATCTGTTTTACCAAAAAATAAAACCCTTAATTAGAAGATTTGGGCAGGAGGGGGCTGTGATATATTACTGAACACATTTATAAAAGAGATTATTTTTTGTCTCTTCTTCCCTCTCCTCCTCTACAACTTATCCTCATGCTAGTTTCACTGGAAGACTTCACTAGGAAATGTGCCTTCATGATTGCCCCTTGTCATTTGTTTTTATGCTGCCACAGTCTGCAGGGGTTTTCTGCTGAAACAGCTCTGAGACTTTAGAGACCTGGGATCGAATATAAATCCAGTACTCAGTGTATAACTCTGGGCAATTTCTATAATTTTCTGGATTCCTTTATATGCAAAGGAGGTAAGTGTATTAGATGGTCTCTGAGGCTCTGAGTCATCTCTACTTGAGTTTCTTGAAAATACCATGTATTAAGCACTGCACGGACTTTCCAGATTGCCTTCATACTAATTCCAAAAGGTAGATAATGGAATCTGTTTTTCACACAGAGTTGAGGGAGATAGAATGTGAGAAGCTGAAGGTAAGAAGAGAGTCTGGCATTATTATCTGAGAAAGCAAAAGAGTTGGAGAACCTGAGCTCCTAAAAGCAGCTTTACCTACATTGAAACCCTGGAGTTTGTGAGTACTTACCAATTTATAGTCCAGTTTCAAAATATTCTCTCAGTTCTGCTTACCCAAACTATGTGGGTAGGTTAAAAAAGGTATTTTTATTCTCATTTTCAAAAGTGATAAACAGAGAAGTGATTTGTGCAAGATTATAGGGAGAGGAAGTGGTCTTAGAATTAATTGCTGGTGAGAAAATCACAAAGCCAGGCTTTCAGATCTAATTATGGTGATCATTTGCATAATTCATATTTCATTACTTCCTGACCCAGGGACTGAACTGAAGTTTCTTACTCTGCAGAATGATTCTTTCTGTCTGAGCCATCAGGGAAGCACACTGCATTACTTAAACTGACTATGCTAATTCCCCAGTTACTATAGAAAAAAGGACTCTGAGTGGCTGAGGGGCGGGGCAGGGGCATGATTGACATCTCTGCCTTATTATGCCCTAGCCCCACCCCAACACCGTGAGGGTCACCAACACCATGAAGATTTGGACTTCAGAACACGTTATTGACCACTTACGGAAAACTTGTTATAACAGCTGCAATGCAGAAGTAGCCAAACGCTATGAACCCAAGTGTGGTTGGAGTTGATATATTGGACAGACACATAGATCCCTCTGGAAAGCTGCATACCACAGACTTCTCAGCACGGAGTAGGGACTGTCTTCTACTGTGAAGTCAATTATTGGTATAGGAAGAACCAAACATATGTTTAAGAATATTCTGTAGTGGATCTCGTAGAGAAAACCATGGAATTTAAATATGAATGCTTAATTTACAAATATGGTTTCAGTAGATGAGACACTTATATACAAACCACATCCTCAAGACCCAGAGAGCACTATTTTGACTCAAGAAGCCATAATTATGGTGAAAGGAGTCAGTCTGGGCAGTTGCCTCGAAGGGTTGATGGCAAGTACCACATTGTCAGATGCTAATAAAGGCTGAGAAGCCATGGCGTAGGTCATACATAAATTAGATGCTGAAATGGAGGAACTGACGGCTTTGGCAAGAAGGAGGAAATGGACACCAATGGGAACAGCAGTATTTGTGAAGAAGTGGTAACGAAAGTTGATATACAACATGCGGTTCCCCAGGTCTCTACAGTCAGCATTATATTTATTTGTTATTTAAAACATACAACTCTATGTTAGGTAGGATTCTTTTTTTAATAAGCTGAAGAAAAGGTCTATGACTTGATCAAAACGAAGAGGTACAGAGTTTCTAAATAAAAGGGACCAGCTGAAATTAGTGTTGTCTGAAATTAAGACACTTGCTCCTCAGAAGAAAAACTGTGACAAACCTAGACAGCATATTAAAAAGCAAAGACATTATTTTGCTGCAAAAGTCCATATAGTTACAGCTATGGTTTTTCCAGTAGTCACGTACGGATGTGAGAGTTAGACCACAAAGAAAGCTGGGCACTGAAGAAGTGATGCTTTTGAACTGTGGAGCTGGAGAAGGCTCTTAAGAATCCCTTGGTCTGCAAGGAGATCCAACCAGTCCATCCTAAAGGAAATCAGTCCTGAATATTCATTGGAAGGACTGATGCTGAAGCTCCAATACTTTGGCCACCTGATGCAAAGAACTGACTCATTGGAAAAGACCCTGATGCTGGACAAGATTGAAGGCAGGAGGAGAAGGGGATGACAGAGGATGAGATGGTTGGATGGCATCACTGACCCAATGGACATGAGTTTGAGCAAGCTTCGGGAGTTGGTGAAGGACAGAGGAGCCTGGCATGCTGCAGTCCATAGGGTTGCAAAGAGTTGGACTTAACTGAGCAACTGAACTGAACTGAACTGAAATGACTGGTTTTCAGGATTTCAGTATTAATGTGAAAATTCATCAATTTTTGAAAAGTATACTTGGAAATTGATATTGGCTGATTAAACCTCCTTAAGGTAGAATCTTAAAGCTTTTCATGCACTGGAACTCTGCTTGGCTTTGTACCAATGCCGGAACCAAGCAGATCCACCTCTACATATGCACCACTGCCCTACTGCAGTAAACTTAGAGAACTTACATGTGGGAACTCACTTTTAAGGAGAAATTGTATTTTTAAAAGACATTAACTGTATAAAAGAACTTGCTGTGCTATAAACCACCATTTAAAATCATAGCATTTTAATTTCATATTCAAATAACATTTCTAGAGTAAAGGTTATCACAAAATAAACAGCTCCAAAGAAAGTACATTTTATTATTTGTTGAAGAATACTGTATTGATTTGCCAAGTTCTGTAACTTGGTGAAGGTATTATCTTCCTTGGATTTGCACTTTATGACTTAGTATGCTATATTGTGGACTGATTATGTTAACTGAAAAGATGAAGTCATTATCAGAATTTTGCAGCACTCTAACTTAAATGGAAGAACAGTTATTCACATCTTTTAGCATTTCCATGTGTCAGAATCTTGGTTCTGTAATTTTAAACCTAAATTCATCCAATATAGACACTTCAAAACATGTCTCATTAAAGTTTCTCCTACTCTTCCAATCTTATTGCTCTCTCTCAGATTTCCAAGGTCAGAGATTCTCTAAGTGTGGACCAGTGACCCTGGGGACCCCACATCCTACAGAGGACCAGTGATGAAATCAAAACTATTTTCATAATCAAATTGTTGGCCTTTCTCTCTGTCTTTTCAGGATTATAATGTGGAATTTTCCAGAGGCTTCTTGACATGTGGAATCTCAACAGAATGAATGCATAAGCAGTGAGAATCCAGCTGACCTCTATAAAACCAGAAATTAAAGAGACTTGAAAAAAATGTCAAACAGTTTAACTCTTCTTACTTAGTTTTTGTTTTGATAAATGTAGTTTTATTTCCTCAAAATAAATATTACTGTTAGCATGAAATTAATTTTTACTGTAAATTTGAATCTAAATGAATGAATTTTTTAAAATCTTGCCTTTAGTTTTAATATGGAAAATAGCAAGCAAATTGGCTTACATTTAAAGAAAATCCTTTTGGGTCCATAATAATTTTGATAACCACTATTTATAGCACTTCAGTCCCATGCCTATCCACTTTGTGTTCTTTTATATAGTGGTGGTTATTTATTTTGGTTTCCTTTATATTATCTTTATTTTTCCTTCCTCAATAGTAGTCCTTCATATTGGACTTCATATTTTATTTTTATTTTTGGTGTCCTTGAGAGTATTTCTACATGAGAGTAGTTAAACAATTTCTAAATAATGCTTAATGGTTTTTCATAGATTGGTGGATTTCCTAAATATATTTTCTAGTTAATTATTTTTTCTTTAAAAAGCACTTTTGGTTGTAACTTCACTTGAAGATAACTTGAAGAGAGCCACTTCTCTTAGGATTTCAATTATTTAACAAATATTTATTGAGAAATGCTGTACAGAAGGATCCAAGAAAAAATCAAGGTAGATGAGATATAGTTTTCTCTTTCTGGGCATTTATAATCCAGTAGGAAAGAGAAGTGGGGAAGGCAATGGCAACCCACTTCAGTACTCTTGCCTGGAAAAGCCCATGGATGGAGGAGCCTGGTAGGCTGCAGTCCATGGGGTAGTGAAGAGTTGGATACGACTGAGCGACTTCCCTTTCATGCATCGGAGAAGGAAATGGCAAACGACTCCAGTGTTCTTGCCTGGAGAATCCCAGGGACGGGGGAGCCTGGTGGGCTGCCATCTATGGGGTCGCACAGAGTCGGACACGACTGAAGTCACTTAGCAGCAGCAGCAGCAGGAAAGAGAAGACAGGTTATCTCACCATATGTATTATGGTGAGATAATATATATCTCACAGTATATTTTTGATTCGACCCATGTACCGTGTGTGTGTGCATACTAAGTCACTTTTAAGTCCAAATCTGTGACCCCATGAACTGTAGCCTTCCAGGCTCCTCTGTCCATGTGATTTTCAGGCAAGAATACTGGAGTNTCTCACAGTATATTTTTGATTCGACCCATGTACCGTGTGTGTGTGCATACTAAGTCACTTTTAAGTCCAAATCTGTGACCCCATGAACTGTAGCCTTCCAGGCTCCTCTGTCCATGTGATTTTCAGGCAAGAATACTGGAGTGGGTTGTCATGCCCTTCTCCAGAAGATCTTCCTGACCCAGGGATTGAACCCACATCTCTCATGTCTCCTGCATTGGCAGGGGTTTTTTTTTACCATGCACCACCTGAGAAGACCATGTACCATGTACCATGGTAATTGTACAACTATTTCCCTCTGAAATTCTGTTTTTCAAAAACTTGATATTTTGTTCATTTTAATTTCCCTATTATCCCTACAAATATGGTGCCTTCAAACCGTTAGGCAGCTAGCTGGAGATGAGAGATGAGGGATGGTGGAGGTAGAGACTCAGAACTTGTGAACTACCTTAGCCCTCCCAGACAAGGAGGGGCTGACATACAGCTTGCAGTCAGTTTATCCTCAAGAAGCAGGAAGCCAAAGGGAACAGGAAATTCGCTAAGGCATGCAGGCACAGTTTGAGCCAAGTGCTAATCGGAGCTAATGCTCAACTTCATTACATCATTAATGTCATATAATTTACATGTGGTTTCACCCTGCCCCCATGGGCTTAGCTTAGTGAGCTTTGGAAAACAACATGGAACTTTGGGGAAAAGCATGCACAATAAAAGTCAGTTCAGTTTAGTTCAGTCGCTCAGTCATGTCCAACTCTTTGTGACCCCATGGACTGAAACACTCCAGGATTCCCTGTCCATCAGCAACTCCTGGCACTTGTGCTCAAACTCATATCCATAGAGTCAGTGGTGCCCTCCAACCGTCTCATCCTCTGTCGTCCCTTTCCTCCTGCCTTCAGTCTTTCCCAGCATCAGGGTCTTTTCCAATGAATCAGTTCTTCACATCTGGTGGCCAAAGTATTGGAGTTTCAGCTTCAGCAACAGTCCTTCCAATGAATATTCAGGACTGATTTCCTTTAAGATGGACTGGTTGGATCTCCTTGAAGTTCAAGGTACTCTCAAGAGTCTTCTCCAACACCACAGTTCAAAATCACCCATTCTTCAGCACTCAGCTTTCTTTGTAGTCCAGCTCTCACATCTATACGTGACTACTGGAAAAACCATAGCTTTCTCTCTATGGACCTTTGTCAAAAGAGTAATGTCTCTGCTTTTCAATACACTGTCTAGGTTCATCATCGCTTTCCTTCCAAGGAGCATCTTTTAATTTCATGGCTGCAGTCACCATCTGCAGTGATTCTGGAGCCCAAAATAATTAAGTCTCTTACTGTTTCAATGTTCCCTATCTATTTGCCATGAAGTGATAGTACGAGATGCCAAGATTCAGAAAAAATGTTGAGTTTTAAGCCAGCTTTTTCACTCTTCTCTTTCACTTTTATCAAGAGGCTCTTTAGTTTTCTTTGCTTTCTGCCATAAGGGTGGTGTCATCTGCATATCTCAGGTTATTGATATTTCTCCTGGCAATCCTGATTCCAGCTTGTGCTTCATCCAGCTCAGCATTTCTCATGATGTACTCTGAATTTAAGTTAATAAGCAGGGTCACACTATATAGCCTTGACATACTGCTTTCCTGATTTGGAACCAGTCCGGTGTTCCATGTTCCAGCAGTGGCCTCAGGACAGGAAAAGGTCAGTTTTCATTCCAGTCCTGAAAAAGTTCAGTTCAGTTCAGTTCAGTGGCTCAGTCCTGTCCGACTGTCTGCAACCCCATGAGTCAAAACACGCCAGGCCTCCCTGTCCATCACCAACTCCCAGAGCCTACCCAAACTCACATCAATTGAGTCGGTGATGCCATCCAGCCAATTCATCCTCTGTCATCCCCTTCTCCTCCTGCCCCCAATCCCTCCCAGCATCAGGGTCTTTCCCAATGAGTCAACTCTTTGCATGAGGTGGTCAAAGTACTGGAGTTTCAGCTTTAGCATCAGTCCTTCCAAGGAAAACCTAGGACTGATCTCCTTTAGAATGGACTGGTTGGACCTCCTTCCAGTCCAAGGGACCCTCAAGAGTCTTCTCCAACACCACAGTTCAAAAGTATCAGTTCTTCAGCGCTCAGCTTTCTTCACAGTCCAACTCTCACATTCTTACATGACCACTGGAAAAACCATAGCCTTGACTAGATGGACCTTTGTTGGCAAAGTAATGCTTTTGCTTTTTAATATTCTATCTAGGTCATAACTTTCCTTCCAAGAAGTAAGCGTCTTTTAATTTCATGACTGCAATCCCCATCTGAAGTGATTTTGGAGCCCTCAAAAATAAAGTCTGACACTGTTTCCCCATCTATTTCCCATGAAGTGATGGGATCGGATGCCATGATCTTAGTTTTCTGAATATTGAGCTTTAAGCCAACTTTTACACTCTCCTCTTTCACTTTCATCAAGAGGCTCTTGGGTTCCTCTTCACTTTCTGCCATAAAGGTGGTGTCATCTGCATATCTGAGGTTATTGATATTTCTCCTGGCAATCTTGATTCTAGCTTATGCTTCTTCCAGCCCAGATTTTCTCCTATAAGTTAAATAAGCAGGGTGACAATATACAGCCTTGATGTACTCCTTTCCTTATTTGGAACCAGTCTGTTGTTCCATGTCCAGTTCTAACTGTTGCTTCCCGACCTGTATACAGGTTTCTNACCTCTGTCCATGGGATTCTCCAGGCAAGAATCCTGGAGTGGGTTGCCATTTCCTTCTCCAGGGGACCTTCCCAATCCAGGGACTGAACCCTTGTCTCGTACGTCTCCTGAGTTGGTAGGCAGGTTCTTTACCACGAACGCCACCCAGGAAGCTGTAACGATCAGTAGAGAGCATTAAACAAGCTGATTAAAACAGCTTTATTGCAAAACCTAATCACTATAATTATCTCCAGGATGACTATTTTCACTATCACTAATTTAAAAGAGCATTTATGGACCCAGTGTAAAAAGATACTTAAACATAGAAAATTAAATCTATAAAGCATCTTCAAATAGGTTAAAAAAAAAGGCCTAGGCATTCATAAAAATGTTCAATAGCTTACTTTAGTTGCTCTCTTATGTACTATCAACCATTAAAATAGTCATCATTGAAAAGAAATGATATGTTTAGATTTAAATATGTTGACCTTGAAGTAATACTTCAAGTAATCCTTTTTTGGAGAAAAAAGAGATGTGGTGGTCAGCAATCTCACCACCGAGAATGAGGACAGGGAGAAGGACATACTGGATTTGGCACAAGAACACGTAAGATTCCTGGGAGGGCAGAATCAGGGAGCAGCAAAGAAATAAGTGATGGAGTCCAAAGGAGAAAATAGCGGATGAAATTTTGTCAGTGGAGGTGTTTGAGAATTTTCACAGCATGTAATGCCAGGGCCAGGTAATTGAACATTTTGGATCACTTGGAAAGATTATTTAATTACTCTAGCCTTAATTTTCTTATTCCAATTATCTTTCACTGAGGAACAAACCAGCTCCAANGATGGAGTCCAAAGGAGAAAATAGCGGATGAAATTTTGTCAGTGGAGGTGTTTGAGAATTTTCACAGCATGTAATGCCAGGGCCAGGTAATTGAACATTTTGGATCACTTGGAAAGATTATTTAATTACTCTAGCCTTAATTTTCTTATTCCAATTATCTTTCACTGAGGAACAAACCAGCTCCAAAGGTAGCAGTTTAAAACAATAATTTATTTTGCTCACAAATATGCAACTTAAGGAGGGGGTCTGTATTCGTTTTCTATGGCTGCTGTAACAAATTACCACAAATTTAGGGGCTTAAAACAACACAAATATACTATCTCAGAGTTCTGAAGGTTAGAAATGCAACACAGTTAACCACTAAGCTAAACTCAAGTGTTGCAAGGTTATACACCCTCCTGGAATCCCTAGAAGGGAATTGGTTTGTCTTTTTTAACTTCTAGAGGGTGTCTGCCTTCCTTGGCTCATGGATCCTTCCTCCATCTTCAAAGCCACCAACAGCAAGTTAAGTCATTCTTCCACTGAATCACTGTGACCTTCTCCTGCTTCTCTCTTTCAAGGATCCTTGTGATTGCACTGGACCTACCCTAGATAATCCAGAATGAATCTCTCTACTTAAGGTCAGCTGATAAGCAACCTGAATTCCATCTGCAGCCTTAATTCCCCTTTGCCATGTAAGACGACCTACTCACAAGTTCTGAAATTCAGGAAGTAAATCCTGTTCCATCATTCTGCCTACTACAGGTGCAATGGAGATGACGGCTCATCTCTGCTCCACACAGCATTAGTTGGGCTGGTTGGACTGGGCCTGGAAGATCTGCTTCCTGACACTTCACTCATGAGTGAACATGAGCTGGCAGGTTGTTGCTGACTTTCTACAGGGAGCTCAGTTCCTCTCCATGAGGGCGTCTCTGTGGAGCTACACTGGCTTCCTCACAACAACGATGGCTGGCTTTTAAGGACTGTTATTCCAAAGGACAGGAAATAGAAGCTGCTGTCTCTTAAGATCTGGACCTGGAAATCGACAGTGTCAATTTCATCTTATTTAGTTGGTCCAAGTAGTCAGAGTGCCCATCTAGATTCAAGGGGAAGGGGCAGAGACCCCCAAGTCTCAGTGACAGAAACATCAAATATGATAACCTTAATTCTCCATATTCCTCACTGGGAAAATAGGGATAATCTTTACTTACAGTATTGCTGTAAGAATAAGAAATGAGGCCTGTAAGTTGGCTAATGACATGCCTACTATATGTATAACAATGAATGACAAGGAAGACTCTCAACATCTGTTGAATATATGGATATGCATGAATAGATAAACGATGGCACCCCACCCCAGTACTCTTGCCTGGAAAATCCCATGGACGGAGGAGCCTGGTGGGCTGCAGTCCATGGGGTCACTAAGAGTCGGACACGACTGAGCAACTTCACTTTCACTTTTCACTTTCATGCATTGGAGAAGGAAATGGCACCCCACTCCAGTGTCCTTGCCTGGAGAATCCCAGGGACGGGGGAGCCTGGTGGGCTGCCATCTATGGGGTCGCACAGAGTTGGACACGACTGAAGCGACTTAGTAGTAGCAGCAGCAGTGCTTAATATTTGGGGGTAGGAAGAGAGTGTTAAAAGGTCACTTTCCTTCCCCCCAGAAAACGTATATGTGCACTTATGTACATTCTTTGGCTGACCATTTCAAGGGGTTTGCAGACCAGCTAAAGAGCCTTAGCGCTCACACACACAGTAACAGTCGACTGAAACGCGCCGGGGCAGTTGCACATGTGTATGGGGCGTACTTTGGGCTTATTTCCTTTTTAGATCTGGGGTCAGGGAGAGTTTTCATATCTGCTTCCAAGATAGCCTGCTTTGCTTTTTTTGTAAAATCAGAGATATGGGGAAAAGATGTTCCACTAACACTATTAAATGTGCTTTGTCTGTTGTTTCATTTTCTCTGCTCAAATAAAGGAAATGCTATTAGATAACAATCATCTCTAAGAAAAGAAGGGGCGGAGTGTTTTCATTTTCCTTAAAGCTTTTAATCTTTCATTACACTTTTTTCTTTTTCACTTTGGTTCAGTGTATATATGAGTAATTATACTTTTATGTAATTCATCATTAATTGTTTCAGTGGCATTTTTAAATTTTAACTAAAAGCTTTATTTTTCCCTAATGATCAAAGTCATAGATACCCCTGAGAATTTAAACAATTCTCATAAAATAAAAGGGGAAAATTTTTATAACATGGAAGGATAACCATTACTAATAGTCTGGAAGATGTCCTTCCAGACTTATTACCATGTTTATATACACATAAAACAAAAATAGGACCAGCATTGTAGATACTATGCAGATGTTTTCTTTCTTCCCTAAATATATTAGGCACATCTTTCTACGTTAATGCTTATTTATCTAAGCACTTATTTTATCTTTTTTTACTGAGGTATAGTTGATGTATAATTATGGCATAAGTTTAGGTATATAATATAGTGATTCATAATTTTAAAGGTTATACTCTGTTTATGGTCATTTTAAGATATTGCCTGTATCCCTTGTGTGGTACGATACATCCTTGTAGTTTATTTATTTTATACATAGCAATTTCTGCCTCTTAATTGCCAATTCCTGTCTTGCCTCTCTCTTTTCTCCCCACTGGTAACCACTAGTTTGTTCTCTATAACTATGAATATGTTTCTTTTTGTTTTACTGGCTTATTTTTTAGATTCAACATATAAATGATCTCACATAGTATTTGTCACTGTCTGACTTATCTCACTAAACATAATACTCTCCAAGTCTATGCATGTTGCTACAAATGGTAAAAGTTTACTCCATTTTATGGCTGAGTAGTATTCCAGTACTCTTGCCTGGAAAATCCCATGGATGCAGGAGCCTGGTGGGCTGCAGTCCATGGGGTCTCAAAGAGTTGGACACAACTGAGTGACTTCACCTTCACTTTTCACTTTCATGCGTTGGAGAAGGAAATGGCAACCCACTCCAGTGTTCTTGCCTGGAGAATCCCAGGGACGGGAGAGCCTGGTGGGCTGCTGTCTATGGGGTCACACAGAGTCGGACACGGCTGAAGTGACTTAGCAGCAGCAGCAGCAGTATTCCATTAGCTATATATATCACATCTTTATATCTATTCATCTATTGATGGGCACTTAGTTTACTTCTGTATCTTGGCAACTGTAAACAATGCTGCCATGAACATTGGTGTCCATATATATTTTCCAATTAATGTCTTCATTTTCTTTGGATATATACACAGAAGTAGAATTTTTGAATCATACAATAGTTCAATTTTTAGTTTATGGAGGAATCCCGCTCCCACAGTGGTTGCATCAATTTATATTCCCACAAACGATGTACAAAGTTTCCCTTTTGTCCACATTCTCACCAACATTTTGATTTGTTGTCTTTTTCATGATAGGCATTCTGGCAGGTGGTTTTGATTTGCATTTCTTTTATGATTAAAGATTCTGAGCATCTTTTCTTGTAAGTTTTCTTTGGAAAAATGTCGATTCAGGTCTTCTGACCATTTTTTAACTAGGTTTTTGTTTCTTTGATGTAGGGCTGTATGAGCTGTTTATGTATTTTAGAAATTAACCCCTTGTCAGTCTTATCATTTGCAAATGTTTTTCCCATTCTGTTCTACCTCACATATTTAAGTGATTGGATGATATTCTGTTATGTGAACGTATCAGAATCTGTTTTACCAAAAAATAAAACCCTTTTCTTGTAAGTTTTCTTTGGAAAAATGTCGATTCAGGTCTTCTGACCATTTTTTAACTAGGTTTTTGTTTATTTGATGTAGGGCTGTATGAGCTGTTTATGTATTTTGGAAATTAACCCCTTGTCAGTCTTATCATTTGCAAATGTTTTTCCCATTCCATTCTACCTCACATATTTAAGTATGATATTCTGTTATGTGAATGTATCAGAATCTGTTTTACCAAAAAATAAAACCCTTTAATTAGAAGATTTGGGCAGGAGGGGGCTGTGATATATTACTGAACACATTTATAAAAGAGATTATTTTTTGTCTCTTCTTCCCTCTCCTCCTCTCCAACTTATCCTCATGCTAGTTTCACTGGAAGACTTCACTAGGAAATGTGCCTTCATGATTGCCCCTTGTCATTTGTTTTTATGCTGCCACAGTCTGCAGGGGTTTTCTGCTGAAACAGCTCTGAGACTTTAGAGACCTGGGATCGAATATAAATCCAATACTCAGTGTATAACTCTGGGCAATTTCTATAATTTTCTGGATTCCTTTATATGCAAAGGAGGTAAGTGTATTAGATGGTCTCTGAGGCTCTGAGTCATCTCTACTTGAGTTTCTTGAAAATACCATGTATTAAGCACTGCACGGACTTTCCAGATTGCCTTCATACTAATTCCAAAAGGTAGATAATGGAATCTGTTTTTCACACAGAGTTGAGGGAGATAGAATGTGAGAAGCTGAAGGTAAGAAGAGAGTCTGGCATTATTATCTGAGAAAGCAAAAGAGTTGGAGAACCTGAGCTCCTAAAAGCAGCTTTACCTACATTGAAACCCTGGAGTTTGTGAGTACTTACCAATTTATAGTCCAGTTTCAAAATATTCTCTCAGTTCTGCTTACCCAAACTATGTGGGTAGGTTAAAAAAGGTATTTTTATTCTCATTTTCAAAAGTGATAAACAGAGAAGTGATTTGTGCAAGATTATAGGGAGAGGAAGTGGTCTTAGAATTAATTGCTGGTGAGAAAATCACAAAGCCAGGCTTTCAGATCTAATTATGGTGATCATTTGCATAATTCATATTTCATTACTTCCTGACCCAGGGACTGAACTGAAGTTTCTTACTCTGCAGAATGATTCTTTCTGTCTGAGCCATCAGGGAAGCACACTGCATTACTTAAACTGACTATGCTAATTCCCCAGTTACTATAGAAAAAAGGACTCTGAGTGGCTGAGGGGCGGGGCAGGGGCATGATTGACATCTCTGCCTTATTATGCCCTAGCCCCACCCCAACACCGTGAGGGTCACCAACACCATGAAGATTTGGACTTCAGAACACGTTATTGACCACTTACGGAAAACTTGTTATAACAGCTGCAATGCAGAAGTAGCCAAACGCTATGAACCCAAGTGTGGTTGGAGTTGATATATTGGACAGACACATAGATCCCTCTGGAAAGCTGCATACCACAGACTTCTCAGCACGGAGTAGGGACTGTCTTCTACTGTGAAGTCAATTATTGGTATAGGAAGAACCAAACATATGTTTAAGAATATTCTGTAGTGGATCTCGTAGAGAAAACCATGGAATTTAAATATGAATGCTTAATTTACAAATATGGTTTCAGTAGATGAGACACTTATATACAAACCACATCCTCAAGACCCAGAGAGCACTATTTTGACTCAAGAAGCCATAATTATGGTGAAAGGAGTCAGTCTGGGCAGTTGCCTCGAAGGGTTGATGGCAAGTACCACATTGTCAGATGCTAATAAAGGCTGAGAAGCCATGGCGTAGGTCATACATAAATTAGATGCTGAAATGGAGGAACTGACGGCTTTGGCAAGAAGGAGGAAATGGACACCAATGGGAACAGCAGTATTTGTGAAGAAGTGGTAACGAAAGTTGATATACAACATGCGGTTCCCCAGGTCTCTACAGTCAGCATTATATTTATTTGTTATTTAAAACATACAACTCTATGTTAGGTAGGATTCTTTTTTTAATAAGCTGAAGAAAAGGTCTATGACTTGATCAAAACGAAGAGGTACAGAGTTTCTAAATAAAAGGGACCAGCTGAAATTAGTGTTGTCTGAAATTAAGACACTTGCTCCTCAGAAGAAAAACTGTGACAAACCTAGACAGCATATTAAAAAGCAAAGACATTATTTTGCTGCAAAAGTCCATATAGTTACAGCTATGGTTTTTCCAGTAGTCACGTACGGATGTGAGAGTTAGACCACAAAGAAAGCTGGGCACTGAAGAAGTGATGCTTTTGAACTGTGGAGCTNCTCAGAAGAAAAACTGTGACAAACCTAGACAGCATATTAAAAAGCAAAGACATTATTTTGCTGCAAAAGTCCATATAGTTACAGCTATGGTTTTTCCAGTAGTCACGTACGGATGTGAGAGTTAGACCACAAAGAAAGCTGGGCACTGAAGAAGTGATGCTTTTGAACTGTGGAGCTGGAGAAGGCTCTTAAGAATCCCTTGGTCTGCAAGGAGATCCAACCAGTCCATCCTAAAGGAAATCAGTCCTGAATATTCATTGGAAGGACTGATGCTGAAGCTCCAATACTTTGGCCACCTGATGCAAAGAACTGACTCATTGGAAAAGACCCTGATGCTGGACAAGATTGAAGGCAGGAGGAGAAGGGGATGACAGAGGATGAGATGGTTGGATGGCATCACTGACCCAATGGACATGAGTTTGAGCAAGCTTCGGGAGTTGGTGAAGGACAGAGGAGCCTGGCATGCTGCAGTCCATAGGGTTGCAAAGAGTTGGACTTAACTGAGCAACTGAACTGAACTGAACTGAAATGACTGGTTTTCAGGATTTCAGTATTAATGTGAAAATTCATCAATTTTTGAAAAGTATACTTGGAAATTGATATTGGCTGATTAAACCTCCTTAAGGTAGAATCTTAAAGCTTTTCATGCACTGGAACTCTGCTTGGCTTTGTACCAATGCCGGAACCAAGCAGATCCACCTCTACATATGCACCACTGCCCTACTGCAGTAAACTTAGAGAACTTACATGTGGGAACTCACTTTTAAGGAGAAATTGTATTTTTAAAAGACATTAACTGTATAAAAGAACTTGCTGTGCTATAAACCACCATTTAAAATCATAGCATTTTAATTTCATATTCAAATAACATTTCTAGAGTAAAGGTTATCACAAAATAAACAGCTCCAAAGAAAGTACATTTTATTATTTGTTGAAGAATACTGTATTGATTTGCCAAGTTCTGTAACTTGGTGAAGGTATTATCTTCCTTGGATTTGCACTTTATGACTTAGTATGCTATATTGTGGACTGATTATGTTAACTGAAAAGATGAAGTCATTATCAGAATTTTGCAGCACTCTAACTTAAATGGAAGAACAGTTATTCACATCTTTTAGCATTTCCATGTGTCAGAATCTTGGTTCTGTAATTGGTAAAGCATGATATGTCAGGTTATTTTCATATAATTATTTTTGAAGTAATTACGACCACAACACAGCTTTGTTATGTGAAGAGCTGTACATCATTTGAAATTACTCAAATGATGTCTTGATCTGAAGCATAAGTCTAAAGGACTTAATGTTTTTAATAATACTGTTTCACTGCAGGGAATGGGGGTAGTGGAGAAAACAAAACAAATAATAGGGTGAAAAAAAGCATTGATCTAAACTAGAATTGCTTTGCAGCTTTTATTTTTTGGAAATCCTTGATTTGGATGCCAGAGGGCAGCTGCTGAAAAACAAGCCAGTATATGTATNAACCCAGGGATCAAACTCAGGTCTCCCGCACTGCAGGCAGATTCTTCACCATCTGAGTCACCGGGGAAGCCCAACAATTATTATGGTAAGTACAAATCACATTATTTTCTAATGAAGTACAACTTAAGGTTTCTGTTGCAGGACCTTTAATAGCTGCTTTTCATCCTAATTTCATCCATTGCTGCATTTTAAAAGAAAGCTTCCCATATATAAAGCACACAGGAATTTCCCATCTAAGAGGGCTATGAAAGGGGAATGTGCTTACTCATTGCCCTAAAGTCTCCCTTCTGGCATTGTAGCTGAAGTCCTACTTAGAAAACAGGCAAGAGACCTCTGAAGTCTCTTAGGACATATTCTATCTCTGTGTATAAACACTGTGCCTACTTGGGATTGGTTTTATGATCTCACTTTTTAAATCTCTGCTTTTATCCCAACTAGTTCTGGTTTCAATTACATAATTGGCTCAGCTCTCTTAATAAGCTTCCAACGCGGCTCTCTCTTAGGAACTGCCTTGCTCTTTTTTCTTCCTTCCCTTTCCCCTAATAAACAGTCATTTTAAATGAGACTCTTACCTTGCCATGGGCTTCATGCTATCTTCTCTAATTTTACTAAATACTCTTTCTCTTTTCGAAGTAGATTTCCCCCCCTATCTCTATGGTCTTCTTCTATCAGAATTCTTTTGTCTCCTCAAACAAAGGGAGAATTTGTTGTTTGCCCAAGTAATTCTTTTTTTTTTTTTTTTTTTAATTTCAGCTTTATTGAGACAGCTGATCATATGGTAGCTATTTTTAATTTTTTTTTGAAGAAATTCCATATAGTTTTCTAGAGTGGCTGGATCAATTTATATTTCCACAAATAGTGCACAAGGGTTCCGTGGGATTGCAAAGAGTCAGGCATGACTGAAGCTGCTTAGCACGCATAGTCAATTAACAATGCTTGTGATAGTTTCAGGTGAGCAGCCAAGGAACTCAGCCATACATATACTTACATCCATTCTTCCCCAAACTCCCCTATGGAGAGGTTTTTGATTAATGATTCAATCTCCTTGCTTGTTATTGGTCTTTTTTGATTTTCTATTTCTTCATGATTCAGATTTGGTAGATTTG
Source organism: Oreotragus oreotragus (assembly GCA_006410675.1). NCBI lineage: Eukaryota > Metazoa > Chordata > Mammalia > Artiodactyla > Bovidae > Oreotragus > Oreotragus oreotragus. The sequence goes on along the minus strand of SJYX01008270.1, from coordinate 132,175 downwards.
GTGTATGTTTTTAAGAATTTTTCCATTTCCCCCTAAGTTGTTCAATTTGTTGATGTATAAATTGTTCATTTCAGTCTCTCACAATCTTTTGTAGTTCTGTGGTACCAGTTGCAAAGTCTCCTCTTTTATAATTTTATTTGAATTCTTGTTCTTTTTCTCTTGGTAAGTCTAGCTAAATGTTTGTCAGTTTTACTAACTTTTTCAAAAAATCAACTCCTGACTTTCTCGATCTTTTCTATTGTTTTCTGGTCTCTATTTATTTTGGCTCTGATCTGTATCTCCTCCCTTCTGTTGACTTTGGACTGAGTTTATTCTTTTTTTCCTAGCTTCTTGATGTATAAAATCAGCCTGTTTATTTGAGGTCTTCCTTTTTTTCTTAACATAGGCTATAAACTTTCCTCATAGAACTTCTTTTTGCTCCAGCCCATGCATTTTAGTATGTTATGTTTCCTTTCCATTTTTGTTTGCTTCCGATATTTTTTGATTTCCCACTCAATTTTATCTTTGACTTGTTTAATTTCTGCATATCTGAACATTTTCCAGTTTTTCTTCTTTTATTGATTGTGGTTAGAAGAGATGCTGGTATAATTTCAGTGTTTTAAAATTTGCTAAGACTTGTTTTGTGACCTAGCTTATGATCCATTTTGGGGAATGTTCTATGTATAGTGGAGAAGAATGTGTATTCTGCTGCTGTTGGATGGAATGTTCTATGTATCTCTATTAGGTCTGTTTGGTTAATTTGGCTTAAAGTGTATTCAGGTCCAATGTTTCCTTGTTGATTTTCTGTCTGGATGATGTATCCATTACTGAAAGTGGAGTACTGAAGTTCCTACTATTATTGTATTGCTGTCTATTACTTCTTTTAGATCTGTTAGTATTTATATATTTAAGTGTTATGATGCTGGGTACATATATATTTATAATTGTTATATCTTCTTGATTAATCGATCTCTTTATCATTATAAAATGACCTTCTTTACCTTTTGTTACAGTTTTGGACTTAAAGTCTATTTTCTCTGATTAGGTATAGCTATATCTGCTTTTTTCTGTTTCCCATATATGTGGAATATCTCTTTTCATACTTTCATTTTGACACAATGTATGCCTTTTTATTTTTTTTGTCTGCACTGCCTGACTTGTGGGATCTTAGATCCTCCACTAAGGACTGAGCACATGTCCTGGGAGTGAAAGCATGGAGTCCTACCCACTGGACCACCAGGGAAGTCCCCCAGTGTGTGTCCTTGCAGCTGAAGTGAGTATCTTATAGGCAGCATATAGTTGGGTCCTGATTTTTTTTTGTTTCATTCTGTCACTGTATGTCTTCCAGTTGGAGACTTTAATCCATTTACGTTTAAAGTAATTATTGATAGGTGTGGACTTTCTATGGCCATCTTGTCAATTTCTGGCCCTTTTGTAGTTCCTTTGTGCCTCTTTTCCTATCTTCCTTTGTGAATTTAAGACTTTTTATAGTGATATCTTTGTTCTTTTCTCTTTATCTTGTGTGCACATAGTATAGGTTTTTGTTTTGTGGTTAACATGAGACTTACTTGCAACATCTTAGAGATATAAGCCTATTTTGAATTGGTCACAACTTAGCTATGATCACACACAAAACTCTACACTTTTACTAACAACCCCTCAACTATGTTATGTTTTTAATGTTATGATTTACATATTCTTATATTGTGCATCTGCTATCAAATTAGGGCTTGCCTTGTGGCTCAGATGGTAAAGAATCTGCCTGCAGTGCAGTAGACTCGGGTTTGATCTCTGGGTTGGGAAGGTCCCCTGGAAAATGAAATGGAAAACCACTCCTGTATTCTTGCCTGGAGAATTCCATGGACAGATGGGTCTTCCATGGACGGGGGAGCCTGGTGGGCTACAGTCCATGGGGTCGCAAAGAGTCAGACATGACTAAATGACTAACAGACACAAATTATTGTAGCTATGCTGTGCTGTGCTTAATCATTCAGTCATGTCTGACTCTTTGCGACCCCACAGACTGTAGCCTGCCAGGCTCCTCTGTCCATGGAAGACTCTTCTGTCCATGGGGATTCTTCAGGTGAGAATACTGGAGTGGGTTGCCATG
>SJYX01008270.1:97442-126248 GCA_006410675.1 Oreotragus oreotragus | reverse complement strand
TGTTGCAGCCATGTAAGCTGACCATACCTAATATGTCATCTCTATGATGTTAAGGGATTCCTTGGTGGCTCAGATGTTAAAGAGTCTGCCTGTAATGTGGGAGACCTGGGTTTAATCCCTGGGTTGGGAAGAAGAAAATGGCAAGCCACTCTAGTATTCTTGCCTGGAAAATTCCATGGCCGGAGGAACCTGGCGGGCTACAGTCCACGGGGTCACAAAGTGTTGGACACAACTGAGCACCTTCACTTTCACTTTCATGATGTTAAAGCCCAAGTCCCTTCTACCATGTTTCCTTTATCATGTGACTTTCGTGTTTTTGCCCAAGATGGCTTCTCTAGCTCTTGCTGACATGCTCACGTCCCAGCCATCAGGAAGAAGAAAAAGCGGAAGTGAAGAGTGTGACTCAGTTCATTTTGAGTATAATCAGGGAGCTGTGAATGTGCCTTTGACTCATAATCCATTGGCCAGAGCTTGGTCACACTGTCACACCTAACTTTAAAGGAGCTTGGAACATATAGCTTTACTGTGGATGGCTTCGTGCCCAGTTAACATACTGGGGCTCCACCAAATAAGAAAGAAGAGTAGAATGAGTATTGGAAAGAGCTATCAGTTTTTGTCATATTACTTGACTCTGAATCATATTTCTTTAAAATTTTGTAGTCTGTAACCCTACAGTAATGAGTTATATTGGCTCCTCAGTTTTCTTCACTGGGTCTGAAATATTTTATGCTCCAAAATACTCAGACTAGAGATTTAGCTAGCCCTTTGGAACTCTCTGAATGTTGAAAATAATCCCTCAAAAAGAGAGCTTTTGTTATTCTCTACCAAGAATCACATAATTCAATATTTTGTTGAAATGGTAGATGGAATCCACTGATCCCGAAGGAAACCTTATTTCTTGATGTATGAGGAAGCATAATAACAAGGAGGCCAGAAGTTAGCTGGGGAAATTACAACCAAGTTGGCCTCAGCCAAAGTTTAAAATGGTCCTGTAAGACTTAAAACAACTTTTTTTTTTTTTNATGGTAGATGGAATCCACTGATCCCGAAGGAAACCTTATTTCTTGATGTATGAGGAAGCATAATAACAAGGAGGCCAGAAGTTAGCTGGGGAAATTACAACCAAGTTGGCCTCAGCCAAAGTTTAAAATGGTCCTGTAAGACTTAAAACAACTTTTTTTTTTTTTCAAATAACTTACTTTCTGGCAAGGATCTTGGTATCAGTCAGGGTTCTCCAGAGAAACAGAACCAATATTTTATATATGCATACATATATAATGTGTTATATACATATATACATACATATAAAATAAGGAACTGGCTCATATAATTACGGAGATGGAGAAGTCCTACAGTCTGCCATCTGTGAGACGGAGAACCAGAAAAGCCATGGTATAATTCCATCCAAGTCTGAATACCCAAGAACCAGGAGCACAGATGTCCCAGCTTAGGCAGAGGCAACAAATTCACCCTTCCTCTGCTTTTTGTTCTATTGGGGGCACTGAATGAACTAGATGATGCCTACACCTATTGGTGAGGGTGATCTTTACTTAGTCTACTGATTCAAATGTTAATCTTTTCCAGAAACATCCTCCCAGACACAGCCAGAAAGAATTTTTTTTTCCAGCTATTTTTGTCATCTCTTAGACCAGTCAAGTTGCCACATAAAATTAATCATCACAATCTGCAAAATATTACTATCAGAAAGAAGCTTAAATATAAGAAGCAGCTCAGGACTGACTCTAGAGTTAGAAATATTCTCTTTAACTCTTTCCCTTTCTGTACACAGAATGGTTATTTGGAGAAATGGTTGATTTCAGGACAGAGGCAGGAAAGGTACAGCTTGAAATATCTTGCGGTACCAGAAAGTAAGGAGGTGCTCAAAAAGTGATGTGACTTTTCAAGTCATGTCAAAAGTACACAGAAATATTGTAAATCAACTATATTTCAACTAAAGAAATTTTAAAAATAAAACAAATTTTAAAATTCAAAAAGAAAAGAATGCAGGAACGAACTAGAAGGAGTTAATCTTTCCAAATGGTCAAACACTTGAGCAAAAAATTTAAAATAACTAATTATAACCCATAAGATAAAATGGGCTTCCCTGGTGGCTCAGATAGTAAAGAGTCTGCTTGCAGTGCAGGAGACTTGGGTTCTATCCCTGGGTTGGGAAAATCCCCTAGAGAAGGAAATGGCAACCCACTCCAGTATTCTTGCCTGGAAAATCCCATGGATGGAGGAGCCTGGCAGGCTACAGTCCATGGGGTTGCAATGAGTCCATAGTAATATACATAGCCAAATANGGGTTCTATCCCTGGGTTGGGAAAATCCCCTAGAGAAGGAAATGGCAACCCACTCCAGTATTCTTGCCTGGAAAATCCCATGGATGGAGGAGCCTGGCAGGCTACAGTCCATGGGGTTGCAATGAGTCCATAGTAATATACATAGCCAAATAAATGAACATAAATTCTTCTTATATTGTTGTTATTGCTTAGTCATGAAGTCATGTCTGACTCCTTTGTGACCCCATGGACTGTAGCCTGCCAGGCTCCTCTGTCCATGGGATTTCCCAAGCAAGAAGAGTGGAGTAGGTATCATTTCCTTCTCAAGGGAATCTTCCCTACCCATGGATTGAACCCATGTCTCCTCTATTGCAGGCAGTTTATTTACTACTGAGCCACCTGGGAAGCCCTCTTTCTTATAGTACAATTCTAATTAATGAATGTAGAAGCAATGAAAAGAAATAAGAAATCACCATTTGACAAACACCTCAGTAACAGCCATTTTGGACAAGGATCGTTAATGAATGCTAAAATCAGTGGATGAAACTTTGATGAGAAACAGAATATTTGCAGAGGCTCAAAAGTATTTCTCCATGAAATACTGATTGGTTACAGTGAGGAATTAATGCAGTGGAGGAACTTGGTAGAGCTGACCTTAGCAAAGAGATCAAAGTGAACATCATCAGGAATGAGCTGTATTGCATCAAGTTCCTCCTGATAAGGGGCACTGAGAATGTCATGACATAAATTCTGTGCTACTCGTGCCAAAAACTACATAACCTGAATTTTGTCATGAAGAAACACACCAGATAAACCGAAATTAAGAGACATGCTACAAATAATTAGCCAATACAAAAATGTCAAGGTTAAGAAAGATAAGACTACAGAACTGTCCAGTTTGGAGGACAAAGATGTAATATACATAGCCAAATAAATGAACATAAATTCTTCTTATATTGTTGTTATTGCTTAGTCATGAAGTCATGTCTGACTCCTTTGTGACCCCATGGACTGTAGCCTGCCAGGCTCCTCTGTCCATGGGATTTCCCAAGCAAGAAGAGTGGAGTAGGTATCATTTCCTTCTCAAGGGAATCTTCCCTACCCATGGATTGAACCCATGTCTCCTCTATTGCAGGCAGTTTATTTACTACTGAGCCACCTGGGAAGCCCTCTTTCTTATAGTACAATTCTAATTAATGAATGTAGAAGCAATGAAAAGAAATAAGAAATCACCATTTGACAAACACCTCAGTAACAGCCATTTTGGACAAGGATTGTTAATGAATGCTAAAATCAGTGGATGAAACTTTGATGAGAAACAGAATATTTGCAGAGGCTCAAAAGTATTTCTCCATGAAATACTGATTGGTTACAGTGAGGAATTAATGCAGTGGAGGAACTTGGTAGAGCTGACCTTAGCAAAGAGATCAAAGTGAACATCATCAGGAATGAGCTGTATTGCATCAAGTTCCTCCTGATAAGGGGCACTGAGAATGTCATGACATAAATTCTGTGCTACTCGTGCCAAAAACTACATAACCTGAATTTTGTCATGAAGAAACACACCAGATAAACCGAAATTAAGAGACATGCTACAAATAATTAGCCAATACAAAAATGTCAAGGTTAAGAAAGATAAGACTACAGAACTGTCCAGTTTGGAGGACAAAGATGATACGACAGCTAAATGCAAAGTGAGTTACTGGATTGGACTCAGAAAAAAGTATTAGTGGGACAACTGGTGAAATTTGAGCTAGTACCATGAGCAAAAATAACAATGTCAACTTCCTGGTTTTGATCATTATACTATAGTTATGTAAGATATTAACATTTGGGGAAGCTGGGTGAGGGCATATATGAAGTCTTTTTGCAAATTTTACCATAAGTCTAAAATTATTTCACAATAAACTTTTTAAAAGAAAGAAAATGGTGATAAGACTTAAGGAGTAATCAGAGGCACTGCCTAGGTTTTTCCTTCCCTCAAAGGTGATTGAGTTGAACTTGGAAAGTATTCTGATATGTGTACTTTTCAAGCAAAACTTACATGTCACAAACTTCTTGTATACCCTCCTCTGGATCTTTTTGCTTCTTGATGCTATATTATAGTTTAGTTTAAAAACCAGAACTCTATGCATATTCCATATATGTCAATTCTGAGATGAAGTTTTGTATCCAGTATCCTTTCCTTACAAGACCTGGGTTTTATTTAACTTTTGGCTACAACACTGTGCTGAATCTATGCTCTTGGTGCGCATGCTCAGCTGTGTCCAACTTTTTGTGACCCCATGGACTATAGCCCTCCAGGCTCCTCTGTCCATGGGATTTCCAAGGCAAGAATACTGGAGTGGGTTCTCTGGATTCCTACTCCAGAGAATCTTCCCAATCCAGGGATCGAACCTGTGTCTCCTCTGTCTTCTGCACTGGCAGATTCTGTACCACGGAGTCACCTGGAGAGTCCGACCATATGGTCTTAGAGGTCTGCAAATAGGACTTTAAGATCGAACCTCCAGATCACTGTGTAAGAGAGCTTTAAAATTCTGTTAAGAGTGTGATCAGATTATTTGTACCTCTCCTCTTCCTCCCTGATGGAATATCTCAATTTACATGATTTTTTTTTTCTTTTATCCCCTCTCTACTTTTCTGATCATTACCACAAGATGTGACTTCAGCATAGTTTGTGAATGAGAGTTTTGCAAAGTCCCCCTCAGTGATTTTTGTTATCTCTTTTTTTCCATTCATATTTAGTACAGTGGGCACTATATGCTATGCACTTTAAATATATTATCTTTAATCTTTTGAGGTTTTAGTATATCCCTTTGTGGGATCAGTAAAGTGAATTCAAAGATTACACAACACCTAGAAAAATACCACCATAAACTTTGACTACAAAATTTAGAGTTTGTGATTACTCTAGAATGCCATGACCCCCAAATCTTCAAGTAATCCTGGGGAATCTCTAACAGATTCTACCCAGCTTTTACTCTCTGATGCACTTAGTAGCATAAATATTTCTGGCAAAATCACATTAGGTGTTCTGTTCCTTCTAAGATCAGATTTCTTTGAAAAACAAAAAACCCAAACAAAACCCAAACAATAAGATAAACTCAGCAGCATTAAAAAAAAAAAGATAACTGATTAACCCTCTATTAGTTCTCTGACCTGATTTGTAGGTCATTTGGAATTGTTTTGGCTTTGAGTACATATTTATCTTCATATTTCTAAAAGAGTTCTATGGAGATTTGTAAAAAAAAAAGTTCTGTGTAACAAAATTATATACTCATTGGCATTCAATAAATAGTACTTTGTCAATGTTTACATCATGCCCGGAAATGTCAAAATTTTAACCTACTAGAGACCAAACTTCAAGACAATTATTGTAAATTACAAATGAACAGTTTTTGCCTATAATACACTTAAACAGAAGCTTTGGCATCTATTAAGTCCCGCTCAAAATGTGAGTAAAGAATTAGGGACTTAAGTAAACTGCATTTGTGGGGGAAACCATTTTCTATCAAGAAACTGGCTCTTCATTCCTGTTATTTTAGCTACTATGCCATGGGACACAGATATTTATGAATTTATAAATTACTGTTTCTTTCAGTTCTTATTTAGTATCTTTATGCTTTGTTCAATCTCTGTGAATTCCACAGGGGGAAAAATTTTTTTTTATTGCATTTAAGGTAAAGAAGGATTTTAAAAATAATTTGAGGGAGAAAAACATTCTTTTCTAAGAGTACAGTTGTTAGCAACATAATGACTGTTTCACATTTTAAATAATATGATCATACAGTAGAGAACATGCTTACACATTTTTCTTTTTAAATATCTGTTTTTTTCTGTTCTTATTTTCTAATTCATGGTAAGAAGCTGGAATTACATACTTCCTCTCAGAGAAGAACTCTACAAGAAGGGGAAATTACGCCCATCAGTTTGGTGAGACGTATCCAGTCAGGAGGTCTTTGGGACTCATGCGTGTGGTTTCTCACCTACTTTCCAGAACATGCTTGGAGCCAGAGGAGCTTGGTGGGCTACAGCCCACGGGTCACAAAGAGTCGCACACGACTGAGTGACTTACTCACTCACTCACTTAGTATTGGTATATAGTAGTAATTTGATGTTATCTCAAAACTATAGTATGACTTCAAAAAATTCAGATATTTTTATCTAAGGAAGTTTGCTTTATTGACTGGTAATCTGTTACCAAAAGGAAGATTTTGTTAACTATTCTTACCATTATAGTCATTATTCACCATTATTCCTCATTATAGTCATTGATTTTGCCCTTGCTTGGTTTCTAACATTTCTTAAAACCAAAAGTGTTTTAATACAATTTGACTGGATTATTAGAGGCTTGAGTTACGTTGGTTAGGAGCTAAGAGTATCTTAGGTCATTGAGGGAAAAAAAAAAAATACTGTGGAACACTGTTTCTGTGCTCTATTTATTATTCACAGCCATTACTTAAACTTGGAAATATAGAGAGAGCATCTAAGGCAAATGAACTAAAATAAATAAATAAATAAATAAATAAATAAAAACTGAGTCCAGAAGAAAGAAATTTACATTGACCTTAAAATGTGCTAATTTCCTTTTAGGATTTCACCAGTTTTTATATTACTCAGATGGTTTTGGCCATCCTTTAGAGAACTAGATAAAACTACTGGGAAAAAAAAGACCAATTTCTCCTCTCATATTTTTATTGCTAGAGGTTAATACTTAAGGCAATCTTTTTATTGTTAGAGATTATTCAGGTGACTTTCGTCAAAGATATTTCATCAGTTGATGAAAGTGAAAGAGGAGAGTGAAAAAGTTGGCTTAAAACTCAACATTCAAAAAAACTAAGATCATGACATCTGCTCCCATCACTTCATGGCAAATAGATGGGGAAACAATGGAAACAGTGAGAGACTTTATTTTCTTGGGCTCCAAAATCACTGCAGATGGTGACTGTAGCCATGAAATTAAAAGACACTTGCTCTTTGGAAGAAAAGCTATGACTAACCTAGACAGCATATTAAAAAGCAGAGACTTTGCCAACAAAAGTCCATCTAGTCAAAGCTATGTTTTTCCAGTTGTCATGTATGTATGGATGTTGGAGAGTTGGACTATAAAGAAAGCTGAGTGCCAAAAGAATTCATGCTTTGGAATGGTGTTGGAGAAGACTTTTGAGAGTTCCTTGGACTGCAAGGAGATGAAACCAGTCCATCTTGAAGGAAATCAGTCCTGAATATTCAGTGGAAGGATTGATGCTGAAGCTGAAATTCTAATACTTTGGCCACCTGATATGAAGAACTAACTTGTTGGAAAAGACCCTGATTCTGGGAAAGATTGAAGGCAGGAGGAGAAGGGGACAACAGAGGATGAGATGGTTGGATGGCATCACCGACTCCATGGACATGAGTCTGAGCAAGCTCTGGGTGTTGGTGATGGACAGGGAAGCCTTGCTTGCCGCAGTCCATGGAGTCACAAAGAGTTGGACATACTTCTGGGAAAGACTGAAGGCAGGAGGAGAAGGGGACAACAGAGGATGAGATGGTTGGATGGCATCACCGACTCCATGGACATGAGTCTGAGCAAGCTCTGGGTGTTGGTGATGGACAGGGAAGCCTTGCTTGCCGCAGTCCATGGAGTCACAAAGAGTTGGACATACATGACTGAGTAACTGAACTGAACTGAACTGATTCAAGTGAGTTAGCCCTTAGAGCTCCTTTCTGAAAACTAAGGAGACTATTATGATGTTATATATACTTTATGTGTATATATATATATATACATATATATGTATATATATGATGTTATATATACTTTATGTATATATATTATGATGTTTTATATATATATATATATATATACACACCCACTAATTCCAAAACTGAGGAGAGAGGCAGCAGTTTGATGGCGAGCTTCCAGAAAGTTGGAGAATCACTTCCATAGTGTGTAGAGTATCTTGGTGTATTTTCCTGTTGTATATTTGAATTGTTTATATTTTGTAAAGGAGTTTGATCACATTTTTTCTTATATTCATTCATACCTTTTCTTTGTAAGTGTATTAACATCAAAAGACACAAAATTACTCTTCTGCTGATCAGATTCAGCAGTTTGATGGGAAAAAGCAGTTTCTGAAGTTCTGGTAAAACAAATGAAAAAACTAGTTGCTGAAGCCCTGGCAATAAAACAATAGTTGCTAGGGTCCTGGCAATAAATACTAAATGAAGCCTGTAGTTTATGCACCCTCCTGGGCGTACATAGATGAGACTGAACACCATATCAAGTCTACAGATTGTTTGCTTAACTTTTCCTTAATGCCAAAAGGTCTGTATATCATCAAGCTTAAACCCTGAGAATGGAGAAGTTGGTTTGCCCTCAAGAAATTCAACACGTTTTCCTGTTTGTCTGCTGGCAAAGTGTTCTTGGTTATCTAAGACCATCATGCCGTTTTCTTCAGAGGGACACTTCCACTGCCTAAAAGGAATATTGATGACCAGAACTTTACCTGAAGCCTTGACCAAGCTTCACTCAACTTTATAAGACTAATTCCAGATTGCTTTTACTTACTTCCCCGGTGGCTCAGATGGTAAAGCGTCTGTCTACAATGCGGGAGACCTGGGTTTGATCCCTGGGTCGGGAAGATTCTCTGGAGAAGGAAATGGCAACCCACTCCAGTACTCTTGCCTAGAAAATCCCGTGGATGGAGGAGCCTGGTTTCCATGGGGTCGCAAAGAGTCAGACATGACTGAGCAACTTCACTTCACTTCACTATATATACTTAGTATTTTAATACATGGAATGTTAGTAATTTTGGATCAATAATTTTTTATGATCCATTAGATAGAAATGATGGTGCTTTGCTGGTTTCATTACAATCAGTTCTACTATGACAACTTTTGTGATTTATGGAAACTTTATGAGTCCTGTGTTACAACAAAGGGCTTATTTTGCTTTCCGCCTATAACAGAATCTTGGATTTGCAAAGGACTGAAAGATTGTCCCACCTATCTCCTTAGTGTACCGTCTCTTTTATGGAGTCCCAGGCAGATTGCCACTGATGGTTTGAGTGAATACCTCTGAAAAGGATTCTTTTTCTTCCTGAGAAGCTCCTTGCTATTTTTAGAGAGCTCTAGGTGTAGCTGTAGCTGACCTTTACATCTCCCTTTTTTCCCCCTGTTCTACACAGGGTAAAGGTTTCACATAACATTTTCCAAATTTTGAAGTTAAAACACTGATATGTGAAATTTGCCTTTTATAGTTCAGTTCAGTTCAGTTCAGTTTAGTTGCTCAGTCGTGTCCGACTCTTTGCGACCCCATGAATCGCAGCACGCCAGGCCTCCCTGTCCATCACCATCTCCCGGAGTTCACTCAGACTCACGTCCATCGAGTCCGTGATGCCATCCTCGGTCGTCCCCTTCTCCTCCCGCCCCCAATCCCTCCCAGCATCAGAGTCTTTTCCAGTGAGTCAACTCTTCGCATGAGGTGGCCAAAGTACTGGAGTTTCAGCTTTAGTATCATTCCTTCCAAAGAAATCCCAGGGTTGATCTCCTTCAGAATGGACTGGTTGGATCTCCTTGCAGTCCAAGGGACTCTCAAGAGTCTTCTCCAACACCACAGTTCAAAAGCATCGATTCTTCGGCGCTCAGCTTTCTTCACAGTCCAATATATATTTTAAAAATTTAGCTCACAAAAATGCATCAATGAACCAAACACAGCTACACAATGTTCCAGCTTCATGTCTCTAAAATATAATGACTCTTATGGTCTGAGACAAATGAATCAGCACTATGAAAACTTCACACAGGCAGCTGGATTAGGACAAGGTGAATCAGGAGTAAAGAATTAAATATTTGAACACTGGATTTAATCAGACCCACAGTCAATATGCCCCTAATTTTTGGTACAAGGCCACTTATGAAACTTTTCAATAGTGACATGAAACCATTGAAGCATTAGTATAATTTCAAGCAAAGCAGAGTGATTTCATCGGTCCACCAACAGTTTTTCAATAACAAGTTTAAACCCTCTTGTGCTGTTGGTGGGAATGTAAGTTGGTGCAGCCACTATGGAAAATGGTATGGAGGTTCCCTAAAAAATTTGAAATAGAGCTACCATATAATCCAGCAATCTCACTCTTGGGCATATAGTCAGAAAAGACAAAAGCTCTAATTTGAAAAGATGCGTGTACTCCAATGTTCATACAGTCAGTAAAGAATCCGCCTACAATGCAGGAGTCCTCCTGGGTTTATCTTGTGATAAATGATATGGAAAAGAATATGTGCATATATATCTATATATATCTGAATCACTGTGCTGGGTTCGATTCCTGGGTCCAGAAGATCCCCTGGAGAAGGAAATGGCAAGCCACTACAGTATTCCTGCCTGGAAAATCCCATGGACAGAGGAGCCTGGTGGGCTACAGTCCACGGGTTTGCAAGTCAGACATGATTTAGCAACTAAACCACCACCAACATTCATAGCAGCACTATTTACAATAGCCAGGACGTGAAAGCAACTTAAATATCCACTGACAAAGTATTACATACAGAATGGATAAACAACAAGGTCTTCCTCTATAGCACTGGGAGCTGTGTTTATTTTGTGATAAATTATAATGGAAAAGAATATGTGCATATATATCTATATATATCTGCATCACTGTGCTGCAGAGTAGAAATGGACACAACATGGTAAATCAGCTATACTTCAATAAGAGAAAACTTTAAAAGTTTTTCAGGGCTTCCCTGGTAGTCCAGTGGTTAAAGGGGACACAGGTTCCATCCCTGCTCCAGGAAGATCCTACACGCCTGGGAGCAACTAAGCCCATATGCTACAACTACTGAGACTGTGCTCGGGCCCATGGGCTGCAACTACTGAGGCCCGAGCACCTAGGGCCCGAGCTCCAAAACAAGAAAAGCCACGGCAACGAGAAGCTGCTGAACCTCAACAAAGAGTAGACCCCACCTGCTGCAACCAGAGAAACAGCAACGAACACTCCGCATAGCCCAGAAAGAAAATAAATAAATAAATATATACCTTTTTTTTTTTTTTTTTTTTTTCGGTGAGATGAGTAGAAAGTATGTGGCAATCATTCCTATCACGTTCTCTAACTGGGAATCAAAATACTTGTAAATATCTTGCTCATAGTGACTCAGAACACTAAGCATTTTAAAAAGAAAATTACTTGGGAGTTATNACTTTTTTTTTTTTTTTTTTTTTTTCCGGTGAGATGAGTAGAAAGTATGTGGCAATCATTCCTATCACGTTCTCTAACTGGGAATCAAAATACTTGTAAATATCTTGCTCATAGTGACTCAGAACACTAAGCATTTTAAAAAGAAAATTACTTGGGAGTTATACTGCTAAAAAGAATTCTCTTTCATTCTACACACACACATTCTATTTCAATGTAAGTAATATGTTTTATACTGAATATATTTCCCTATGTTATTAAAGTTTTCAGAATAATGACTTTTTATGGTTGTATAGAACATCTTTGGGATGCACATTATATATTTAAATACTCCTTGATTGTTAGACATTTATAGGGTTTCCATTACTTTATTAATATATATAATATGGCAATGACCATGGTTGACTAAAAATATTTATGTGAATCTGTTATATTTAAAAATTAATTCTTCCTGTTAAATATTCCAAAAATACTTTACCAGCTTACCCTTCTAGCAAAATAAATGAGAAAAATCATGTCCCTGTATTTTTGCCAATACTGTTTATCACCACTGAAAAAAATTCCAATTCTCTTTTAGCTTGAGTGGTAAGGAATACAATTATCATTTTATTTTGCATTTTTTGGATGATGCACTAAGTTCTAAGAAAACTTTTTTCTTGGGATCTTACATAGGAAATCTGCTGAATAACTTTCCTTCTGGATTGTTAAAATGTTTTTCTATTCATTTCAACTCAATTTTTTTTCAGTATAAGTTTATCCGCTGGCTGAGTATGTGAACTTGGATAACTGATGACTACTCTGGGCCTCTTTTTCTTCACAGGTAAAATGATCACCAAAATTCCTTCTGCAATTTGAAATGAGAGCTTTGAAATAATTTCTGATTGAATGGTTCCAAAATATAACATTAGGTTTGGGAGTTAACTCATATTGTTTCTTTTTAAGGCTGAATAGCATGTAAATGTTATAAATTCCCATTTCATATTTTAAAAAATTCAATGTCTACATAAACTAGTGATGAACTACCCTTTTGTGTAATTCAAAATAATGTGTAAATATTTCATACAACCTCTATCTTTTTAAAGTATTTACATTTTTTTTTTTAAATAAAGGAGAGAGGATTGTTTCTGGCAACCATGAATCATTAAAACATTATAAAGCAATCAATTAAACATTATAAAGCAATTTGTATCCTATTGCAGTCACACCTTTACACACTCCCTCTAGTGGTTTATTGAACATTCCAGACCACATTAATTTCTTAGCTGCACTGTTCTGATGCTTAAATATGTCCCTTCATTAACTTTCTTCATCTATTCAGAACCAATACTGTTTTTTAACTTATCATTTAAGGTGAAGGTGAAAAAAAAAATTGGAGGATGATTGCTGTGCCATTTTAGTTTAAAGGAAAAGGAAACAAGACAATCCATTAACTCAATTCAACAAAAATTTGTTGCTGATTGAGTGTAGCATACGCTGAGTGTAGCAAACAAAGATCAGCAGGACAGTGTCCGGGCTAGGGGAGCGAGTTGCTCTGTCTTTTTCTCCTTTGCATGCCACGTAGCCTGTGGAGCACTGGCAGAGGCCTGTGGGCTGGCCTGGCAGGGTTCTGCTTTGGCTCCTGTGGTCAAGGTTTTAGTTTCTGGCTTCCAAGCTCACTAGCGTCCTTTGAGATATTTGTGATCCCACTAGGTCTCCAGTCTCACAGTCCATGCTGCCCTGCACAGCTGAGTCCTTTCAGGACGACCATAAGCCCCTTTGGATCTTATGATTGCCCATTGTACTTCCTTCTCTCTCTGGGGAAGGGGAATGGTGAGAGCACTGTTGCCCTATTGAGCCACTCAGGGGCCCAAGGGAAACTTTGATGGGGGCTGTGCCAGCCTACTGTGGCTTCCTTCCCACTCGACTGCTGTCTAGCTTCAGCCTTGATGGCTGCAGGAGGGGGACAGGCTCCATGACTCCTTCCAAAGGGCTGGCATACCTAATCATCTTGCATTGCTCACTAGATCTCCTCTTCTTCCTACTCTGAGGAGCCAGTCCAGGCAAGGGAGAGTGAAAGTGAAAGTCGCTCAGTGATGTCTGACTCTTAGCGACCCGTGGACTGTAGCCTATCAGGCTCCTCCGTCTATGGGATTTTCCAGGCAAGAGTGCTGGAGTGGATTGCCGTTTCCTTCTCCAGGGGATCTTCCCGACCCAGGAATCGAACCCAGGTCTCCTGCATTGCAGGCAGATGCTTTACCGTCTGAGCCACCAGGGAAGCCCCACTCAGAGCAGAGCTAGTTTCAAGTCTCATGCATGAACAGGAGAAAGTCACACAAAAAGCACATAGTTAATTCATCCCTTATCCCAAAACAAGGGATATCCCAGAGAGAGGTGGGTGTCAGCTGTGTGAAACTGTACAAAGTTTAAGGAGAATGAGGGGCAAAAATGAATAAGAGGAGATGAGGAGGCCATGAGTATATTTCAGAAATAAATTTCAAGCCTTTGGTAGTCTGGGGATGGAGGAAGCATGGCTGGAAGGTGGGGAGAATATGTGGCTGGCAAGAAGTTCAATATGTCATGTTTATTGAACACATACTATGTAAAAACACTGTTTTAAGACTTCAGATGCTTTATCTTACTTATCTTCAAAACAACTGTTTCCCCCACCACTTACAGATAAAGAAGTGGAGGTTCACACAGATTAAGTTAGCTGCCCAAGGACAATGCACAGCTAGTTTGCGGAAGAGGCAGTCTGGCTCCTGAGTTCCAAAACACTGCTATGGTGACAACTTGGTAAACAATCAGAGGGAGGACTATCTCAAGAAGAGAGCAGATTTAATTTTAGAATTAGGCTACCTGGACACCTGGAGAGAGAGAGAGAGAGAAGAAACTGATGGGTTAGGAAGAAAACCCACTTTTAGTAAACATTTAATCACTAACACAGAAGCGAGAAAAGGAGTAAGAGGTGACAGAAAAAGCAAATACAAGACAAGATCACAGTTAAGAGGTAAGACTGGATAAGGGCTGAGGGTGCTTCTTCCCATGAGACAGCCCAAAGGAAAGTCTGAGTGAAGTACTGAGCAACTCTGAGCTCAGCAGGGCGTCAGGACAGCTGGAGAAGCTGTCACAAACCACTGGCAGTACAACTTTGATTTCCTCATTGTACGGACATCAAGTTGGCCAAGAGTGAGAAGGATGGCTGGGGATCTGAGGGCTGTGGGGAGCTGTCTGGAGTCACTCCTGTGAGGAATGCAACAATGTCAAACAGAAAGAAAGGAAAACCTGTGAAGTCACAGTGTACTGTTATGATTATGACGTTTATTTTTACATCCAGACACTAGGTTATGGACATTATAGGTACTACCTTTCCTCATGGTGGATTTGCATGATAAAGATGATTGTAATTCCATGGCTAAGTCATGTCCAGCTCTTTGTGACTCCATGGACTGCAGCACTCCAGGCTTCCCTGTCCTTCGCTATCTTCTGGAGTTTGCTCAAACTCATGTCCATTGAGTCAGTGATGCCATCCAACCATCTCATCCTGTCTCCCCCTTTTCCTTCTGCCCTCAAGCTTTCCCAGCATCAGTGTCTTTTCCAATGAATTGGCTCTTCATATCAAGTGGCCAGAGTATTGGAACTTTAGCTTCAGCATCAGTCCTTTCAATGAATATTCAGGGTTGATTTCCTTTAGGATTGACTAGTTTGATCTCCTTGCTGTCCAAGGGACTATGAAGGCCTATCTTTTTATCAAAACCTATGTGTTTCTGTCCCATGTGGACAGAGAAGCCTGGCGTTCTGCAGTTCATGAGGTCACAAAGAGTTTGACACTACTTAGCGAATGGACAACAACAAATGTGTTTCTACAACTTGAAGGTAAAAAGTGAAAAAGTGAAAGTGTTAGCTGCTCAGTGGCATCTGACTCTTGTGACCTCATGGAGCCTGCCAGGCTCTGTTCATGGAATTCTCCAGGTAAGGTAGAATACTGGAGTGGGTAGCCATTCCTTTCTCCAGGGGATCTTCCTGTTCAAGGGACTGAACCTGGATCTCCTGCATTGCAGGCAAATTTTTTTTTTTTACCATCTGAGCCATCAGGGAAGCCCACCAACCTAAAGGTAGTTTAGAACCAACCTGTAGAAGGTAGCTCAGAATAAATTTGTTGTAGTCAGCACATTTTGAGCCTTCTCACGTGAGTCTTGGTAACTGGAGTGCAGAAAAAGTAGGTGGTGAGAAGCATCAGAGTGGGGAACTGATGTAGAGATAAGTAGAAATGCCGAAGGAGAGTCCTGGTAACTTCAGATCCTCTTGAAGTGTAGCGATGCCATGTCAGTTCAAGTCAGCTCACCTTTAGCATCTTTGAAATGTAAACTTTTGACCTAAATTTTTCCATTTTTCAAATTCTTGACATTTCCGACATATTGCTCTGAAATTGCTATCTTTCTTTGAGAGTGCGCTGTGGAGCAGAAGACCCTAGGCTGAGTGGTCAATGTACATTCTCGTAGATGAATCCGTATCTTCAGAACTGGTTGGGAGTATGTTTTTGTAGAAATTCCATTGTTGATGTCTATTTTCTTCTCATGGTCATGTAGAGGAATACATTTTCATCCTTTATTTTATCTTCCTAAGCAAAATAAAACATGATATCTCTTCAAAAACATTTAAGAAGGAAAAGGAAAAACCAGTTTGAAAAAAAGGTCAGCAAGCCACAAGGAAGAATGATATTTGCTGAAAGCGCCTGTCAGAAGGGTCTGAATAATATAGATGAGCCAAGGGAAACAAGGCACAATTAAAGCAAAGCTCATTCCCCCAAGATAGCTAAAGTGCGAGTTTACGAATCCTGAGAAGTAGGGGGCCAGATGAGGTCTAATTGTGTCTTATTTAACTTGGCCTTTTATATGGATAACCCTTGGCTCTCTTTGCAGTTATCACACTTTTGTCAAACTGACCTTATTCTAACATGTTTTTCTTCTTTTTTTGCAAACGCGAAGTATTTTTGATCATACAATAGTAATTCAACTAATAAGGTTTTCAACTACAAAAGTAGACTATGCTCTAATGGAAACCATATTACCAGCAGAAAGAGTTCTATTCCTTATTACCATATTCTAGCTTGAATAGTTCTCACAGCAGGACCTTTAAAAGGGTCCAGAAAAATAGTTCAAGAATTATTACTTTTGCAAAGGTTCACATACTCAGAATATACTGGAAAAATAAGAGATTAGCTCATTCAGATAAATAGATGCTCATAATTAGGAAATAAATTTTGAAATATTGTCAACCCCAAGTAGTCTTCTGGTTGCACAAAAGACGACAGAAAGGAACTGCACTATCAGTTCACTTCAGTTCAATCACTCAGCCGTGTCCGACTCTTTGCAACTCCATGGACTGCAGCACACCAGGGTTCCCTGTCCATCACTAACTGGAGCCTACTCAAAGTCAGTGATGCCATCCAACCATCTCATCCTCTGTTGTCCCCTTCTCCTCCCACCTTCAGTCTTTCCCAGCATCACGGTTTTTTCCAGTGAGTCAGTTCGCACCAGGTGGCCAAAGTATTAGAGTTTCAGCTTCAGCATCAGTCCTTCCAATGAATATTCAGGACTGATTTCCTTTAGGATGGACTGGTTGGATCTCCTTGCAGTCGAAGGGACTCTCAAAAGTCTCCACACCATAGTTCAAAAGCATCAATTCTTCAGTGCTCAGCTTTCTTTATAATTCAACTCCCACATCCACACATGACTACTGGAAAAACCATAGCTTTGACTAGACTGAACTTTGTTGGGGAAGTAATGTCTCTGCTTTTTAATATGCTGTCTAGGTTGGTCATAACTTTACTTCCAAGAAGCAAGTGTCTTTTAATATCATGGCTGCAGTCACCATCTGCAGTGATTTTGGAGCCCCCAAAAATAAAGTCTGTCACTGTCTCAACTGTTTCCCCATCTATTTGCCATGAAGTGATGGGACCAGATGCCATGATCTTTGTTTTCTGAATGTTGAGCTTTAAGCCAACTTTTTCACTTTCCACTTTCACTTTCATCAAGAGGCTTTTTAGTTCCTCTTCACTTTCTGCCATAAGGGTGGTGTCATCTGCATATTTGAGGTTATTGATATTTCTCCCAGCAGTCTTGATTCCAGCTTGTGGTTCATCCAACCCAGCATTTCTCATGATGTACTCTGCATAGACATTAAACAAGCAGGGTGACAAAATATAGCCTTGAGGTACTCCTTTTCCTATTTGGAATCAGTATATTGTTCTACGCCCAGTTCTAACAGTTGCCTCTGGACCTGCATACAGATTTCTCAGGAGGCAGGTCAAGTGGTCTGGTATTCCCATGTCTTTCAGAATTTCCCACAGTTTATTGTGATCCACACAGTCAAAGGCTTTGGCATAGTCAATAAAGCAGAAATAGATGTTTTTCTGGAACTCTCTTGCTTTTTCCATGATCCAGGGGATGTTGGTAATTTGATCTCTGGTTCCTCTGCCTGTTCTAAAACCAGCTTGAACATCAGGGAGTTCACGGTTCACGTATTGCTGAAGCCTGGCTTGGAGAATTTTGAGCATTACTTTAGTAGCATGTGAGATGAGTGCAATTGTGCGGAAGCCCCCAGCAAATGAGTGAAGCTGTCCCCATTAACGGGAACCCCTATTAATCAGCTCAGCTGATCACTGCCACGTGGGACAAGGGGTTGGAATCGTCCCGATAGGATTTTCTGAGAGAAGCTGGTATCTGAATTTTCATGTTGGCAGCTAACTTAAAAACATAAAAACACTGTGTGGGCAAAACAGGTTTGTGGTTGGGCTGCCAGTTTAAGACTTTGGCTCTACACCTTGGGGATAGGGGAAAAAAAAAAAAGAGGCCAAGATGTGGAGGAGAGATGATACAAACAGCCTTCACCTTCAACTTACTTTTTCCAGAGACACTGGTGGGAAAATGGCTTCTGTGATCCTGAAAATCTGGACACCTCTAGTAAGATAGGACAGAGTATGGGACTTTTAAAGCCATCCACAGTCTAGATTTTAAATCTCCTCTTATCCTCTATGTATAGCTGGAAATTTTTTTAGTTATAACCATTCTTTCCTTTTTGGTGAAAATAGTATAAAATATATATATATATGTACATATATATAGTGAAAATACTATATAATCTGGATTAAAATAGTACAGGATAAGCTGAAAAAAAGATTTTGCCAATTTTGCAGTCATATCTTTCCTTCAATCTTTTTTTTTTTCCTGCTATGTGCAAGGAAATGAGTTCTACCTTGGAGAGTATAAGAAATGAGCAAGGATCAGATGCATCCATGCTCTTGAAGTTTATAACTGAGGAATCAGAATGTCATTGGTTCTTATAGTCTCCCAACCATCCTGTGTTCCTTGTACCACATTATTACTGAGGACAAAGTAAAAAGAGGACATGTTTGCAGACTCAGAGTTTAATGTAGAGAGAGATCTAAACAAATCATGACAAATAATTACACATGTAAACAAATAATGGGTTTGTGTATGTGTTATAACAGCAGTATGATCAAGAAACTATAGAGGGGACTTCCCTGGTGGCCCAGTGGTTAAGATTCCACGCTCCCTATGCAGGGGTCGGGGTTCAATTCCTGGTCAGGGAACTAGAGTCTACATCCTGCCCCACCTGGAAGATCCCACACGCCGTATCTAAGACCGGGTGCAGCCAAAGAGACAGATAAACGGGGAAGTGAATTAATTATAAAGGAAGTAAACTATAGAGGAACGAGGAGAATGACCTAATTCTGTTTGTATGAGCCAGGATAGGTTTCATGGAGGAGGTAACATTTACGATGCATTCTTAAGGATGACTGAGGATTTGCAAAACAGATTAAGGGTGGATAGGCTTTCTAGGCAGAGGGCACAGCATGTTTAAAACTCAGGCACAAAGGAACATCACATGTTTAGGGTGTGATGAGTGAGAAATCAGATGTGGCAAGTTCCTTGGGAAACTACAAGCAAAATGCTTCATGATTCTCATTTACATCGTGATTCTATTGTTCTGTGTAAAATGAGTCAGGGCGTGGAATGTTTTGGGCATGCCAGACATTCAGGTAGTTTGGGACTTCCCTTACATACTCTGTACATGAGAATTTTATTGGAATTCTTAGTGGAAAGAAGCCATTTATGTCATCACATTTTGGGAGAACAGTAGCTTCTACAAATTACTTCAAAGTATTTATTTCATTTCTGGTATCTAGAGTCAGGAGCCCAGATATTTAAAAATGAGCATTATTAGTTACCATAATCCATAAAATAATTTTCCTCTATTACTGTGGAATTAATGGTTCTTTTTCCTTAGATGGTAGGAAAAAGATGGTTTAAATGGGAATTTAATGGTAAGATCTATTATCTACTTACACTACCAGCTTGTGGTTCATCCAACCCAGCATTTCTCATGATGTACTCTGCATAGACATTAAACAAGCAGGGTGACAAAATATAGCCTTGAGGTACTCCTTTTCCTATTTGGAATCAGTATATTGTTCTACGCCCAGTTCTAACAGTTGCCTCTGGACCTGCATACAGATTTCTCAGGAGGCAGGTCAAGTGGTCTGGTATTCCCATGTCTTTCAGAATTTCCCACAGTTTATTGTGATCCACACAGTCAAAGGCTTTGGCATAGTCAATAAAGCAGAAATAGATGTTTTTCTGGAACTCTCTTGCTTTTTCCATGATCCAGGGGATGTTGGTAATTTGATCTCTGGTTCCTCTGCCTGTTCTAAAACCAGCTTGAACATCAGGGAGTTCACGGTTCACGTATTGCTGAAGCCTGGCTTGGAGAATTTTGAGCATTACTTTAGTAGCATGTGAGATGAGTGCAATTGTGCGGAAGCCCCCAGCAAATGAGTGAAGCTGTCCCCATTAACGGGAACCCCTATTAATCAGCTCAGCTGATCACTGCCACGTGGGACAAGGGGTTGGAATCGTCCCGATAGGATTTTCTGAGAGAAGCTGGTATCTGAATTTTCATGTTGGCAGCTAACTTAAAAACATAAAAACACTGTGTGGGCAAAACAGGTTTGTGGTTGGGCTGCCAGTTTAAGACTTTGGCTCTACACCTTGGGGATAGGGGAAAAAAAAAAAAGAGGCCAAGATGTGGAGGAGAGATGATACAAACAGCCTTCACCTTCAACTTACTTTTTCCAGAGACACTGGTGGGAAAATGGCTTCTGTGATCCTGAAAATCTGGACACCTCTAGTAAGATAGGACAGAGTATGGGACTTTTAAAGCCATCCACAGTCTAGATTTTAAATCTCCTCTTATCCTCTATGTATAGCTGGAAATTTTTTTAGTTATAACCATTCTTTCCTTTTTGGTGAAAATAGTATAAAATATATATATATATGTACATATATATAGTGAAAATACTATATAATCTGGATTAAAATAGTACAGGATAAGCTGAAAAAAAGATTTTGCCAATTTTGCAGTCATATCTTTCCTTCAATCTTTTTTTTTTTTTTCCTGCTATGTGCAAGGAAATGAGTTCTACCTTGGAGGGTATAAGAAATGAGCAAGGATCAGATGCATCCGTGCTCTTGAAGTTTATAACTGAGGAATCAGAATGTCATTGGTTCTTATAGTCTCCCAACCATCCTGTGTTCCTTGTACCACATTATTATTGAGGACAAAGTAAAAAGAGGACATGTTTGCGGACTCAGAGTTTAATGTAGAGAGAGATCTAAACAAATCATGACAAATAATTACACATGTAAACAAATAATGGGTTTGTGTATGTGTTATAACAGCAGTATGATCAAGAAACTATAGAGGGGACTTCCCTGGTGGCCCAGTGGTTAAGATTCCACGCTCCCTATGCAGGGGTCGGGGTTCAATTCCTGGTCAGGGAACTAGAGTCTACATCCTGCCGCACCTGGAAGATCCCACATGCCGTATCTAAGACCGGGTGCAGCCAAAGAGACAGATAAACGGGGAAATGAATTAATTATAAAGGAAGGAAACTATAGAGGAACGAGGAGAATGACCTAATTCTGTTTGTATGAGCCAGGATAGGTTTCATGGAGGAGGTAACATTTACGATGCATTCTTAAGATGACTGAGGATTTGCAAAACAGATTAAGGGTGGATAGGCTTTCTAGGCAGAGGGCACAGCATGTTTAAAACTCAGGCACAAAGGAACATCACATGTTTAGGGTGTGATGAGTGAGAAATCAGATGTGGCAAGTTCCTTGGGAAACTACAAGCAAAATGCTTCATGATTCTCATTTACATCGTGATTCTATTGTTCTGTGTAAAATGAGTCAGGGCGTGGAATGTTTTGGGCATGCCAGACATTCAGGTAGTTTGGGACTTCCCTTACATACTCTGCACATGAGAATTTTATTGGAATTCTTAGTGGAAAGAAGCCATTTATGTCATCACATTTTGGGAGAACAGTAGCTTCTACAAATTACTTCAAAGTATTTATTTCATTTCTGGTATCTAGAGTCAGGAGCCCAGATATTTAAAAATGAGCATTATTAGTTACCATAATCCATAAAATAATTTTCCTCTATTACTGTGGAATTAATGGTTCTTTTTCCTTAGATGGTAGGAAAAAGATGGTTTAAATGGGAATTTAATGGTAAGATCTATTATCTACTTACACTGAATTCTGTCATTCAGGAAACTTTGAATATTTACTATACACATAGGTAGCTATGGGCTTCCCTCGTGGCTCAGATGGTAAAGAATTTGCCTGCAAAGCAGGAGACCTGGGTTTGAGTCCTGTGTTAGGAAAGATCTCCTGGAGAGGGGAATGGCTACCCACTCCGGTATTCTTTCCTGGAGAATCTGATGGACTGAGGAGCCTGGAAAGCTACAGTCCATGGGACTGCAAAGAGTCAGACATGACTGAGCGACTAACACTTTCACACACACTGCTGCTGCTGCTGCTAAGTTGCTTCAGTCGTGTCCAACTCTGTGCGACCCCAAAGACGGCAGCCCACCAGGCTCCCCCGTCCCTGGGATTCTCCAGGCAAGAACACTGGAGTGGGTTGCCATTTCCTTCTCCAATGCATGAAAGTGAAAAGTGAAGGTGAACATACTCTACTAGGTAGCTATATGAGTCTTTAAAGAAAAGAAGATGATTTTTACATCTGGTTTGTATAATCAGTATCACTACCTTAATTCACAGTGAAAAAGAAAAATACCAATCAAAGGAAAGGTACAGTTCCTTCCTCAGCAGAAATGCTCAGAAAGACAGTACCACAGTTCAAGGAAAATGTCTTGGTCTATACCCTGAGACATCATGGTGAGCGCCTGGGACCCCCCACCCATGAAGGTCACAGGCTGGAGTTTAGCCCACGTGATTTTTCTTCATTTACACATGTATAGTTCTCATGAACTATATATTAAATATATGTGGGTTTCTAGCCAATTTTTGTTAAAAGACAAAGTGTTTCAGAGCATTTTATCTGTGGAATTTGATTTTAACATTATTGGATATTTACAAATAAAGACAGTTACATACCAAGTAGAATGTAAAATCCATTGAATTGATTTACTATCATAGCTTAAAAAAACGAACTCTTGTGAATGTGAACTGGCAACTGCCAATGCCAGGGTGATCATTTCATCTTCGTGCAGCCCTGAAGGTCCTGAGTCCCAGGGCCCCAGACCATGAGGTAATTCTGCCCATTGAAACCAGCACCGCCCAGTCCAGGCTCAGATCTGCTCGATGACTCGTGTTCTGAAAGCAACTTGAAGGACTTAGCATCTGGCTGGAGCAGAGCTGGCTGGTGGCATGTGGACTGCTTGAAAATCAATGACCCAGGGTTGTGACAACTGATAAAATACTAAGGTTGTATTGTCACAAATCTGACTACAAGTGATGGGGAATATGAGAAAGACAGAAAATGTAGGCAGGAAGGAAGGAGTGCCAAAAGGCTGGAGAGAAACTTAGGAAAGCTTGGCTCACTAGCTCACAAGCCTCATCCAGAAATATTCATCAAGGAATGTTGTTTCTCTCCTCACTGCCCCTCCAGATGCCTATGTTCAGGGAAAATCCAGATAAAAATCCTCATGTGCAGCATTTTAATCTTTCTTTAAAAAAAAAAATGTACTATGTCCTTAAGTGAGCTTTCCTTACCATTTTTTAATGAAAAATTTCAAACATGCAGAAAAGTTGCAAGAATTTACTGTGAACACCTAGACACCCCCACCTGTATTGCACAACAACCATTTTACTATACACTTGCTTTATCACATATTTTTCATCCCTCCAGCAACATTCAGAAAACTAAGATCATGCATCCGGTCCCATCACTTCATGGCAAATAGATGGGGAAACAGTGTCAGACTTTATTTTTTTTTGGCTCCAAAATCACTGCAGATGGTGATTGCAGCCATGAAATTAGAAGACGCTTACTCCTTGGAAGGAAAGTTGTGATCAACCTAGACAGCATATTACAAAGCAGAGACATTACTTTGTCAACAAAGATCCGTCTAGTTAAAGCTATGGTTTTTCCAGTGGTCATGTATGGATGTGAGAGTTGAACTATAAAGAAAGTTGAGCACAGAAGAATTGATGCTTTTGAACTGTGGTGTTGGAGAAGACTCTTGAGAGTCCCTTGGACTGCAAGGAGATCCAACCAGTCCATCCTAAAGGAGATCAATTCTGGGTGTTCATTGGAAAGACTGATGTTGAAGCTGAAACTCTAATATTTGGCCACCTGATGTGAAGAGCTGACTCATTTGAAAAGTCCCTGATGCTGGGAAAGATTGAGGGCAGGAGGAGAAGGGGACGACAGAGGATGAGATGGTTAAATGACATCACCGACTCAATGGACATGAGTTTGGGTAAACTCTGGGAGTTGGTGATGAACAGGGAGGCCTGGAGTGCTGTAGTTCATGGGGTCACAAAGAGTCAGACACGACTGAGCAACTGAACTGATCTATCAATTCATCTTATTTTTATACATTTCAAAGCAAATTGCCATATTCCTTCCCCCTAAACACTTGTGCATGCATATCATTAACTTAGACTCTAATACTGTTTTCTTTCTCTTGAGATAAAGTTTATACTTAATGAAATGCACAGATCTTCAGTACATTTTTCCACGGGTTTTGACAAATACAGACACCTATGTAACCCAAACCCTTGGCAAGACATAGAGCAGAACATTACACCAAAAAGTTCCCTTCAAGTCTCTTCCTCACCACCGTCATTCCTCCCCCGCAAAACTGGCAATTACTCTTCTGATTTTTTTCCACTACTGATTAGCATTGTCTGTTCTAGAGCTTCATATGAGTGGAATCATAGAGTACACATTCTTTGGGGTCTAGTTTCCTTTGCTCTGTATAATATCTACCAGATTCATTCTTGTTCATATGAATAGCAGCATTCCACTGAACATCTATATCATTGTTTGTTTGTTCCTTCTCCTATTAATGGACAGCTGGTCTGTTTTCAGATTTTGAATATTATATATAAAGCTGCTATGGACGTTCTTGTGCAAATCTTTTTGTGGGCATTTTTCGCTTTTCTGGGGTAAATAGGAATAGAATCCTCAACATTATTTTAACTGGTTTAGTTTAGTACTAGGTGGTATAATCATTGTAGCTCAGCACATCCCATGTCTCTATCCCTCCATCCATCTGATTTTCTCTCCTTTTCTCCTTCCTATTTTCCTGATCGCCTTCTCCTACCCTTGTCTCTTTCCTGATAAGGTATAATATTTTATTACCTTTTTTTTTTTTTCATTGTCCTAAAAATTCTTCCAGAGGGAGGCAGCATAACGTTGATGGAAAAAGCCCCAGTTTTTTGGGCTATATTCAAAATACACCCCTGCCACTACTTAGCATGGCAAGTCACTGCCTTTCTGGGCTCATGGATCATTTATTCAAGAGGTTGGAAGAGGTGACTCTGAAGTCCCATTTCCAGATCTATTGTTCTGTGAATCCATGACCTCTATTTCTGAGACAAAAATAGGGCAGAGAGCCAAGAGAGAAGGAGGCCAGAAGATGAAGCTATCAGGGTAGAGGTGGAGAAGGGAAAACAGAAAAATAAACCTCTTTCCTGCGTCTTGACCAGTAAAACTGTGGCATATTCTCTGGCATCAGGAAAGTCCCATCCTGCAGTCAGGTTTCTTTTCTTACTCCTAGTTTTGGGGTTAGGCACGCCATCTGACATAGCTTTTCCTCTCCTGCCAGATGCCCCCATCTTCTCTGTTTCCCCATTACTCTGTTTGTTCTGTGTGCCAGAGAAGCTCACTCTACCTTTTGAGATGGCAGTATGCGTGCGTATTTGCTCAGTCATGTTCAACTCTTTGCAACCCTCTGGCCTGTAGCCGGCCAGGCTCCTCTGTTCATGGGATTCTCCAGGCAAGAATATGGGAGTGGGTTGTCGTTTTCCTCCTCCAGGGGATCTTCTCGACCCAGATCGAACCGTGTCTCCTGCATTGCAGGTGGATTTTTTACCAGCTGAGCCATCAGCGAAGCTCTTTCAGATGGCATTATATGCTAATTTATGCCAATGAACCAATGAAGAAACCAAAAAAGGCCCTTTCTTGCCCCGGTAAAATTTGCAATTTAGCCTAGGCTTTGTGGATGTGACACAGTCATCTTTATCATATAATCCAAAGTTAGGAGATGTAGGTCCAAGAAGTGAGGCGACACCATGACAGCCTTTGGGGAGTTCCTCTTGAGCGCATGAGGTTGGGCATTTGCGATCCGACCATACAAACTATGTGACCTGAATTTTACCGTGTGGCCTTGGTTCCAAAAGCTTTATCTGATTGCTCTCAGACGTACCCCTGCACTTATCAGAACCCACAAACTCTGTTCCCAGGAGTGCTGACTGATACCATTCTCAGGATGTGTGCTCTTCTGGGCAGTCTCTGTTGGTTAATAATTAGCATATATGTTATCTCAAAAAGGCAGAGTTCCAGCCCTCAGTACTGGATTTGCAGAAAGGTTAAGTAAAGGGACAAACTACTAATATAAGAGAGAGATAATCTAATTGTTTTTAAAAAGGGAGATAATATAGAATGAAAGAGAGGGGAAGGACGGATAGAAAAACAAAGGGGGATGTGTGCAAAGAAAACAGAAAGCCCTTAGAAGACAACATTTTATTATTATTATTAAAAAACATTCTGGGCTAATACTATTTAAAATTGCTTTACCCAAAACCAGAGGATTTAAGAGTAAAATGTAAATCTTGGGCCATAGCGCCCCCTTGCATACATAACTGCAAGCACAATTCTGCACATTGAGACCCTTTCTGTATTTGGATGCACTCAAAAGGTACTCATATTTCACAACAAACACAAATTAATTATAGNAAAACCAGAGGATTTAAGAGTAAAATGTAAATCTTGGGCCATAGCGCCCCCTTGCATACATAACTGCAAGCACAATTCTGCACATTGAGACCCTTTCTGTATTTGGATGCACTCAAAAGGTACTCATATTTCACAACAAACACAAATTAATTATAGCTCAAAAAGATCAGAGCTAGGCTTTCATTTAAGCTCCAAGCAATCACATTAGTGATTATTTTTTCTGTTTCTAATACACACCAATTAAGCTCATTGAGTTACTAATTAAGTTACTTCACTCAGAGATAAGGGAATCACACACGCATGGTGATGGCATGAGCTCTAGCTTTTACATAATTATCTTTCTGAGGTTGGGGCTCTTCAGTTTCCTATGTTATGGAATTGAATCTTAAGAGTCACTTACAGAAAAAGAAAAAAGGCTTTCAGACAGTTCTAATAGGCCTCCTCCTCAGACACAGCTAAGAGCTGTGACTTTAAGACCCAGAAGCAGGCACCTGTGGGAACTGGAGCAAACAGGCACTTTGAAAAGAGGCCCCGCCACAGCGGGAAGTTATGCTGTTGCCTCTTCTTGTCACCTACAACCAACTCCCCACCCCAGGTACATCGAGGAGCCACTGACCTTTTGTCGTTCAGTCACTAAGTCGTGTCTGACTCTTTGCGACCCCATGGACTGCAGCACGCCAGGTTCCCCCATCCTTCACCATCTCCCAGAGTTTGCTCAGACTCACGTCCATTGAGTCAGTGATGCCATCCAGCCATCTCATCCTCTGTCATCCCCTTCTCCTCCTGCCCTCAGTCCTTCCCAGCATCAGGGGCTTTTACAATGAGTTGGCTGTTTGGATCAGGTGGCCAAAGTATTGGAGCCTCAGCATCAGTCCTTCCAATGGATATTCAGGGCTGATTTCCTTTAGGATGGACTGGTTGGATCTCCTTGCAGTCCAAGGGACTCTCAAGAGTCTTCTCCAGCACCGCAGTTCAAAAGCATCATCAATTCTTTGGCTCTCAGCTATCTTTATGGGCCAGCTCTCACATCCGTACATGACTACTGGAAAAACCATAGCTTTGACTATATACTTGATGCTTAACTCCTTAGAAAACAAGCCTTCAGAAGACACAGCGAGCAAATGGAGGCTCTAACTTTGCAAACTGAAGAGATTATGACTTGAGATAAAAAGGAAGATCAGATAGATGGGGTCAGGATAAAAACAACAACAAACAACCCTCAGAGCCAGGATCTGGGTATGAGGGGAGGAAGGGGAAGAGGGCAGAGCATGTTGTTCTGAGAACCCAAATAAGCAAGGCCTCCAGACTGGGGGGCAGGTTGTGCAGCTCCACACGTGGGTTAAGAGAATCTTAAAAAGCAGGCAACACCTGCCACTGTGGCCTTTCAACTCCAGCTTGGGTTCTGAGAGAACCACCTCCCCCACTACACTCTACCATAATTATAGTTAGCTCACGTCTTTGCTGAACCCTGAGGATGTCTACCCAGAAATCTATCTGAAGAAGGGCTTTAAAAATTTATCTCTTTTAAAGGGAAGTTTTTCATTTTAAAAAGACTGACAGCTATGAACTAGTCATATTTCTGACATGGCTGCCCCTGGGAAGAGCTGGCCGCCTTTAGCCAAGAGCAAAGCCCAGCGAGGGACACAGCTGTAAATCTTCAGTGGCTGGCCTTTCCAGTATCACTGGTTCTATGCTCTCTGCTTGTTTGTTTGATTTTCATATTCATTTGATTGATTGTGCTGGGTCTTACTCGTGGCACATGAGACCTTCAATCTTCGTTACAGCATGTGGGATCTTTTTTATTTTTAAGTGAAGGATAACTGCTTTACAGAGTTGTGTGGGCTTCTGCCCTACATCAGTGTGAATCAGCCACAGGTATGGGAGGTAGGGTCAAGAGGGAGGGGACATGTGGGATCTTTTACTCACAGCAAGTGGAATTTCTAGTTGTGACATGTGGCATTTTCTGTCTCAAAAACAACAGAATGATCTCTGTTCATTTCCAAGGCAAACCATTCAACATCACAGTAATCCAAGTCTATGCCCCGACCAGTAATGCTGAAGAAGCTGAAG
>SJYX01008270.1:60991-83954 GCA_006410675.1 Oreotragus oreotragus | reverse complement strand
CAGTTCTAACTGTTGCTTCCTGACCTGCATACAGATTTCTCAAGAGGCAGGTTAGGTGGTCTGGTATTCCCATCTCTTTCAGAATTTTCCACAGTTGATTGTGATCCACACAGTCAAAGGCTTTGGCATAGTCAATAAAGCAGAAATAGATGTTTTTCTGGAACTCTCTTGCTTTTTCCATGATCCAGCGGATGTTGGCAATTTGATCTCTGGTTCCTCTGCCTGTTCTAAAACCAGCTTGAACATCAGGGAGTTCACGGTTCACATATTGCTGAAGCCTGGCTTGGAGAATTTTGAGCATTACTTTACTAGCGTGTGAGATGAGTGCAATTGTGCGGTAGTTTGAGCATTCTTTGGCATTGCCTTTCTTTGGAATTGGAATGAAAACTGACCTTTTCCAGTCCTGCGGCCACTGCTGAGTTTTCCAAATTTGCTGGCATATTGAGTGCAGCACTTTCACAGCATCATCTTCCAGGAATTGAAACAGCTCAACAGGAATTCCATCACCTCCACTAGCTTTGTTCTTAGTGATGCTTTCTAAGGCCCACTTGACTTCACATTCCAAGATGTCTGGCTCTAGATTAGTGATCACATCCTCATGATTATCTGGGTCGTGAAGATCTTTTCTGTACAGTTAGCACCCCATAATTTCCTCTTGCAGTATATTCATCTCACTGTTTTTGGAATTGCTTGTTTACTTGGCTGTCTCTGAATTTCTGGGGCGCACAGACTATACTATAATGTTTTAAATTTTTTTTTCTGGCCGCACCATGCGCCTTGCAGAATCTCAGTTCCTTGACCAGGGATTGAACCTGGACCCACAGCAATGAAAGCCGAGAATCCTAACCACTAGACCACCAGGGAACTTCCTTGTTAACTTAGAAGTAATTATTTATTTCTATTTGGCTGTGCTCGGTCTTCGATCCTGTGCGAAGGCTTTCTCTAGTTATGATAAGCAGGGGGCTACTCTCGGGCTTGTCAATGGGGTGCCTTCTCCTGTTACAGAGCTCAGGCTCTAGACTGTGGGCTCAGTAGCCGTGGTGCATAGACTCCGTTGCTCCTTGGCACGTGGTATCCTCTTGGACCACAGATCTGAACAATCATCCTCTGCACTGGAAAGTGGATTCTTAACCGCTGGACCACCAGGGAGTCTCTCCCTTGTTTAACCTTTTAGCCCAGTTTTCAGTGCAGTGCTGGCTGTGGGGTCTCAATAAATATCCTAATGCGTGGATTACTGGATGGATATTATATCTGTCTTTGTATTTCAAGGGCTCTGCGG
The DNA here is from genome assembly GCA_006410675.1 of Oreotragus oreotragus. Lineage (NCBI taxonomy): Eukaryota > Metazoa > Chordata > Mammalia > Artiodactyla > Bovidae > Oreotragus > Oreotragus oreotragus. Next base: position 82,675 of record SJYX01008270.1, on the reverse strand, counting down.
TCTGTTTGCGAGTGACTTACCGTTCTAACAGGGACGTCAGTCCTTAGCTTGCGTGTTTCTCGCAGGTCTTCCTTGGGGTGCCTGCTGGTGCAAAACCAAGGCTCCATCTTCTGCTCACTGCTTTTGTTTCCTTCTCTGATAGTTTCAGAGTGCCGTTCCTTTTTAGAGTGCCGTTCCTTTAAGATCAGTAGAAGCCGCCTTGTAGGGAAGAGGCCCTGACACTAAACACAACATCTGCGCTGATCTAGCCACACTTATTTCACATGTTCCTTCATCTCCTTTGATTTGCCTGTTCATCTATCCTTGCCTGATGTGTCCTTAGATTTGCCCCCAAGACGCTGGGTTTGGCTTGTCCTGGTTTGAACTTGGTGTCTCTGGCTATTGACTCATGTTCTGACCTCCACCCAGCCCCATTTCTGCTCTTCAGAACCAGGCTTTGGCACCTCCAAGGACCTGACCTCAGCTCAACCTGCCTCTGGCCCTGTTTCTCCTGCCTGACACCGACAATTGGAAGGAACCTGGTCCTTCTGCAAGGAGCGCCACAGAGCTGAGTGCTTTACCTGAAATAAAGCTTACATTATGGGAGAGACCAAACAGGTACCTAGTGTTTTAGAAGGGAGCGTTTGAACTTAATGTCGGCGTTGTTTTCGTGGTACATCTCTTCTGTTTCTGCTTTTGTTATGAAGTATGTTTTGCCAATAGGGAATGGAATATTCCAGAAGTAAGGGAAAAAAAAAAAAACCCTGGTTGCCTGTCAGTAATTAAACGAAAACTCTGCTTTATTTTTAGTTCCTTTTCCAACTTCCTGTACCAAGAGGCAAAAACTTTACAGTTTGGAAAAAAAAATTTAGACCCTGCCTGCTTACCGATAATGTCGTGTTTTCTTCTGTTGACTGTGTATGTTCTTTACGTATATTATTCCACAATATTTTGACAAATACTTGATAAAAATATTTGCGGGAATTACAGCAAAGCTGCCTTTAGATGACTGGAAACTGGCTATTTTAAACCTAGTAAAGCTCATCTCTTGCATTTTATTGACATGTGATAACTGAGCACAATCTTATGAGGTCTTCCTGGGACAGACCCCTCCCCAATATCCTCTGCCCTGGCTCCCCTTGAAGGACCTAGATAACAGGATCTGCCCACATTTCCTGAGTTGTTTTACAGATGCTAAACTCCTACCAAAGGAAAAGTAATGAATTACTTGATGACTATGAGCCCCCAGACCTACTAGCACCTAAGGACTGATATGTAATCCCCTATGACATCATCCTGTTACCTCCCCATCAACCAATCAGAGAACTGTGCATGAGCTGGTCACATACCCTGGGATGCACACTGGCCCTCCTCCCCCACACTTTGCCATTAAAAAGTCAGGGGAATTCAGGGTTTGAGAGCTTGAGCCACGTATTCTTGTATTGGCATCTTACAGTAAATGCCACACTTCCCTTCACCACAGCCCGGTGCCAACAGATTGGCTTTATGGCACACGGGTGAGCAACCCAAGCCTGGTTCCGTAACAGTGTTATTTAGCACAGTTGTTTCTTAAAAAGCAAACATCCAGAGAATGCATTTTGCAAGATGAAATCAGCTCCCTACACAGGAAAGCCTCTTCATGCTTGTTAATAACTTTTTAGATGAAGTGGCTCTTTGCAGATATCAGATTTTTTTTTTTTTTTCAATCTCTAGGGGAAATATCATAGGAACTGTCACACTCCATCATCTGATCCCTGTCCTGACGTCGGATGCAGGTGAAGAAGCTACCTGCCAGGGCACTTGCGACTGCCCTCAGCCTGTGATGGGCTGTGAGAGGTTTGTGGCTCGCAGCACGCTGATGGGAACAGCAGGGCTGTTGGCCTAACCCAAATAACCACAGAAAAGAACAGATTTTAGACAGGCAGTTTTACGGTTTCCCAGCAGTTATTTTGCCAACTTTCAGCCAATTTCTCTAGCACTGAGCATAAAAGACAAACGATCATTCTTTCAAAACATTCTGAATATATAGGTCATTCCGTTTCTTTTCCTTATCTTTAATCTGATGGGTATTGATTTACCTCTCCACACTGACCCACTCAATTTACATTTAAATAAAGCTTTCTAATTAACTGCATACTAGAAAGCTATTTAGGAAGACAGAGCTGGTAAAAATGTGTTGTCTTTTTTCTTCATCTCTCTAAAGAGGGAGCTGACCAGCTTCTACAAAAAGGCTGTAAAGTGTTTTTCATTCTAGCCATAGCCAGGTTTGCTGTGTTCCTAAAACCCTCAAATGTAGCACACCTATTGCAAATATTTTTAGTGGTTTTTATTTTAAAATCCTGAATCACATTTACTAGAGTAAAAAGGAAATCTCTTTTGGAAGAATGATTTGGTATTTTTCATTGGTTTTACTTCTGTCCCGTTTGGCTGTATTTTCACTGCTATACCATCTGTCAATAAGCCAACAGCTCCGGAGCGGGTTGCCATTTCCTTCTCCAGGGGATCTTCCCCACCCAGGGATCAAACCTGGGTCTTCCATGTTGCAGACACACGCTTTACCAACTGAGCCATCAGAGAAGCTTCATAATGGAACAGAATAGAAAAAATAATGTGTGTGTGTGTATATATATATATAACTGGGGCTTTCCCGGTGGCCTCAGCGGCAAAGAATCTGCCTGCAACGCAGGAGACACAGGGGTGATCCCTGGGTCAGGAAGACCCCCTAGAGGAGGGCATGGCAACTCACTCCAGTATTCTTGCCTGGAAAATTCCATGGACAGAGGAGACTGGCAGGCTGCAGTCCACAGGGTCACAAAGAGTTGGATATGGCTGAANCGCAGGAGACACAGGGGTGATCCCTGGGTCAGGAAGACCCCCTAGAGGAGGGCATGGCAACTCACTCCAGTATTCTTGCCTGGAAAATTCCATGGACAGAGGAGACTGGCAGGCTGCAGTCCACAGGGTCACAAAGAGTTGGATATGGCTGAACTGACTGAGCATGCATGCATGCATGTATAACTGAAATTACTTTACTCTGTAGCAGAAATTAACATAACATTGCAAATCAACTATACTTCAAGTTAAAGTCTTTGAAAATATTTTAATTACTTTAAAAACGATTTAATTAAATCTTTAATAAATTTTGAGTATTCTAAGACAAATAATATTGGAATAAATAATCTTTTATTATTGTACTAATATAGTAATATACTATATAATATACTAATGTGAGAATATTATAAGATAAATTCCTAGAAGTGGAATTTCTTGAATATTTTTAATTTCGATAGATACCACTAAATCACCCTCCACAAGGGTTTTACCAATTTATTTTTTCACCAGCAAGGTATGAGAAGGTCTGTTTTCGGACGGCCTTAGTAACCAAAGTGTGTTACCAAGCTCTTTGATTGATTATAGCCAAACTGATACATGAAAGTGATATTTCAGTGAAGCTTTCAGTGGCGTTTGTATTTCATGAGTGAGGCTGCGTGTCTTTTATATGTTTTAAAGCCACGGCATTTTGCTTTTGGTAAACTGTCCTGTTCCTGTTACCAAGCTGAACTTGGATCTTTTCACAGTGCGCGGTAAAGCCACTCTACTGACCCCAGGCTGTGGGGAAGGAAAGTGCAGCATTTACTGTAGCTGCCAAGCAAGGAGTGCAAAGCAGCTAGTGCTCAAAAAACCAGAACTCTCTGATGGGTTTCAACAAAGCATTTATGAAGGCCAGGTGAGGGAAGGGTTTGTGATCAGCTCGTGCACAATTCTGATTGGTTGATAGTGAGGCAACAGAGTGTGTCACAGGGATTAACATTATCAATCCTTAGGCACCAGTAAGCCTGAGGGCTATGTGCTCAGGGTCATCAAATAGTTAATTTGTGGCTCAGATGGTAAAGCCTCTGCCTGCAATGCGGGAGACCCGGGTTCGATTCCTGGGTCAGGAAGATCCCCTGGAGAAAAAGCTGAAACTCCAGTACTTTGGCCACCTCATGCGAAGTGTTGACTCATTGGAGAAGACTCTGATGCTGCGAGGGATTGGGGGCAGGAGGAGAAGAGGACGACCAAGGATGAGATGGCTGGATCCATCACGGACTCGATGGACCTGAGTCTGAGTGAACTCCGAGAAATGGTGATGAACAGGGAGGCCTGGCATTCTGCGATTCATGGGGTCGCAAAGAGTGGGACACGACTGAGCGACTGAACTGAACTGTGTGTGTGTGTGGTGTGTGTGTATAAAAAGAGAATCAGTTTGGGGGAAAAGCAATGCAATTATGTCATTTTGTAATTTTTAAAGCATGCTTCAGTCAGCTACTTAAAACAAACAGGTGGGCTGTGAGGTGTGAGGGACGGGAAAAGACAGCAGGAAAGCAAGAAGGAGAAGCACTTCTCTCTATTCCATAGTTTTAATCCCCCTTTTCCGCTTCCCTGGTGGCTCAGATGGTAAAGCATCTGCCTGCAATGTGGGTGACCTGGGTTCGACCTCTGGGTCAGGAAGATCCCTGGTGAAGGAAATGGGAATCCACTCTGGTACCCTTGCCTGGAGAATCCCATGGACGGAGGATCCTGGTAGGCTACAGCCCACGGGGTCACAAAGAGTCGGATTCGAAGGAGCGACTCCACTTTCACTTTCACTTTCACGGCACAAACCAGGTGGCGCTAGTGGTAAAGAACCAGCCTGCCAAAGCTGGGGACGTAAGAGACGCAGGTTCCATCCCTGGGTCAGGAAGATCCCCTAGAGGAGGGCACGGCAACACACCCCACTGTTCTTGCCTGGAGAATCCAAAGGGCAGAGGAGCCTGGTGGGCTACCGTCCGTAAGATCACAGAGTCAGACACGACTGAAGTGACTTAGCAAGGCACAAACCACCCCAGAACGCCCCTCTCACTGATCCCTTGCTGAACTCTTCCTGCCTTTCCACATCTTCATTCTTCCAAAAATCAACAGTTTTCAAGGGAAAGAAGGATAATGATCGGGGAATAGAGACTGAAAACGAGAATGAACTTTGATGGGTGAGACACTCTGTTCCGTGTTCACCACGGTGCCTGTCAGTCTGACAGAAATGCTACGCAAGTGCTGCTTGAAGGAATTACATCCTAGCTCGTCCTGTAGCAGTAACAGGGCTAAACCAAAACACAAGAGACGCAGCCTCTGAATCCTGCGCTTGGGAAATACCCGCGTTTCCCTGGTCCGGTTTCTCCTCGGCTGAAAAAGGAGCGGCAGCAGCTCTGAAAATAAACTGGCCACCTCCCGTGGTTTTCCGGCTTGCCCCCACCTAGCCCACTTCCCGCTGTTCCGAATGAAGCGCTCGCTACTGAGGAACAGCCACCCTTGATGTCGTTTCACGACACTCAACTGTTGAAACGCTTTGAGGTTTTAGAAATCTGAGGAACTTGAAATTAACTTGGGGGGATGGGGAGGCAGGAGCAAGGCAGGTCATGATTATTAAAACACTGGAAATGTTCTTTTAAGATAAAAATTTAATGTGTGAAGTTTTGTGGACCTGTGACAGAAATCTGTGGTAAAAACAGGTGGTTTACAACATTTAGGTTCCTGTTAGACTATACAGTTTTATTATAAACAGACGGGCAGCAGTTGCACTGAGGATACTTTTTCAATCGATCCGTTTTTTGAGTTTCCCCACAAGAGGGCAGTGCTACGTAACAGTTGAGGTGGCTCCCCAAGGTCCCTCAGCTGTTTAGGCCAACATAATCCATGGGGTCGCAAAGGTCCGACCCAACTGAGCCAATAACTCAGTAAAACTGAAGACTTTTGTCCCTGGTCATGTTGAAAAGAAAAATCTTAAGAAAAGTTACCTTTTGTCTTCTCAGAAATTGACAGAGTAATCCTGGCTTCATAAATAGCTACACATTCTCTTGCTTCAACCCTGGAACTGAAAGGAATTGAAAGAATATCATTTGGTTAGCGACAGGATAAGCTGGGTTACCAAAACCCTTTTTGAGTATCTAATGCACTTTATAGGCACTTTTGGAGACCGTAAAAATTCAGGAGAGACACAATAGTGCTTCCTACAGTATCTCTGAGACTTGAATCTATCCTCAGGGGCTAGCTAAATACATTTTACGGAAGGCTATTTTATAGAACACTATAAACTTTATAACATTCTGACTATGTGAACAAAAGGAAAGTTACTAATCAAACTTCAGAATTACAGTGCCTGAAGTCAAAAGAATAAAAGAATTTCCCAGATGCTCCTTTTAAAAGTGAATGCTTTTTGTGTGCCTCTCTTAATGTGCACTAGCCGTGAATAACTCACTGACAACTTATTTGTTACAAGGATGAATATATAANTGAAGCTGAAACTCCAATACTTTGGCCACCTGATGCGAAGAACTGACTCATGGGAAAAGACCCTGATGCTGGGAAAGACTGAAGGCAGGAGAAGGGGATGACAGAGGATGAGATGATTGGATGGCATCACCGACTCAATGGACATGAGTTTGAGAAAACTCTGGGAGTTGGTGATGGACAGGGAGGCCTGGTGTGCTGCAGTCCATGGGGTCACAAAGAGTCGGACACGACTGAGCGACTGAACTGACTGATGGCAATTCTATGAATTTACTGATTCAAAAACTTTTGTGAATGCTGCATTCATTTTATTTTTCATTGAGGAAGTGAGATCTCATCCTGTTAAGAATTCAAATAGAACCAAAGGGGACCCGGAGAACGGAAGTCTCTTTCCCACTCTGATGACAGCCTCTCTCCGCAGGAATCATCTCTGGTTCCCGGAGGTTAAGAGTTCCCTGTGTATCCGGCCACGTGTATACAAATGGATCCACCGTTCCATTTTACATGAATGGGAGTAATGCAGTCTGTTCTCCCTTTGAGTACAGCTTCATCATGGGTGGTCTCCCAAACGGTGGGGGTGCTGGCTTGCTGGTGCTGAGTCAATCTCTTCTCCCATCCCTTTCCCATCTGTTTCCTAGCCTGGGCTTCATGCTGCTTGCTCAGCTGGTCTGCACAGCTCTGCCCAGCCCTCCTGTCTGCCCTCTGGGCATGTAGCAGCAGGCTCGGGGAGAGTAACCAGGCTGTGGAATGTCAGGACCTAAGAAGCACAATATTCATTAAAGTCACTGAACATACTTCACTCGTTTGACCTACTTTGTAGTTGACAGGCTGATGGGTAAACGAGGGAGGTGGTGTATGGTTAGAAACGCCACCTTTTCCTACGAGTCTGAAGGAGTTTACCCCAAATGACTCTCAGTTTGTTAACTCTGTGGGCAGGGGGCTTCCCTGGTGGCCCAGTAGTTAAGACTGTGCTTCCAATGCAGCGGGTACAAATTCAACTCCTGTTCAGTGAAGGAAGATTCTACACGCTGCATGGTGCAGCCCTAAGTCAACAGAAACAGCAAAACTCCTTGCGGGCAGGACTCTCTGTGTGATCATGTCTCCTGGATAATACCTTTCAATGTAATAGGTGATCAGCATGCATCCGCCGTATGACTGAAACGAGTTTTCTTTTGAATACAAAACACTTCAAAAGCGCATATATTTCATTTTAAGATATAAAGGTCCACATAGTCCAATACTGATGGGAAATCATGGAACTGCTGAGGTATAGAATACTGAGTGGCAAAGCCAAAGTTCACAGGTTAAATATCTGAACATCTTATTCACAACAATGGCTGACGTTGTATATTACAATGTGGCAAAAACTGAGTGGGAGAAACCCATAGACCAAAGCATCTTGTTCATCAACAGGTTCAAAGTGGAATTAACTTTCTCCCTCTGCAAAACTGGTCCTGTGTCTTTATTCTCCTCTTTGGTCAAGGCTATCAACATTCTCATAACATCTTGGAGAGATCCCAGATTCTTCTGCTCTCACCTCCATATCCAACTGGTCACAAAGCAACTCCTATTGAATATCTTCAGGGTTCTTGAATTTGTCAATTTTCCCCTCATTGCTACCCCACTCCTGGTACATGATAATACAATTTCTTTTTTCTTTTTGACTGTGAACAAATTTCTAGAAAATTCTCTTCCTGACTCTGGTTTTGCTTTAATCTAGTTTGGTCCATCCTAAAACTCTAATAAATCTAAACCCCCAACCTTAAAGGACCCCAAGGCTCTCATTATGGCAGGATGGCTACACAGCATGTTTTACTGAAGTTAGCTCAGACACACCAGGTATTGTGAGTAACATGCAAGTGAAATACAGCGTGGAAACCATCAGGCCCCTTTATAACCGAGGAGGACTCCACGGAGCCTTCCTGGGACAGACCACTGCCTCCTTGCCCTTGGCCTGCCTCTTGTTTGTAGAAAAGTTGTCATCTCTCAGGTCTCTTCTGAGTCACAAAAAGATGGCTCAAGAATTCATGATTGAACTAAAAGAAAGAAAATGGCTTCTGAACAAAGATCAAATCCTGGACATTCTTAGGAAAGAACAATTTAAAGAATAAATAGGGCTTCCCTGGTGATTAGAATCTGTCTTGCAATGCAAGAGACACTGGTTCGATCCCTGGTCCAGGAAGATTCTACAGGCCACGGAATAACAAAACCCCTACGCCACAACTACTGAGCCAGTGCTCTGGAGCCTGCAAGCCTCACCCATGAGCCAAAGCGATGCAACTACTGAAACTGGTTTGCTTGAGTCTGTGCTCCACAACCGGAGAAGGCGGTGGCCCCCACGCCAGTACCCTTGCCTGGAAAATCCCATGGACAGAGGAGCCTGGTGGGCTGCAGTCCATGGGGTCACGAAGAGTTGGGCACGACTGAGCGACTTCACTTTCACTTTTCACTTTCCTGCATTGGAGAAGGAAATGGCAACCCACTCCAGTGATCTTGCCTGGAGAATCCCAGGGACGGGAGAGCCTGGTGGGCTGCCATCCATGGGGTCGCACAGAGTCAGTCAGCACAAGAGATGCCACCACGATGAGAAGTCTGCACCTGACGATGAAGACTAGCCCCTGGTCGCTGTAACTGGAGAAAGCTCGCGTGCAGCAATGAAGGCCCACCACAGCCAAATGCAAAATAAATAATCTTAAACAAAAAGAATAAACAGAGGGGATTACTGTTTGGGCTGTATTTTCCTTTACCACACCGCTGGTATCAGTAGATCAGCTTTACTGTGTGTGGGTAAGTGACCCCAGGTTTGATTTTATAAACATAAAGATGAATTCATGATTGAAAGGATGTGAACATGTAGGTCAAAGATAGCAGTTGGGCCAGGAGATCTAGTAAGAATTTAAAGTCAATCAGCCATATGGCAGTCACAGCATCTTTAGTTCCTACCTGAAGTACCAGATAACAGTATCTATTATCTAGCACATTTCCTTAGTTGTTTTACAGAAGCTAAAAGCCCCACACCAAATGGAAAAAGTTAACTATTTGATGATCATGAGCACATAGCCCCCAGATCTACTATAGTCTGGGGACTGATAATGTTAACCCGTTACCATCCTGTTACTCCACCGTTAAGCAATCAGAGAACTGTGCACAAGCCGATTATATACCCCGTGACTTCCCTCCCTCACCTTGCCTTTAAAATGCCTCCATGAAACCCACTGTAGAGTTCAGATTTTTTCGTGCATTAGCTATCCCAGACTCCTTGTCTGGCACCCACCTAAAAATGCTGCCCTGTCCTTCACCACAATCTGGTGTGAGTAGATCGGCTTTACTGTGTGTAGGTGAGTGAACCCAAGTTTGATTCAGTAACACCAACACTCGGGACACACTTAGCAAATGGTGGTCAGGGAAATATCCCTGCCCTGATCCTTGGGACCTTCTCTCCCTTAATACCTGATCCCTCATCATTCTGTGGTGCTCTCATGAGTCCACACCAGTGTACACCTGCCACATTGATTCCTGTTGAATGAAATCAGGGCCATGATTAGACAATTCTTGCTTCTATGTTACTGTTCAAAGTCAGACTTCAGATTGTCAAGTTTTCACAAATTGTTAATTTCCCTAATTCCAGCTATTTCTCTTTTTTCTTGTAAGAGGATATTCTACAATCCACAAATATTTCGAGATGTGACTCTTAAATTCTGCAAAATTCTTACGAATACTAGGCAGGGATCTGGAGCTTACATACTTCAAGTCCACTTAGCAATGTGTGGGTTACAAGGACTTAGGTCATCTCAGACAGATTTAGCTTTTTCCCAGAACATAAACAACACAGTTTAAAAGAGCATCTCTACCAGCTCCCATTAGAATCAAAGAAAATCAGTTTCACTTCCTTCATCGAAATGTTTATTAATATATTAAGCCTATTTGCTTAGAACTTTAGAGTTTTCCATGAAAAGATTCCATGGGATCTCAAAAATTTAGCATGATGTAGGCAACAATTATTCTAGAGCAATCTCATTGCTTTATTACCACTATGAGTATTTTAAAATTTTAGGTAGGTTAAGGTAGGTGCTATGAATGCTCAGGTTGGTGGATGATTTTTCTGAGTTGGGAATTCCCCAGAGATATGCTAGTTGGAAGCTCTAATTTGATGGAGGCATCTATATGTGCTGAGTGATTTCCCCAAGGCCCCAAGTTTTCTGTAGTGTCCTCTTTCTACAGCACAAAAGTAGCTTGGGAACAGCATCTGCATAAACAAATTTAGATATAGAACTCTTCATTATTGAATTCCTCTTTTGTTAAAGTTGCTATACATCCTTTTAATAACATTAGTTATAAATATAGTAGAGAAGAAGGGAAGGATTTTAATGAGGTGCCCTGGGAGGTTGGTAAAAGGTGTTTTCTTTTATCATTATATAAAACACTATGGCAGAAAAGCTTGTGATCCAAATGAACCTAACTACAAAGTAAACAGACTCACAGACATAGAGAAGAGACTTTTAGTTGCCAGGGGGGAGGGTGGTGGGGGAAGGATGGACTATGAGTTTGGGCTTAGCAGATTCAAACTGGTATATATAGAATGGATAAACAAGGTGCTATTGAATAGCAAACGGAACTCTATTCAGTATCCTGTGATAAACCACAATGGAAAGGAATATAAAAACAATATATATATTTTGTTATTCAGTCACCAAGTCATGTCCGAATCTTTTGCGACCCCATGGACTGTTGTCTACCAGGCTCCTCTGTCCGTGAGATTTCCCAGTCAAGAATACTGGAGTGGGTTGCCATTTCCTTCTCCAGGGGATATTCCCAACCCAGGGATCAAACCTGTGTCTCTTGTGTTGGCAGACAGATTCTTTACTGCTGAGCTAGCAAGGAAGCCGTATGTGTATGTATGTGTGTCTGAATCACTTTGCTGTATCGTAGAAAGTAACACAGCATTGCAAATCAATTATACTTCAATAAAAAAAAATAAAGCTTGTGATCAGTTCTATTTCATACTGGATATTCAGAGAATAATGAAATATCAGGCATGCTAGAAAATGCAAGCCCTCCAAGTGAAATCTTTGGGAAGATTTCAGAGGATCCCTGAGGGTTTTCTGAAGCATGTAAGTTCTAAGACCCTGCAGAATTTATGTTCAGGTACGAATTATTCACCTTCCTCCCAGGATTCTAAGAGACACTTAGAAGAACTGGGTAATTGGCAGACAGATTACATTATATCCACAGACACATGCAATCATCACCACAGTCAACTTCAGAAAGTTTTCATCTGCTTAAAAGAAGCCCTGTCCCCATCAGCAGTCTCTCCTGCTTCTCCTCCCCAGTTTCCCTAGACCGCTACTAATCTACTTTCTATATCTACGGATTTGTCTATTCTGGACATTTCATATAAAGGAAATCACATGGTATGTGATCTTTTGGGACTGAATCCTTTTTCACTGAGCATAAAATTTTCAAGGTTCATTCACTTACAGCACTGTTCATTCATTTACAGCATTCATTTAGTATCAGCATTCCATTCCTTTGTATGTTCGATAATAGTTCATCATATGGACATAACGCATTTTATCCATTCATTTATTGTTTGGTGGACATTTGTGTTGTTTTCACTTTTTTGACTATTATGAATAATGCTGCTATGAACATTCATGTGCAACATTTTGTGCGGACACATACTTTCATTTCTCTTGAATATATACCAATAAGTGGAATTGCTGGGTCATATCACTTTTCACTTTCATGCATTGGAGAAGGAAATGGCAACCCACTCCAGTGATCTTGCCTGGAGAATCCCAGGGACGGGGGAGCCTGGTGGGCTGCCGTCTATGGGGATGCACAGAGTCGGACACGACTGAAGTGAATTAGCAGCAGCAGCAGCAAGATAACTAGAGTCCCATTCTATATTCCCACCAGCAGTTCATGAGGGTTCCAGTTTCTCCACATCTTTGCCAATACTTGTTATTGCCATCCTAGTGGGTGTAGAATGGTATCTCATTGTGGCTTTAATTTGCAGATCCTAAAGGCTAATAATTTGATTATCTCTTCATGTTCTTCTTAGCGATTATGTCTCTCTTTAGAGAAATGTTTATTCATATGCTTTGTCCATTTAAAAATTAGCTCTTAAGGAGTTGTAAGAATTCTTTATAAATTCTAGATCCAAGTCTCTTATCAGATATATGACTCACAAACATTTTCTCCCATTCTGTGGGTTGTCTTTCCACTTTCTCAATGATTCTCTTTGCAGCACAGAAGACTTTAACTTTGATGAAATCCAGTTTTTAGCTCTTTTTTTCTTTTGTCACTTGTGTGGTTCCAACAGTTTGAAAGATAAACTAGTTCCTCGGGGCAGAGGTAAAAGAATTACTTACAACTTACAGGTCTCATGGGAAATTTATTATTAATGGGACACAATGAAGATGAGGAAATAAGACACTTAGAACCAAGAAGTGAGAAAACAGCAGACAAAGGAGGTTTTTAAAGAGTCATTGGCTAACTTCAGCTGTCGGTCATGGTCTTGGCAGGAAGAAGGTGGGATACTTGGAAGAGTGTAATGAAGGGACCTTGCTGACAGAAATCAGCAAGAGATGACGGAGCACCCAGGGCTAGACGAGCTGGGAAGCTGATGTCACAGCTTAGTGAACAGGTGCTGCTCCTGCTGCTGCTAAGTCGCTTCAGTCGTGTGGGACTCTGTGAGACCCCATAGACGGCAGCCCACCAGGCTCCCCCGTCCCTGGGATTCTCCAGGCAAGAACACAGGAGTGGGTTGCCATTTCCTTCTCCAATGTATGAAGGTGAAAAGTGAAAGTGAAGTCGCTCAGTTGTGTCCGACTCTTCGTGACCCCATGGACTGCAGCCTACAAGCCTCCTCTGTTCAAGAGGTTTTCCAGGCAAGAGTACTGGAGAGGGTTGCCATTGCCTTCTCCGAGGAGCCAGCTATAGGGGAGGTTAGGCCAAGGGAAGCCATGGCTTTTAGTAAAGGAATGTAACCGCTGCCGACCTACAGGGAGGAGGAGGAGGAGGCTGGAGGAACATTATCTCCAGCTCTCTGTCCTCCCATTCTATAACCTTTGTTGTTGCTCACTTGTGTCCAACTCTTTGTGACCCCATGGACTGCAGCACGCCAGGCTTCCCTGTCCTTCCTCGTCCTTCATCTCCCGGAGTTTGCTCAAACTCATGTCCATCGAGTCGGTGATGCCATCCAGCCGTCTCATCCTCTGTCATCCCCTTCTCCTCCTGCCCTCAATCTTTCCCAGCACTGGGGTCTTTTCTAATGAGTCAACTCTTTGCATCAGGTGGCCAAAGTACTGGAGCTTCAGCTTCAGCATCAGTCCTTCCAATGAATACTCAGGGTTGGTTTCCTTTAGGATTGACTGGTTTGATCTCTTTGCTGTCCAAAGAACTCTTAAGAGTCTTCACCAGCATCACAGTTTGAGAGCATCAATTCTTCAGCACTCAATTTTTTTATGGTCCAACTATCACATGCATATATGACTACTGGAAAAACCATAGCCTTGATATACAGACCACCGTCATCAAAGTGAAGTCTCTGCTTATTCATATGTAATCTCTTGTTTGTGCCCTTTAAGGTGAACCCAAGTAAAATCCAGGAGCATCTAGTGGACATGCTCTGGGGGCCAGAGAACAGTTAGCGCAACCACTGTCTGAAACTGGCCATTCTGGCCAGGCATGATAGTAACCATTTGATGAGTTATCTTACAACAGGAGATCTAGGTAAGGAATGAGGAATTAATAAGCCACCACCAATGGGAAGAATTCAGGAAAGGTCAAAAAGAGAGAAGAGACGCAGGTCCATCTGTCCTGTCAACCGCCTAGAATCTTCCTCCCTGGAATCCATCTTAGCTGAGCAACATTTGCATCACAAGGAAGGACACTGAGTCAGAATGATGGGCTAGAGACAGTCTGGAAACTAACCCCATCACCATAAAACTCGAGAGTGTGGGTTTTATGTCACGTGGCAGAGCAGTCCTGCTGGACCCCCTTACCTTCCTGCTCTCCTTCCCAATAAATGCTTTGCCAGCACATGTGTCTCCTTGGATAACTCATTTCTTAGTTTTAGGCAAGAGTCCACTCTCAGGCCTGTGGTGCAGAACCATTTTCATTCACCTCTGTACACACACAGCTCCTCAGCTAATATTTGATGAGCAAATGGGTTGAGGATGAGGAATTATCTAGGATTCGTGGACTCTGCTCTTGGGAAGGGTCCTCGACCTCTATTTGTAATGCAGCCACTTCATGGTGCTACTTGGCAAAGGCTCTGCTGCTAGGTAGGGACGGCGCTGGTGGCTGATGCAGCGTTTCTCCCTTATTCCTCTTAACACAGCCCTGACGCTGATCAGGTCTCTTTGCTTCCACTCACAGCCCAGGATCATAGAGGACCCTTGCCCTGGGCTAGATAATGATATTGTATTCTCTTTTGTTAGGAATCAGTTTAGGGAGGGACATGTGACCAAGTTCTGGCTCCAGAGCTTTGAAGGGAAGTTGCTTGTAATGTCCAGGAAAGTCCTTCCTCCCTCTTGAGACAGAAGCTCTGGTCATTATTGGGAGCCCGTCTACACTCAGGAGGAGAAGAACCAGCTTCAAGACGATGTCAGGTAGATCACAGGGAGGGATCTGAAAAGAGCAGGGCCCTTACTGACATCATAGCCGGTAACCTGAAACCTGTTCTGTCTTGGAACTTCTCCTTCTCCTGATTAAATATGTGCCCTTATTTGGGAAGACCTCTGAGCTGGGTTTCCTGTTACTCTTTATCTGAAAGCAGGCACATACACTCTGCCATTGTTTTCCTTTTCAGTGCTATTAGAGGGGCCAAAATATAATTGGATAGCCCTCTGAATGTTTGGACTTGCTCTGCCCCCAGGAACGTAAGAATGGTTTACACCCGAGAGACTCTGTCAAGTTTGAGCATCATACATCATTTCAGAGTAGCTGGTGTTCTGGACACTGGGAGTTTGTTCTGTATTCATCCCAGGATCCTATTAATGTGCTGCCTCTTGTCTTTTACATTGGACCTGGATTTTTTTTTTAATAGCTTTTCCAAAATGTTAAAGATGTTTTCTTTTCCACACACACATAAAAAACTCTTTGCTTCTTCAGGGTAGGAACGAGCCTTAAGCACCCCGCCCCCCTACCCTTTTCTTTTGGCAGGCATGTGAGAGCTTTGTTCCCCAACCAGGGATCAAACCCACACCCATTGCATTAGAAGCATGGAGCTCTAACCACTGGCCTGCCAGGGAAGTTCCAAGCCTTAAGCCCTTAAGCTCTGAACCTAGGATAGATCAATGACAGCATTTGCCAAAGCTGTCAAACCCAGGCCCCTTCTATCCAGGACTACTAGCAGGATTTGATGCTTCACAATAGACAGGAATGGGGCTATTTATATTACAAATTGACAGGTCAACTTCACAGAGAGATTTATTTTGCCTTTTCTTGCAATTTAGATGACAAATCAAAACCATTTCTTGTGTAACTTTAAGTCCCGGTATGCTACAGGGAAAAGCCAATTCTGACTCCATGTTGGATCTGTTTCTCTGAGTTTAACCTTTGCTTTTCATTGCTTTTGTTGTTTTAATCATACACAATAGCCTGCCCCAGGGAACCTTGCCCCTCTGCTTGATTGTTAGACTAAAGTGTCTTTGTTAGAGACAATCTGACCCCATCCACTTGTGAATGGCTGCAGAAAAGAAGAAATGAACACATCCTTCCTATTTTTCTTTCCTGATAGCTCAGTTGGTAACGAATCTGCCTGCAATGCAGGAAACCCTGGTTCAATCCCTGCCTGCATCGGGAAGATCCCCTGGAGAAGGGATATGCTACCTACTTCAGTATACTTGGGCTTCCCTGGTGGCTCAGCTGGTAAAGAATCTCCCTGCAAAGCAGGAGACCTGGGTTCTATCCCTGGATTGGGAAGATTCCCTGGAGAGGCTACCCACTCCAGTATTCTGGCCTGGAGAATTCCATGGACAGAGGAGACTGGTAGGCTGCAGTCCATGGGATCGCAAAGAGTTGGACACGACTGAGTGACTTTCACTTTCACTTTCACTGAACAAAAGGAAGGAGATTTTGGGGCTTCCCTTGTGACTCAGCTGGTAAAGAATACACCTGCATTACAAGAGACCTGGGTTCTATCCCTGGGTTGGGAAGATCCCCTGGAGAAGGGAAAGGCTACCCACTCCAGTATTCTTGCATGGAGAAGTCCATGGACTGTATAGTTTCTGGGGTCACAAAGAGTCAGACACGACTAAGTGAATTTCACATGCTCACACTCCTATTTTGCAAGATGAATGGCCATTTTACTTTACTTCCTCATCTCCTCTCCCTCTATGTCCTATAAAAGAAGCGGGCATTCAGACCCTGATAAGATGGGTTTGATGGGTTTCCCTGTGGCTCATTGGTAAAGAATCTGCTTGCCAATGCAAGAGACATGAATTTGATCCCTGGACTGGAAAGATCCCACATGCCAAGGAGCAACTAAGCCCATGAACCACAACTACTGAACCTGTGCTCTAGAGCCTGGAAGACACAAGTATTGAGCCCACACACTGTAAGCACTGAGTCTACACACTGTAACTACTGAGTCCACACACTGTGACTACCGAACCCACATGCTGCAGCTACTGAGTCCACACACTGTAACTACTGAGCCCATGCACTGTGACTACTGAGCCCACGCACTGTAACTACTGAGACCACACACTGTAACTACTGAGACCACACACTGTAACTACTGAGTCCACACACTGTAACTACCGAACCCACACACTGCAGCTACTGAGTCCACACACTCTAACTACTGAGCCCACGCACTGTAACTACTGAGCCCACGCACTGTGACTACTGAGCCCACGCACTGTGACTACTGAGCCCACGCACTGTGACTACTGAGCCCACGCACTGTGACTACTGAGCCCACGCACTGTGACTACTGAGCCCACGCACTGTGACTACTGAGCCCACGCACTGTGACTACTGAGCCCACGCACTGGGACTACTGAGCCCACGCACTGTAACCACTGACCCCACGCACTGTAACCACTGAGCCCACGCACTCTGACTACTGAGCCCACGCACTGGGACTACTGAGTCCACGCACTGGGACTACTGAGCCCACGCACTGTGACTACTGAGCCCACGCACTGTTACTACTGAGCCCACGCACTCTGACTACTGAGTCCACATACTGTAACTACTGAGCCCACACAGTGTGACTACTGAACCCACACAGTGTGACTACTGAACCCATGCACTGTAACTACTGAGCCACGCACTGTAACTACTGAGCCCACGCACTGTGACTACGGAACCTACGCACTGTGACCACTGAGTCCATGTGCTCTAGAGCCTGTGCTTTGCAACAAGAGAAATCACCACAATGAGAAACCTGTTGCCGTAACTAGAGAAAGCCCAGGAAGCAACAAAGACTCAGCACAGACAAAAATAAATCAAAAGAATTTTTTAAAAAGATGGTTATTTTGAGACATTAGTCTGTGATCTTCTCAGTCAGTTGGCTTCCCAAATAAGGTTGTTTTCTTTGCCTCAACTCCTAATTTCTGGTTTTATTGGCTGTTGTGTGGTGAGTAGAGTGAGTTTGAATTCAGTGACAAAGTTATTGGTCAGTTTAGTTCAGTTCAGTTGCTCAGTGGTGTCCAACTCTTTGTGACCCCATGGACTGCAGCACACCAAGCCTCCCTGTCCATCACCAACTCCCAGGGTTTACTCAAACTCACGTCCATTGAGTCGGTGATGCCATCCAGCCGTCTCATTCTCTGTCGTCCCCTTCTCCTCCCACCTTCAATCTTTCCCAGCATCAGGGTCTTTTCCAATGAGTCAGTTCTTTACATCAGGTGAAGTGAAGTGAAGTGAAGTTGCTCAGTCATGCCTGACTCTTTGCGACCCCATGGACAGTAGCCTGCACCAAGCTCCTCCGTCCATGGGATTTTCTAGGCAAGAGTACTGGAGTGGGTTGCCATTTCCTTCTCCAGGGTATCTTCCCGACCCAGGGATTGAACCCAGGTCTCCTGCATTATAGACAGACGCTTTACCGTCCGAGCCACCAGGGAAGCCTATTATTTGGGGAGGTAAGTTTCTTTAGGCAAAATCTGGGGTGAAGGCTGCAGGATGTGTGACTTTCTTCTGATTGGTTGGTGGTGAGGTAACAGGGTGATGCTGGAGGAATCTTATTCTCATTCTGAAGTTACCACCTGGGTGGTGGGTAAGGCCTGGGTGAAGGCCTTGGTTCTGCATCAGGTGGCAAAGTATTGGAGTTTCAGCTTCAGTATCAGTCCTTCCAAAGAATATTCAGGACTAATTTCCTTTAGGACGGGCTGGTTGGATATTCTTGCAGTCCATCATATCTAGAAAAGCACTAAATCCCTTCATGGTGGCATCAGATCCTCCTGACTAGCAGAAAACCTTTTGTTCAGTGAGTGCTAATCAAGGAAGGGAGGGAATACAGAAACAAGGGAGGAGCAGTCAGGAAACACACTGCCTTGGGGCAGGGTCTTAGTTTCTCCTCAAGTTCAGTTCAGTTCAGTTCAGTTGCTCAGTCATGTCTGACTCTTTGCAACCCCATGGACTGCAGCACACCAGGCTTCCCTGTCATCACCAACTCCCAGAGCCTACTTAAACTCATGTCTATTGAGTTCCTCCTCAAGGAATATACATAACAATATCTTTAAATTCTTCTGCAGAACTAAGACCTTCACCCAGGCCTTTCCTACCACCCAGGCCTTACCTACCACCTAGGTGGTAACTTCAGAATGAGCACAAGATTCCTCCAGCATCACCCTGTTACCTCACCACCAACCAATCAGAAGAAAGTCACACATCCTGCAGCCTTCACCCCAGATTTTGCCTAAAGAAACTTATCTCCCCAAATAATTGGGGAGATTGGAGTTTTTGAGCACAAGTCACCCACCTCCTTGCTTGGCCCTGCAATAAACCTTCCTCTGCTCCAACTACCAGTGATTTGGTTTATTTGGCTTCACTGTGTGTTGGGCACACAACTTTTACTCAATAGCAAAAGTATGTACTGTCAACTCCAAATGGCCACTTGCCAAGAGCATTGCCAGTGACTGAACAACAAGGGCATTTGCCATCTGCCTCGGAGGAGACTGAACCCTGTGCTGCAGCTGTTCCCCTGAGGGGGTTCAAGGTGGAGTGAGACACTCTGTGCTCCAGGGAATCTGGTGGGACAGGTCTTTAGATAGTTGGATATTTTTAGGAACTGACTTTATGATCCCAATCCTTGCATCTCCTCATATCTAGAAAAGCACTAAATCCCTTCATGGTGACATTAGATCCTCCTGACTAGCAGAAAATCTTCTGTTGAATGAGTGTTTAATTGTATTGTATTGAGCTCCCCCTTCACCAAAACCTTATATATATATTGACTTTGCCCCACTGCCTCTTTGGAGCAGTCTTTCAGCTCTCTGAGGTTGCTGCCTCCATTTGCCTCAAATAAAACTTAACTTGCAACCCTCAAACCGGGCATCTTATTTAGTCTACAGTATGATTCAGAATCTCTGGGGGAGGGATATTTTTAACTAGCACCCCAGGTAATTTTTATAAATGCTCATCTTCAGAAACATTGGTATAGATGTTAAGTTTCTTGAGACAGGATCCATGTCATTTATTTTTGTTTCTTTTTAATGCCCAGCATGAGGAAGTGTTTGAGAAATGGGTTTTGGAGAAATGGGTTTTGGAGGAATGGATCTAAGTGACTGTCTCAAAATGTGGCTTTAAAGCCCCTACTGTCCTGTCATTGCCTATGTCCAGAGGAAACCTTACTGTCTTTTTGTAACCTTCTGTATCTTGGGATTTGTGATGGCGGAGTAGATGTAGCACTTTGACGGCCCCAGTAGCAAGAGTTCATTCAACATATTACTCTAGAGTGAATGTGGCCGGGCTTTGTAAGGCTGGATCTCTAGCCATCCTCCTCTGATGAGCTACCCAGTAACATTTCTTTCTTTTCTTTCTTTTTTTTTTTTAAAGAGTGATCTTTCTTTTTTTTAAAAAATATTTTCTTTTTTATTTAGGTGCACTGGGTCTTAGGTGTAACACATGCGGTATTTAACTGTGGCATGTAGATGGACTCCGGGAGTTGGTGATGGACTGGGAGGCCTGGTGTGCTGCATTCCATGGGGTTGCAGAGAGTAGGACACGACTGAGTGACTGAACTGAACCGATATAGGATATAGTTCCCTGACCAGGGACTGAACCCAGGCCCCCTGCATTGAAGGCGTGACGTCTTAGCCACTGGACCCCTAGAGACGTCTCTGTTCTTGTTTAGTCACTCAGTCGTATCTGACTTTTTGCGACCCCATGGACCGTAGCCTGCCAGGTTCCCCTGTCCATGGGATTTCCCAGGCAAGAATACTGGAGTGGGTTTCCATTTCCTTTACATGAGTCTCTTATGTCTCCTGCACTGGTGGGCAGACTCTTAACCACTGAGCCACTGGGCAAGTTCCTACCTAATAATTTAACAGGAGGGAAAGAGGAAGGGCACAACTTTTGAAAGAATGACATAGCCCAAGGACACAACATAAACCAATTAGAATCAAATGGAAGCAAGATGGCAGACAAGACTAGACCTTGATCCTCAAGTAGCAAGGGAAATGAACCACCCAGTGGTGCCATGACAGTTCCCATTGCCATGACTGTCAACAGATTTGGGCGGTGGCTCAAATCCTGGAAATCTTAACCCCTTCCCAAAACTTGCTGGAATCATTTCCCCACTCATTAGCATATGAGATTACCCACCTTATAAAAACCAACCAAGCCACGCTAGCAACTGCACTCGCCCTCTGTGATGGCCCACACTCTATCTGTGGAGTGTACTTCTCTCTGAATCTGAATAAACCCACTTCTTACCTATCACTTTGTCTCTCACTGAATTCCTTCTGTGATGGTGCTGTGGGTTTTGGTTGGGTTTGAGTCCCAGCCACGTGGGTTCGAGTCCCAGGCAGAGTTTTGGCTGGGTTTGAGCCCCAGCACGTGGGTTTGTCAAGTGAGTGTATGCTCCTCGGTTCTGTCTCGTCACAACAAAGATTTGGTGCGACAGACATTAAAGCCCTCGGCGCGTCACAGCTCTCGGGTCTTGGATAAACCATGTTATAAAGCAATGTTACAGCTCTATTTTATTTAGAAAATGGCAGGAGAATCCATCCTCCAGGCGTGAGGGCATGTCGACCCAAGCGCCCCAGCGTGCGAGAGAGAGAGAGAGAGAGAAAAAGAGAAAGAGCTCAGGCAGGCAGGAGAGAGAGAGACAGAGAGACACAGAGAGAGAGAGAGAAAGAGAAAGGGCTCAGGCACGCAGGAGAGAGGGAGAGGGAGAGGGAGGAGAGCGAGGAGAGCGAGGAGAGGGAGGAGAGGGAGGAG
>SJYX01008270.1:0-49490 GCA_006410675.1 Oreotragus oreotragus | reverse complement strand
TCCCCCCGCCCCCAAGCATCAGAGTCTTTTCCAGTGAGTCTACTCTTCACATGAGGTGGCCAAAGTATCGGAGTTTCAGCTTCAGCATCAGTCCTTCCAATGAATACCCAGGACTAATCTCTTTTAGAATGGACTGGTTGCATCTCCTTGCAGTCCAAGGGACCCTTAAGAGTCTTCTCCAACACCACAGTTCAAAAGCATAAATTCTTCGGTGCTCAGCTTTCTTCACAGTCCAACTTTCACATTCATACATGACCACTGGAAAAACCATAGCCTTGACTAGATGGACCTTTGTTGGCAAAGTAATGTCTCTGCTTTTGAATATGCTATCTAGCTTGGTCATAACTTTTCTTCCAAGGAGTAAGCGTCTTTTAATTTCCTGGCTGCCATCACCATCTGCAGTGATTTTGGAGCCCCCAAAAATAAAGTCTGACACTGTTTCCACTGTTTCCCCATCTATTTCCCATGAAGTGATGGGACCAGATGCCATGATCTTCGTTTTCCGAATGTTGAGATTTAAGCCAACTTTTTCACTTTCCTCTTTCACTTTCATCAAGAGGCTTTTTAGTTCCTTTTCACTTTCTGCCATAAGGGTGGTGATCTGAGGTTATTGATATTTCTCCCAGCAATCTTAATTCCAGCTTGTGCTTCTTCCAGCCCAGCGTTTCTCATGATATACTCTGCGTACAAGTTAGAATGTTTACACCTATATTAAAAAAATAAGATGCCTATGATTTTCATTTCTTATAGTGGTC
Organism: Oreotragus oreotragus; assembly: GCA_006410675.1. Taxonomy (NCBI): domain Eukaryota; kingdom Metazoa; phylum Chordata; class Mammalia; order Artiodactyla; family Bovidae; genus Oreotragus; species Oreotragus oreotragus. The sequence goes on along the minus strand of SJYX01008270.1, from coordinate 48,735 downwards.
TTGTTTGCTTTTGGTACAAAGTTATAAGGATTCAAAGGATGAGTTCTCTTTTTCTACTCTCCAGAGGAGTTTATGTAAAATGGAATTTTTTGTTTCTTGAAACTTTTGCATAATTTGCATATAAAATCACCTGGATATTGAGTTCAGCAACATGGCAGTAATGCATCTTGAGTTTGAGTTTTGAGATAAAAAATTTAAACAATGGATTTGACTTATTTAACATTTATGAGACTCTTCAGGCTTTCTACTTCTTGAGCCAATTCTGGAAATGCAAATTTTTTTTTAGGAATTTGTCTAGGTCAAACGATAAACCATTAAGGATGTCATGCTGCAGTTCAAAGGATTAGTATCAAACATAGTGTTTTCCAACCATACTGCAATAAACCTAAAAAGTAGTAACAACCTAGTTGGGAAATAAATAACATGCTTCTAAAGAATTATGGATTTTAATAGGATTTGGATGTTATGAAAAGTAAAGAAATATGTAGAATTAGGCTATGAAGAAAATATTGCTTGTCAAATTTTGCGGGAAACTGCCAAAACAGAATTCAGAGGAAATTTTTTAGCTCAGAATAAATTTTCAGGCAACAAGAAAGGTTTAATAAAATGAACCTCCAAAATGATTTTAAACAAAGTCAAAAAATGGAGAAAACAGCAACACAAAGGAGATCAACACAAAATCCAAAGCTTGTCTTTTGAAAAGATTAATAAGGTAGAAGTCTGGCAGCCGAGATTGAGAAAACACAAAAGAAGATGAAAATAGGATAAAGACTCACAATGAGGAGAGACTTCCCTGATGGTCCAGGGGCTAAGACTCTGCCCTCTCAACGCAGAGGGCTTGGGTTCAACCCCCGGGTCAGGGAACTGTAGCCCACATTCTGCAACTGAGATTCCAAAGGCCAGACCACCCTGGTGGTCCAGTGGTTAAGAATCTCCCTGTCCAAGCAGGGGACACAGGTTTGATCCCTGGTCTGGGAAGATTACACATAACTGAAATGTTTTAAAACATATTTAAGAAAGATTTTGGGCTTCCCTGATGGCTCAGATGGTAAAGAATTCGCTTGCAATGCGGGAGAACTGGGTTTGATTCCTGGGTCGGGAAGATCCCCTGGAGGAGGGCATGGCAACCCACTCCAGTATTCTTGCCTGGAGAATCCCCGTGGACAGAGGAGTCTGGTGGGTCCACGGGGTCGCGAAGAGTCAGACACGACTAAGAGACTAAGCACACACACACAGGAAAGATTTTAGTTTTAATTTTGGTTAAATTTTTTTTTGAAAAAAAAATTTATTTTATTAGCATCACAGCAATTATGCTGTTTGGTATTTACCCAAATGAATTGAAAAATTATGTCCATACATAAAACTGCACGTGGCTGTCCATAGAAGCTTTATTCATAGTTGTCAAAACTTCTAGAGGGAGATGGCCAAGATGGCAGAGCAGGAAGACCTTGAGTTCACCTCCTCCCATGGGCATAACTGCCAATACTTGGAAGCAACCAAGAAGTCCTAGCGATGGATAAATTATTAGGTGATGGATAAATAAACTGTGGTACATCGGAAAATGAAATTAAAAGATGCTTGCTTGCTTGGAAGTAAAGCTATGACCAACTTAGCATATTAAAAAGCAGAGACATTACTTTGCCAACAAAGGTCTGTCTAGTCAAAGTTATGGTTTTTCCAGTAGTCATGTATGGATGTGAGAGTTGAACTGTGAAGAAAGCTGAGCGCCAAAGAATTGATGCGTTTGAACTGTGGTGTTGGAGAAGACTCTTGAGAGTCCCTTGGACTGCAAGGAGACCCAACCAGTCCATCCTAAAGGAGATCAGTCCTGGGTGTTCACTGGAAGGACTGATGCTGAAGCTGAAACTCCAATATTCTGGCCACCTGAGGTGAAGAACTGACTAATTGGAAAAGACCCTGCTGCTGGGAAAGATTGAAGGTGGGAGGAGACGGGGACAACAGAGGATGAGATGGTTGGACGGCATCACCGACTCAATGGACATGAGTTTGGGTAAACTCTGGGATTTGGTGATGGATAGGGAAGCCTGGTGTGTTTCAGTCCATGAGGGTACCAAGGAGTCGGACGTGACTGAACTGAAATGAACATCAGACAATGAGATATTACTCAGCACTGAAAAGAAATGAGCTATCAAGACACAAAAAGGCACAGAAGATACTTAAAGGCATATTATGAAGTGAAAAAAGCCAATCTGAAAAGGCTACATGCTGTGTGATTCCAACTATTTGACATTCTGGAGAAGGCAAAATTATGGAGACAGTATGAAGGTCAGTGGTTGCCAGTAGTCAGTGGGACAGGCAGAGCACAAAGGATTTTTAGGGCAATGAAACTCTTTTATATGATGCTATCATGGTGGTTACATGTCATTGTATATTTGTCCAAACCACAGAATGAACAGCTCAAGAGTGAACCCTAATGTAAACTATGGACTGTGGGCGATAATGATCTGTCAGTGCAGGTTCACAGATTGCAACAAATGTGCCTCTCTTATGGGGTATGTTGACAGTTAAGGAGGCTGTGTACTTACAGGAACCCTACACTTCCTGTTCAGTTTTGCTGTGACTCTGAAACTGCTGTTAAAAAATAAAGTTTCTGAACTAAAAAATATATATTTAGAGCGGACTTTTGGACTCTGAGGGAGAGGGAGAGGGTGGGATGATTTGGGAGAATAGCATTGAAATATGTATACTATCATGTAAGAAACGAATTGCCAGTCTATGTTCGATGCAGGATGTTTGGGGCTGGTGTATGGGGATGATACGGAGGGATGATGAGGGATGGGAGGTAGGAGAGGGGGTTCATGTTTGGGAGTTCATGTACACCCATGACGGATTCATGTCAATGTATGCCAAAACCAATACAGTACTGTAAAGTAAAATAAAGTAAAAATGCTGCTGCTAAGTCACTTCAGTCGTGTCCNTACAGGGATGATACGGAGGGATGATGAGGGATGGGAGGTAGGAGAGGGGGTTCATGTTTGGGAGTTCATGTACACCCATGACGGATTCATGTCAATGTATGCCAAAACCAATACAGTACTGTAAAGTAAAATAAAGTAAAAATGCTGCTGCTAAGTCACTTCAGTCATGTCCGACTCTATGTGACCCCATAGACGGCAGCCCACCAGGCTTCCCCGTCCCTGGGACTCTCCAGGCAAGAACACTGGAGTGGGTTGCCATTTCCTTCTCCAATGCATGAAAGAGAAAAGTGAAAGTGAAGTCGCTCAGTCTGTCCGACTGTTAGCGACCCCATGGACTGCAGCCCACCAGGCTACTCCGTCCATTGGATTTTCCAGGCAAGAGTACTGGGGTGAAATTTAAAAAAAAGAAACCTAAAAAAAAAAATATATATATATATATATTTTTTTTTTTTTTAAAGGTTCACATTCCTGTGAAGAGGTGAATTCTCTCTTCAAACTCGATTGCATCAACCACAGAGTAGAGACTGTGACTCTGGAATATTTAGGGTTTGTGTAAGATTTGAGAAAAACTTTGAATTGCATATGACCTACTATAATTTTGCGGTTGCTAATTCTTGCAAACATTCTCAGCAATCTGTGATAAGATGAAATTCCAACGGTCATGACCCAGTTAAGCCCAAGCATCACTGCCATGATAACAAGTCTCAACAGTTTGAAGACCAAGACAAAGCGATCAAGAAGGTTGTGGGTTAAAAAAACCCAAACCAACCAATCAACCAAACCACCAAAGGGACCTGGTGAATGCTCACCAACTACCAGATCTGGAAGCCTGGTGCTTGACAATACATGACTGGGGCTTCCTGACCTTCTCCTGTTATAACCCCCTCGATCCCCCCATTCCCAGGGCCAAGCAGTGTCTGGACCGGGTCACGCCTCCGCCTGCCCTGAGGTTGCACATAGGCTGCGCTTGCCAACCAGGTTTCTGAAGCACAGTGTTCACACAGATGTCATTCTTATGAATGCAAAACAAACGATCCATGGTGATCGCATCAAATCTTAAGCTCTAAGTATATACATGACACTTCCAATTCCACCACCCCATCTTCCCTAATCCGAGTGGATGGATTATAAGCATCTCACCTTCTGCAGAGCAAATCCAGCCATAACTGTGCTGCTTTGACTTAAGTGTCAGCTCAATTCACTCGTCGGTCTTTCCTCCTACTTCCTTTCCAGCAGACACCTCTCCTGGCCTGTCCCTTTCCACTCGGTTCCACTTGGCCTGTCCTATCTTATTTCTTCCCCAAGTAGGCACTTCCCCTGATCCTGGCTTCATGCAGAGTCGTCTCCATAGGTATCAGATCCGGAATCAGATGAAAAGTACTCTGAATTATCTTGACTTTAAAATAACATGTTAATAAATGTAATAATCTTAAACAGCATGCTGCTGCTAAGTCGCTTCAGTCGTGTCCGACTCTGTGCGACCCCATAGACGGCAGCCTGCCAGGCTCCCCTGTCCCTGGGATTCTTCAGGCAAGAATACTGGAGTGGGTTGCCATTTCCTTCTCCAATGCATGAAAGTAAAAAGTGAAAGTGAAGTCGCTCAGTCGTGTCCGACTCTTAGCGACCCCATGGACTGCAGCCCACCAAGGTCCTCCATCCATGGGATTTTCCAGGCAAGAGTACTGGAGTGGGGTGCCACTGCCTTCTCCGTTAAACAGCATACATATTATATATTTATGTCTATTCATGTATATATACATATTTATATACATGAAATTCGCTCAGCCGTGTCCGACTCTTTGCGACCGCATGGACTATTCAGTCCATGGCATTCTCCAGGCCAGAATACTGGAGTGGTAGCCTTTTCCTTTTCCAGGGGATCTCCCTGACCCTGGATCTCCTGCATTGCAGGCATGTTCTTTACCAACAGAGTTATCAGGGAAGCCCATATATTTATATACTTATACATTTATATGTGTGTATATGAATATATATTTACATGTATGTTTATAAGTACCTAAAATATAGAAATATAATCACATTTCCTCCTTTAAAAATTCAGAATATTTTGAACCTTGGAAAAACCACATGGAACCCACAGTACCATCCAGAGACGACTATTGCTAAGATGTTGCTGTTGCTTAGTCACTAAATTATATCCGACTCTTTCGTGACACCATGGACTGTAGCCTGCCAGGATCCTCTGTCCATGGGATTCTTCAGGCAGAAATACTAGAGTGGGTATTTCCTTCTCCAGAGGATCTTCCCAACCCAGGGAGCGAGCCCACTTCTCCTGTATCTCCTACAATGGCATGTGGAAATTCTTTACTGCTGAGCCTCCTGGGAAGCCATGGACACATATTCTAGTGATTTAATAGATTTAAATCAGCTCTACCCCAGCCACTTGTAGCCTCCTTCAAAAGAAGGGAGTGGGCAGTGATAGTCTTTTCTCATCTTCTTTTAAACACATTGATGTTTCTAATTATCATTCATACTCATTGTTCAAAGGCTGATTTCACTGGTTCACACCAAAATAGCCCTGGCCTGGAAGTGTTTTCATCTTCTTCCTTTTTTTTCTTTGTTTATTGTCTTCTGATGCTGAATAGTCTTCCCCTGCTTTGGGAGCATCACCCGGCACCTGCAGTTGAGCCTGATCCCTCCTTTTGACCCTTCAGTTCATGCAGCTGTTCCCAGGGAAAGGCCTCTCAGCCCCGTTCTGCCCTCTAACAACTGGCCCAGAAGATACCCTGAGCCTGAGGCATGTACCAGTTTGGGACACAGGCCACAATCGGAGCGTGGGCGCTCGGAAGCAGCCTGTATCAGGAAAACGGGAAGAAAGCAAGCTGGTGGCAGGAAGCTAGAAGAGGAAGCTTGTGGGTCTAGTGGACCTGGACACTTGAGAAATCAAAGTGTTAGTTGCTCAGTCGTGTCCGACTCTCTGCCATCCCATGGACTGTAGCCTGCCAAGCCCGCCAGGCTCTTCCGTCCATGGGATTTTTCCGGGCAAGAATACTAGAGTGGGTTGTCATGCCCTCCTCCAGGGGAGCTTCCCAACCCAGGGATTGAACCTGGGCCTTCCGCACTGTAGGCAGACTCTACCATCTGAGCTACCAGGGAAGCCAGACGCTTAAGACCAAGACAGATCCAAAGGGGGGGCTCATCCTTCTACCAAAGACGCACACAGAGCAGGAGGGAGAGGTCAGGGGAGTCAGGCGCAGCAAAGGCTGTGGGTGAGGTGGTGTCAGAGGTCAAGTGCAAACGATAGGTCAAAGGTCTGAATCCTTCTGGAGAGGGACAAAGGAACTCAGGCCACGATACTGTGATCAGGTGCACGATGTGCCTAAGGAAGGTGTTTGGTGCTGTGCCAAAGGGCCACCCCTGGAGGAGGAAATGGCACCCGACTCTAGTATTCTTGCCTGGAAAACCCCAGAGACAGAGGGGCCTGGTGGGCTCCCTGGGGGCACAGAGAGACAAACTAACAAATAAACAACAACAACAACAGAAGGCCACTGGACGGAGGCGTCCTACTCACATCTCTTGAGGGCAGGACTCCATCTGGGAGTCAAGCCCAGGCTCCCCGGTAGAGAAGAGCACGCAACAGGACTCCTCTGTCTACCTTAGGGGGTAGAAACAGACAAGCTTTATGCTGGAAATTTTCAAGTCAACATGCTGCTGCTGCTGCTGGTGCTGCTGGTAAGTCGCTTCAGTCGTGTCTGACTCTGTGCGACGACATAGACGGCAGCCCACCAGGCTCCCCCGTCCCTGGGATTCTCCAGGCAAGAACACTGGAGTGGCTTGCCATTTCCTTCTCCAATGCACGAAAGTGAAAAGTGAAAGTGAAGTCACTCAGTCGTGCCCGACCCTTAGCAACCCCATGGACTGCAGCCTACCAGGCTCCTCCGTCCATGAGATTTTCCAGGCAAGAGTACTGGAGTGGGGTGCCATTGCCTTCTCCGAAAGTCAACATGACTCCAGGGTTAAACAGAAGACCACTTGGGGGGCTGCCTTGTGAAGACTGTTTTCCCAAACGAGCTTCCCATCTCTTTAGGGTAGCCAGTGAACCAGCCTCTCTCTCTCTCTTAAATCTCCTATGCCCAAGTGCTCAGACACACAACAGACACCACACACTTTTGTTGCATGAGTAAATAAATGGATTCGCAGGAGCTGATATTATTGACTAAAATGACCATCCATGCATCTTAGAGTCACAGACCCGTCTTCCATCTCCCCGCGGCAACAACATGGCCCAGATCTCACTCACCACTGGAACTGACCCAAAGGGCGACTGCCCTCTCACCAGGCAGAGACCCCATCCCTGCCTTTCCCTCCCTGGCTAAGAACCCTCGACATTGACAGTGAGGGCCTGGGAATTCCCAGGAACACTTTTCAGGGCCGAGGCTTGCGATCTCCCATTCGCGTTTTGGAAAAGGAACCATCCTCCCCAGAGGCTCTTGAGGAGGAAGGGGGGCCATTCACCACCAAATAATGAAATCAAGTCCTACCTTTCCCCGGAGGCAGCGGGAGGATTCGGCAGTCCTGACCACCAAACGGGCAAGACCACGGGTGAGGTCACAGCTAAGTATCGAGTGCCCGGAGCAAACTGGAGGTGATAGAGGGGCCACAGGTGGCTGGTGAATGAGCAGCCCCTCCACGCTCATTATTTCCACCTGCTCCTGCCTCCTCCAATCAGCCTCCTAAATGCGAGTTTGCAGAAAGTCAGCCCGAGCAGGACTTCTGGGTAATGTAGATGATGCCACCTGCAGCTCCTAGGAACTCAGAGAAACAGAAGGACTGATACTACTATTGAAAATATAATTAGGGGCCTTCATTGTAAAAGTAATAATGGACCGCCTCACCCTCACCATATGGCCAGAACGAACACTGAGGAGGAAGTGATCTAAAACCTTGAGAATCAGAATTCACGTCTCCGATGATAACGAGAAACTTCTGTGTTTTGAAAGGAAACGTGCTTGGGAGTTGACTAAATCACGAAGCAAAAAGAAAAAATATTGGGGAAACCATTCTGAAAACTCTTACTTAAACTAGGTGAGTTATGTTTTCAGTGTAGGACTGCATCACAAATTCAGAAATTAGATTGACAGCCAGGGATGGCTATTTCATTGAGTAATTTTCCCTCATCATTATGAGGAACTACTGGCAGAGCCTCCAGCTAGACTGACAGAGTCACAGATCACCACTGATGGGCTCAGCCCATTGACTGAATATTTCTTCAGAAGTAGGACTGCTGTTTGGTGGCGGAGGGATCATGCATTGTGACTTAGGATGCATCCCTTAAGATTAGTCAGGATGGTAGAAACATTCGAATTTCCGGGCAGTGCCAGCTGGTTTAGCACGACAAGCTATGCCTGGAAAGAGGCAGGCCCTTCGAGAAGACAGTGTTCCTGTGGAAGGGAGTTTGCAGGTGCACCTTGGGGAATTACCGGGAGGCCTGATTAGCATATGCCCTAATTAGCACGTATGCCCTTGATTAGCATACGTGCCCTGGGGCCGTCTGGGGAAACAGAAAGATGCAGAGTTGATATTTTCTTCTTTTTCTTCCCGCCAGAATCCCTTAGATTAACTTTGTATATTGCTCGAAGTTTAACGGGCTCAACACTAACTGAGGGTGAAAGGGCAATATTTTTTTCTGCAAATCCCTCCTTGATGGTGGCAAGGGTCATGATTACTGGCAGCAGAGCTGGTCGTGGTGGTAAAGGCTGGAGTTCCAAGAATTTTAAATGAAGCTGGAACCTGCAACTCTCAACACCACTTCAGTTTTGCCTCTTTGCTTCTCTTTGGCCACCAGGAAAATGGGCAAGCCTTATAGTATTCGTTCCTAAACTATCTCAAAAAAGGTTCTCATCTTAAGTTTGGGGCACCTCACTTTTGATCAAGACCCATGGATCTAGATGAAAGTAAATCAGAGAATTCCCAGGGTGGCCAAAGCCCCCCATGGACAGAGTTCCTCCTGCTGGCTTTGGGTGGAGGAGTAAGACAGCTGGTCACCCCAGGCATGAACATAGCTAATGTACAAGCCTAATTGTTGCTTTTTTAATGACCCAAGTTAGATTCAGGGAGTACTTGTGTTTCTGTGATTAGTACATCTATCAACATTAAAATTTCCTCATGCCATAAGCCAGAGGGGACTGGTGACCCTTTATGGAAACATCAGGATCTTTCTGCAGAATCAATATCTGGATGTCTCCTCTATGGCTGAACTTGTGCTAAGGGTTCTTCCCCTCACTCTCTGGACGATGTGTATACTCAAATGACCTAACTGCTGTGACATGCAGTCTCATCAGCTGGGCCCCATCTGGGGACACTATAAAGAACTAAAACCTGGTTTGGTCACGAAGCCCTGTTGGAGAACTTCATCCTGAAATCCACAAAGATCCTGCAACCCTGTCATCTACAATGCCTGGAAATCTCTGTCTTGTGACCTACTTACAGGAAGTAATATATATATATATATACGTATATATAGCTACCAATGGGAACCATGGTGTTTCTCTTTCATAGTATATGATATCAGATAATTACACTTTTCTGTGAAAATAACTGCTTTTACTGTGCTATTAAACTAATAAAGCATTAATACTAACTCTTACGAATTTAGGCCAAAAGAACATATTTCAAAGGTGTCACAGAATCATTAACTGTTGATAAATAACAATATCACCCTGGTTTTCCCTATTCTTCTTTAAAGTGAAACCTCAAACTCTCCCTTTCATAAACAATACTTTGTAATTTAAAAGAGTCCAGGACTTTCCAGTAAGGGCATGCCTTAAAATGAAACTGCAGTTTTGGCTTTTCTTAGAGTGAAAAGCTTGTAAAACTTTCTCAAAGAGAAAAGGCCCTTGATTTCCCTTCTCAGCCCCTCCAGTTAGCTGCCCCAACCTCTGCTCCCTGGGCTCCTTCTGAGCACTGTCTCATCTTTTCTGCAGGAAGAGTGACTCCCAACCCTGGCCACGCCCACCTCCTTTTCCCAGCATGCTCACAGCTCAGCCACCCAGGGAGCCCAAGCTTTGAGGTTAGAAAAGATCCTTGACTCTCCAGTTTCTTCCAGGACTATTGAGATCTGATGAGTTCTTGGGAATCAGGGGCCTGGTGAGGGCATTGTGGCTTACCCAAGTACTGAGAACTCCAAGGATTCCTGAAAACCTCAACTTTCATAAAAGGGAGGCAATGAGAGAGTCAGTGCCCAGGTGTGTGTGGCACAGATGGTGGTGGTGGTGGTGGTGGTGGGGCGGTGGTTAGACCTGAAGATTCTCTACTGTGCATTGTCTCTGGTACTTTTCAAGGCTTTGCTGTTCTCAGTGTCTATCTAGATGAAGTCAGAGTGTCATAGCTGAGGGACTTCCCCGGCAGTCCAGTGGTTAAGACTTCCCCTTCCAATGCAGGAGGTGATGGTTTGTTGCCTGGTTAAGAAGCCAAGATCCCACATGCCTCAAAGCTAAAAACAAAAACCCCCAAACCCAGAGTATCATATCTGAGCTATTTCAAGTAAAATCAAGACAAAATACACTTAGCAAAAGCCTTTACTTTTTAGTCACTAGAAATGCTTCCTATTCTCACTGATCATACATACCTTTGATCCTGGTCACTAAGTTTCTATTGATAACTTTGAGTCTAGGAAATGATTTCAGAAGCAAGTTCTCAGCAGTTTCCCTAAGATACGGATACTTGTTTTAGAAACGTCCACATATAAGCATAAAGCTGCTGGGGGTATTTCTGACCCTTTCCTTATGGAACTGATGGCTGTGGGGAGGGCAGCAGCATTGTGGAAGGGTGCTTGGGCTCTGCCGCATTAGGGTTAAACCCTCCGTGGACTGCACTGCCCCAGGGAGTCCTGTTTCTGTTCTGGGCTTCGGCCGGGGACCTCCTGAGGGCTGACTGCAGCTGTCTTGGAGCTCTGGGGGCCGGGTCCTCCAAGGAGGGGTTAGGCAGCTGCTGCGCTTTGTCTTTCTTGGATCTTTGAGGGCCTCTACGTCCTGAAAGCAACCATTTGTAGCCTGATTTTTAAAGTATCTCTGTATTGCAATTCCTTTCTATTATCCTCAAAGGCAGTGGCCATCTGTTGTTTTGCCTTCCGAATATTCTAGTAATAGCGCCTCCATTTCCTTCTGGCAATTGGATTCCGCATCTATTCCATGAGTTTCACACAGGGTAGGCCTCATCCCAGGCCTTTATGGGTGTGCATGTGACACAGAGCTGACCAATGGGAGCACTGGGCACCCCTGGCCACAGTGATTGGCTCATGGATGAGCATATGATCCAAGCTGGGCCAATCNCCTTCCGAATATTCTAGTAATAGCGCCTCCATTTCCTTCTGGCAATTGGATTCCGCATCTATTCCATGAGTTTCACACAGGGTAGGCCTCATCCCAGGCCTTTATGGGTGTGCATGTGACACAGAGCTGACCAATGGGAGCACTGGGCACCCCTGGCCACAGTGATTGGCTCATGGATGAGCATATGATCCAAGCTGGGCCAATCAGAGCCAGCCCTCGAACTCACCAGGACTACTGAGAAAAAGTCATCCTGTTAATACCTGGATGGGCAAGCCTGGAGCTGCTGGGGGCCTCTTCCACGTGGAGGTTAAATTCCACAGAGACAAACAGCGCCAAGAAAAAGATTTTGATTCCTGAGGACATTCTTTGAATCCAGCCACACCCAAACTAAAAATATGCTTGCGCTTTTTCAGTTACAAGAAGCAGTAACTCCCTTTTTGGCTTGTCAGTTTTAATTAGGGTTTCTGACGTTTGCTCATAAAGATATTTTATTAAATGTTCAACCCTTGTCTCAGCTTTCTCTGGGAAATTCAGGAGGATTGGATGCCTGGGCTCGGAGTAAAGTGCATTGTGGGAGAATAGTAAAAGCTTAAGGAAGTGGGTACAGATTTGACAGGAAATAATCCTCAGGGGAGGACGTGGACAGCCATGGTCCAAAGCCAGATCACTGCTGAATCCAGCAAGCTTTAAATAGGACAGATTTGTGGAACACGTCATTATTCTTCGTAGATAGATGCTTAGAGATACCTGGGAATGGAAACCTAACACTAGGTGTTATGAGTTAGGCATTAAAAAGTCACATTATCTCATTCCCACTGTATTCAATATATATCCAGATGGAGAGGCCAGGCCACGTTTGGGTCACACGGCTAAGCATTTAACATTTTGCTGGGGAAGAACAAACATTGTTAGCTAGGGAGAGTCAGAAAGTCCCAAGTTTCCCCGAGGGGTTTCAGGTTGGAGACTGAGGCCTCTGTGCTGTGTGAGCTCAGTCGTAGCTTACTTTTTGTGACCCCAAGGACCGTAACCTGCCAGGCTCCACAGTCCGTGGGATTTCCCAGGCAAGAATACTGGAATGGGTTGCCATTTCCTCCTCTAGGGGATCTTCCTGACCCAGGAACCAAACCTGCCTCTCCTGCATTGGCAGGCAGATTCCTTACCACTGTGCCACCTAAGAAGCCACCTGGAGACAGGTTCTGAATTCAAAAACATTGTAGGAACACTCCATAAATTCAGACTACCTAGGAGGACTAGAAGGAGGGCTGGGGTCAGTTGAAATACTTGGAGGTGAGATCCAGCCGTGTTGGAGCTATGATCTTCATTTTTATTTCTTACTCTTATGTTGTAAATCTGGACTACCTCAGAGTGATTGTGGGTGAGAGGCAGACGGTCCCGGTGAACCTCTGTGTCACGGTAGGATGCAGGATGCTTTGGGAGTGATGAGGTCCAGCTAAAGGGACAGATTCAGGTCGACATGTGGGCTTCTTAATCTTCCTTATACCTTTTATCTCTTCTCATCTTTGGTCCAAGCATAACTTCTCTGCATAAAAACTACACTGAATGTTGTTTAAAAAATGCTTCCCTTTGAAGTATAAGGGATCTAGGTGACTGAGTCTTGCTGGCTGGGAGCAGAGGAGACAGCATGTCAAGGCATGGTGAAGGTTTCTGCATAAAATGAAGATGGTGTTTAGCAGCCTGGGCCCCAGGGACATCAGCAGGAGGATCTGGTACTTTAGGGAGAAAACAGATGGGATACAGGAGGTGGGGGTTCCAGCTGTTTATCCAAGGGAGGGAGGCTTTTAATATCCTTGAAGTCTTTCTAACAGGAACTGAAAGTGTTATATTTTGTATAATTTACAGGTGGTTTGTGAGCAGCTGTGTTCCACATATGAGAGTCTATGTAACACATGTGTTCCTTCAGATGGTATGAGACCCAACAACAGAGTTATATTTCTATTTTCTCTGTATCAGTAAACTCATTAAAGAATGATTGCAAATGAGATACACAGAAAGAATAAAAGAGAAAAAGGGTAGACTAGGCAGTAAGTTCAAATCTGCTTTCCAGAAAGTGACACAATAAGAATTTATCAACAAGATAAAGTGAAACCCAGGGACTTTAGAAAGTCCCCATTATTTTAGCAAAGTCCCCATTTGGGGAAAGGAATTGAGTTTCAAGAAATTGAAACTTAAATGATTGCTTAAAACCCAGCTAAGGGACATGAACTTCAAAAACTGTTGACCTGGCAAGTACATGATGTCCTTTGTTGAGTTCTGTGGCAGTAGTTTCTGGTACATTTTGTTAGGCACTCTTAGGAGCTCTGCCCCCGGTTGGGGATTCCCAGGCGGCACTAGTGGTGAAGAATCTGCCTGTCAATGCAGAGGATGCAAGAGATTGAGGTTCGGTCCCTGATTTGCGAAGATCCCCTGCAGTAGGAAATGGCAACCCACTCCAGTATTCTTGCCTGGAAAATTCCATGAAGAGAAGAGCCTGGCAGGATACAGTATCCTGGGTCACAAAGAGTTGGACGTGACTGAGTGTGCGTGCAACACCCCCACACACACCCCCACACACACCCCTTAATAGTCTGGAGTTTCTTTGGTCCTGAGTTTTCAACCAATTAACCATAGCTGCTTAAAAGCATCATTCCCCTAGGAAGGCATTTAAAATAAGCAGAGAGAGAAGATATGGTATGTGTATGTATATATATATATGTGTGTGTGTGGTGTGTGTACACACACACATACACACAATGGAATATTACTTAGCCATAAAAAAGAATGAAAGAATGCCAGTTTCAGCAACATGTATGGACATAGGGATTATCTAATTAAGGGAAGTAAGTGAAACAGAGACAAATATCATATGGTATGGCTTATATGTGGAATCTAAAAAAGTGATATTTACACACAAAGCAGAAACAGACACACAGACCCAGAAAATAAACTTATGGTTAACAAAGGTAAACAAGGAGGGAGGGAGGGATAAGTTAGGACTTTGGGATGCACATATACACACTGCTATATTTAAAACAGATAAGCAACGAAGATCTATTATACAACACAGGGAACTATATTCAACATCTAATAACAACCTGTAATGGAAAATAACCTGAAAAAAAAAATAACTGAATCACTTTGCTGTACACCTGAAACACAATATTGTAAATTACATTCAATAAAGAGTAAGAGATGAAGAAAATAATATTTTAAAAATATGTTTATACAAGTGTGGTAACAGTTTGAATTCTTTGAGTATTCCCTGATTTTTAACCTGATTGAAACTTTTAAGAAAACTGGATCTTCTGAATTTATAGTTATGATATGAGAATTATAAAAGCCACGGAAGAGCTCAGGGAGTTTATGCTTTTGGTGGGAGATGCTGTCAGCGCTGCTCCCGGAGTCACCCTCTCGGATCCATTTACCATTTTCAGGCACACAGGTCCCTGTGATTTTCCTTCTGACAGCCAGAACTTGCATGTTGGAGGGCTGCCATCAAGCTGTCAGTTTTGAGTGGGTTCCAGAGCAAGAGAGGGCTTTGCAGTGGTCCAGGCTTGGAACAAGTGGCCCTGCTACTGGGCCATATGGCTCAGTAGATCCTGTGATTTCACATCAAGGCACTGCCTCTGGCAAGCCCTATGAGTCTTAGCATAGCTCCCTGGGACACTGAAGTGATGCCATGCCCCTGCAGAAGAACTCCACACCCCTAGAAAAAGCTCCTTTTATGCTGATGGGCACTGAGCATCTGACCATGAGATGTCAACTAATATGTGATCAGAGCTGCTGACCATGAGTTGGGCGCTGGGGTGCTGTCAGACCTACCAAGTTAAAGCTGAGTGAACGTAACTGCAATCCTTGATGAAATGAAAGTGGCACCCAGGACAGAGCCTGAGCGTGTCAAGGGGCACAAGTAAGTTACACAAAAAGTGGTCCAGACTTTGTCACTTACCGCTCTTGCATCTTCTCTTCTCCCAAGCCTATACCTATGGCCCGAGACGGGCTCCCTGTGACCACCTCTTGGAGGAAAAACTCTCGGTCTACTTCATGGAAGTTTGTCTTGATAACTTGGGCCTGCAGTGGGGTTACAACCTCACTCAGAAGCAGCCCTGCAATCAGTGGTGAGTGGAAATCCTCTACCCAGAGCGTCCACTTCATGAGAAAAGACAAGTAGGCATATACATGGGTTCCTGAGTACCGGCTGAGGGGTGTCTGGTTTGGCAGGACCCTGGAAGAAGTTTATCTGCAAAGAGGTTTGGGGAAGAGGCATGCAGATGGACCTCTGGGAGAGATCACTATGTCCATACCCACTGGAGAGTATCCCCTACAGAGGAGGCTCAGACAAGCAGATAAACAATATGACTCACCTGGTAGATGTCAGTCAGCCTCAGTCCTCGGCCACCCCAGTGGGCTGATGAATGCAGTCGCTTTGGTGGCAGAGATGGAGGCTGTGCATGGGCCCAACATAGAACTGGACCCTCTCACCAAGGCTATTTTAGCTGCTGCTCTGCCTGTTAGCAGGGTTTCTCAGGTGGCACAGGGGGAAAGAAGCCACCTGCAAATGCAGGAGACGTAAGAGACACAGGTTCAATCCCTGGGTCAGGAAGATGCCCTGGAGAAGGGCATGGCAACCCACTCCAGTATTCTTACCTGGAGAATCTCATGAACAGAGGAGCCCAGTGGGCTACAGTCCATGGGGTCATGAAGAGTCAGGCACGACTGAGCGTGCACACACACTGCTTGTTAGCTGCAGAGGCTAATACTGGCCTGCAGGTATGTACAATCCCTCGAGACCAATCAGCCACTTGGTGGTAAGCTGATTGCATCAGATATTTTCTACACTGGGAAGATGTGGCAATGATTTCTTTGTCCTGACCACAAAGAAATATCTATCAGGTATTGGGTTTACATTTCTTGCCTAGTGTCTCAGTCAACATCACTATCTGAGGGCACACAACTCCTGATTGACTGATATGGGATCTTGTGCCACACTGCCCTGCAGCAAGGGGGTCACTTTAGAGCTAAGGAGATGCAACAGTAGGCCCGAGGGCCCCACGGGTACGCGCCACCGTGTCAGCAGCCTCTTCTCAAACCTCTTTGCCCCAATCATCCAGCCTTGTTCCCGTCCTCTGTCCTGAACATCCAGTCAAGTCCTTGTGCACTCTTACCTTCTTCTCAGGGTGCTTTTCTCTCCCCGCGAAATGAAAAAGCCCTGTCTACTGGGAGGACTTCCCCTCACCATGAATTTTCTTTTTCTTTCCTTTTTACAAAAATTCTTCTGGTTGCACCACAAGTCATGTGGGATCTTAGTTCCCCGACCAGGGATCGAACCTATGTCCCCTGTAGTTGGAGCGCAGGGTCTTAACCACTGGGTCACTAGGGAAGTCCCTCACCACTAGTTTTCAATGTCACCCCTGAGTTGGGGTGTAGAGCAGCCACGGTTTGTTTTCAGCTAAACTCATCCGCAAACCAGAGCCAGCTCCTGACCCAAAAGAACATTAAGACTGTCCTCTCAAAACCTAGCTAAGACACCTGCTTTGAGATGTCACCACTTGTGGATGGAGTGCTCAGAATACAGCATATACCTTATCCAACAGCCATGGTGTGTGCACTGTCCCTAGGAGGGAGCAGGCTGGGAACCCGGGGTGGAGATAGAGTGGTCCTCCCCGCCATCACTCTCAGGGACCTTCTTGGGGAACTTGGGCTTCCTAGATTTGCAGCCCTGTGTCTGGTGGCTTGGTGTGGGTGACGCTCTCCTCGGGATGCCATGACGTTTCCCTCCTACCTAAACCTATGAGTGCCCTCTGGCCAGGTCATTTTGGCTCCTGCCAGTGGAGCAGGTAAAGGACTTATACTGACAGGGTGTCAGTCTGTATGCTCATTGCCACATACCCGGGGCAGAGAGGAGTATGTCTAGGGCATCTCTTAATGCTCTAGATTTTTTTTTTTTGAAACATGTATACTATCATGTAAGAAATGAATCGCCAGCCTAGGTTCAACACAGGATACAGAATGCTCTAGATTTTTAACTGTGATGAGGCAATCATAGCCACTGTGGTGTGAGAAGGACACGGTAACCAGGGACTCAGGCTCCTCAGAGATGACAGTCTCGGGCACCCCATCGAACAAATGCTGGTCTGCCCCGAGGGTTATATCACAGCATAGAGGGAGCAAGTCTCAGTTACAGCCTGCGGGCCAGCCAGCAGCAACTTGCTCCACCAACCCTCCTTGTGAAGCCTTTGCTTACAGAAACGGTGAGCGGCCAGCCCCCTGCGGGCTTACTGAGCTCGTGGGAGGCATAGAGGGATGTGAGTGGGGTGAGGGGTGGGCAGTGTTCTGCCCACCTGCTCTAGGCGCTACCAGTTTGATCCTGGCAGGCTTCCCCTCTGGGACCCGCATCTCTGTCTGAGGCTGAGATTCCCGCATCTCTTTACGCGGCCATAGCTGGCGTGCTGAGAATTTCCATCCCACCAGGTACAGCTGGCATAATACTCAGCATTTTTGCCTAATTGGGACTAACTGGGACAACTCTAGATTGTGTCCTCCAGAGCGCCTGTGTGGGTCCGAATCAAAGTTACTCGACCTGCCGATTGGCAGCTTTGTGTGGCCTTATTTTCTTTCTCTCCCTATTTCTTCATTTTTCTCCCAATTTTCTCCTAATAAATCACTTTTACATGAATTCTGGTCTCACAATGTGCTACAGGTGAACCCAGTCCAGGACATTTTCTTCCCTATTCGAAGTCTTTGAGAGAAGCAGTGCATTAAATTTATAATTAGAGTTTGAAATGTCTAAGGGAATTTAATTAATCTTTCAAGTAAGGTGAAATGTCTGAAGATGATTCGGTCAGTTGGGTTCACTGAAATCCTAATAAAGGAGCAAACCAAAATGACTGTTATTTTTCATACAAATGTGCTAGATTTATACTTAAAATAGCAAGATCTAGAAATGGAGCTTAATTTTCAAAGAATTAGGTTTCTAACTTATACTTTGAATAAATTTAACTTGAGGATGACAAAATATATTCAGGAATTCCTTTCTAGGCTGAAGAGTCCTTTTGGGGCAGTAGAAGCTCACTAGAATGAAGGAAATACTGAATGAATAAACTGAAGGCCTACCTTTACATTCATAAATATCTGTAGTCGCATTCTTCACTATAAATGTGTTATCAAATGTATCCAGCAAGGTGTGTAAGATTCTCAAGTCAATATCAAAATGTCAACTCCAAGCTAAAAATTAAATACACTCATAAATTACCACAGATACTCATTTACCAAACTAGACACCTAATTACAATTATGCTCGTCAACGCATATAAAATAAGTAGTTCAACGTAAAAATGAATCTATAAAAAGGTGCATCAATAATCATAAATGCAGGATATCATTATACCCCCATTTTGGTAATCATCAGTAGTAACTACAATTTTAAAATCTGGAATTCCACCTTGAAACTTAAAGGTGGGATAAATACAGTCTAGCGGAATCTTTTCTAGGTGTCTTTTTCACAGGCCAGTGTTCAGTCTTGCTGAAGTAAATGAGAACAGAATCCAGAAAATGGAATGAGGTGGTATTTATGTGATTACAATGACAGATAGTGGTTATTCTGTCTGCATTTTCCTAACTTGCATGAAACATAGATTAAAACACTTAGTGCTTTAAGAGACACAAAGATTGTTGACAAGAATTTAGGGTTTAAATGCTTATCACTAGTAAATTAGTTTTGCTGTCTGATGACCATATTAGTTTTCTCATAGTTTAAGGCAGAACTACTCTTATTTTCTCAGGGTTTTGATTTTATAATAAAGTGAGTGCTGGATATGAATATTCTTACAGGCACATCTTTCTCCAGGGACGCAAAGGAGAATGCTTTGGGGAGAAACACTGAAAGTAAACAGTTTTTTTCACATGTATATGTTAAATTTTTTTTTTTTTTATGTAGTCATTCATAAGTACTGGAAGAACAGACCTGATAAACAAAAGATTTGCAATCATAAATTTTAATAAGTTGGTGCAGTGGTAAAGAATCTGCCTGCCAGTGTAGAGGAAGTGGTAGGAGCAGTGGGTTCGATCCCTGGGTTGGGAAGTTCCCCTGACGACAGAAATGGCAACCCACTGCAGTATTCTTGCCTGGAAAATCTCATGGACGGTGGAGCCTGGCAGGCTACACAGTTCATGGGGTCGCAAAGAGTCAGACACGACTCAGCACGCATGCACACCACACCAAGAATCATAATATAATCAGCCATATTTGAAATACTTCCGCAACAAACTTCAACTCAGTTCAAAAAATTTTCTATGAGCATACACTATGCTTTAAAAATTGTATAAGCATGGATAAGGCCTTTAAAGGCCTATATTTTTTTCTATACTTTTGATAGAAAGAAATAAAAGAGAGTAGACTGCGTTAGAATTAAAAAAAAAAACAAAAACTCGAAGTTAAGAGTGAAACAGTAATCTTCCACCAAGAGAAGCAAAAACAAACAAACAAACAAACAAACAAAAAAACCAACAGAGAATGTGTAAGAGCGAGGGAGAGAAATCTGAGAGAAGTTTCCAAATTTATTTAGCAGAACTTGTGAACGTAAGAAAGCAATAACACGAAGATACTAGACTTTGTTTTCAGAAATGTTCTTAGATTCTTCCGCAATGCTTGCGATGCTAGTTAACTGGTCGCCGTCCTCCAGACTGGGGGTTGTCTCCTTGGTTCTGACACGTGCGAGAAAGACAGCTTCCCAGTTGTTTCGGTTTTGTGCTTGCTTTTGCTTTTTGGCTTATCTCTCCTAGCAGTCATGAAGCTAGTCTTCTCTATTGTGTTTTTAAAGCTTATAGTTTTTCTCTTCATATTTGGCTCTTTAATTCCTTTGAAATTGATCTTTGTGTATGCACTTCATTTTCTAATAGAGGTCCCACAGCCCCAGTACCATTTGTTGGGACTTGAAGATTTTACTCTTTGTGAATGAGTTTTGAGAAAAAATTTTTTTTTCTGGAAACACTAACTTCTGGAAAAGTTTATTGGCATAAAATTGGTCATAATAGCATACCCTGTCTGTTGTATCTTCTTCCTTTTTAAGCATCTTCAGCAATCTCTTTTTCGTTCCTGATTTTGGTTATTGGGACTTTTTCTCTTTTTTTCCTTCAGGGGTTACCTTTATCGTTTTTATGAAGAATTCACTTACTTCTCACTGATAACCTCTACTGTTTGTTTTTTAAGTTTTTCATTAATTTCTACCTCCCCTCCATCTAATTCATTGAGTTTGTTTTGCGATTCTTTTTTTAATGCATTGAGGTGAATGTGTTGTGTACTACCTTTTAGCTGTTTTAATTTTCAGTATCTGCACTTAAGGCTGTATACATGTCTAAGTACTACTTCAGCTTCATCACATAAGGTTTGATGATAAGATCTCTCACACTAATTGCAGCTCATTCTGTTACTCCTTATAATTTGGCAATATTTGCTTTATGTATCTGAGGCTAACTCTTACATGCACATAAGTTAAAAATTTTTTTACCACCAACAGTGTAAGAGGGTTCCCTTTTCTCCACACCCTCTCCAGCATTTATTGTTTGTAGACTTTTGGATCGCAGCCATTCTGACTGGCGTGAAATGGTACTTCATTGTGGTTTTGATTTGCATTTCTGTGATAATGAGTGATGTTGAGCATCGTTTCATGTATTTGTTAGCCATCCGTATGTCTTCTCTGGAGAAATGTCTGTTTAGTTCTTTGGCCCATTTTTTGATTGGGTCGTTTATTTTTCTGGAATTGAGCTGCAGGAGCTGCTTGTATATTTTTGAGATTAATTCTTTGTCAGTTGCTTCGTTAGCTATTATTTTCTCCCATTCAGAAGGCTGTCTTTTCACCTTGCTTATAGTTTCCTTTATTATATGTGAAATGAATCGCCAGTCCAGGTTTGATGCATGATACAGGATGCTTGGGGCTGGTGCACTGGGATGACCCAGAGGGATGGTATGGGGAGGGAGGTGGGAGGGAGGTTCAGGATGGGGAACACGTGTAAACCCATGGCAGATTCATGTTGATGTATGCCAAAACCAATACAATATAGTAAACTAATTAGCCTCCAATTAAAATAAATAAATTCATATTAAAAAAAATTTTTTTTACCTTCTTAGTAGTTGACTCTTTTGTTATTGTGCTGTGGCTCTTTTTTCTATAGTATTGGCTTTTTGCCTTTTATGTCTGTACAGACACCATCTTTCTTTTCACTAGTATTTACATGGTATACTTTTAAAAGTCTTTTCACTTCCAACTTTTATGTATTATTATTGGATGAGTCTTTTATAAACAGCAGAGTTGAATTAAAATTTTTAAACCCAGTTTGACAATGTTTTTCTTTCATATGGAGAAATTAATCCATTTAACAAATTACTTATGTATTTAGGGTAAAATATGTCATTTCATTTTGAACTTTCCATCTGTCCTGCTTTTTTTTTCTTGCTTTACTTTAGAATTATATAGTATTTTTCAACATCTAATTATTTCCTAATTCTAGCTTTGAAATTATTCTTCCTGTTTCTATTCTTTTACTGGTTACCTAAGAAACTTTTACTTCCATATTTATTATCAAATGCTAAATATTAAATTTTTTTTAAAATTGTTTGGTTGTGCTGTGTCTTCATTGCTGCATGCTGGCTTTCTCTGGTTGCAGCAAGCAGGGGCTGTTCTCCACTGAGGGGCATGGGCTGCTCATTGTGGAGGCTTTTCTTGTTGGGGAGCACAGGCTGTAGGCTCAAGGGTTTCAGTAGTCGCAGCACGCAGGCTCAGCAGTTGCGGCACACAGATTTAGTTGTTCTGCGGCATGTGGAATCGTCCCAGATCAGGGATCGAACTTGTGTCTCTTGCATTGGCAGGTGAATTCTTATCCACTGTACCACCAGGGAAGTCCTTGAATTCTAAATTAATCTGTAATTTTACTCTGCTTTTTGAGATGATGAAAACTTTAGAACGGTTTTAAATTCATTAATGTTCTTAGACTCACATTATCATGCATTTCTGTTCTTTTTATTTTGGCTCTGCCATGCGTATTTCTGTTCTTTTTGAAACTTCACGAGACCTTGTTATTACTCATTTACATAGGATTATTTAGTTACTATTCACGTACATTAATTGCAGGTTTATTTTTCTTTGTTCTATATTCCTTCTTGCATTTCAGACCATCTGTCTTGAATCCCTTTTCCCCCCGCTGAAGTACGTCCTTTAGTCGATCTCTCAGTGAGAGTCCGAGGAACGACAAATGCTGATGGCTGAGTTAATCAGGATACACCAGCAGATGTGGGGAGTGGTTAGGGACCCCGCGTTCTCCATGATGCACTATTTCTCACTCCACCCATGGCTGGAGGAGTAGTCTCTAATATTTGCATTTTCCCAGAATCTGAGACCGCACGGCCTTGGGTTCGCTCAGCTTTGCTTATTGATGCAGCTGTAGTCATTCACCTGAAGTACAACTTGTATGTATATTTCTGCTCCTCTGAGATGGATCCATCGCTGACTACTGAGCGTGTGTGCTCACTGGCTGAAATTAATGGCTCAACTGTAAAGAATCTGCCTGCAATGCAGAAGACTCAGGAAACCCAGGTTCAATCCCTGGGCCAGGAAGATCCCGCGGAGGAGGAAATGGCAACCCACTCTAGTACTGACAACTAAAACATCCCATGGACAGAGGATCTGGGTGGTCTACAGTCTTCGGCGGGGGGGGTCACGAAAGAGTTGGGTACAACTGAGCAACTGAACAACCACATGAGAAGTTACTATAGGTAGGATGAGAGTGTACAGATTCACTGGTCTCAAAGATGTTAGTTTCTGAGATATGTTTTAAAAAATTTTTTTATTTTTCAAAAATTTATTTATTTTAAACTTGAAGGATAATTGCTTTACAGAATTTTATTGTAAATGAATCAGCCCTAGGTACACATATGTCCCCTTCCTCTTGAACCTCCCTCCCATCTCCCTTCCCATACCACCTCTCTAGTTGTTACAGAGCCCTTGTTTGAATTCTCTGAGTCATTTTGTTTGGTAGAATGGGACACACATTCAGTTTCTATTTTTTAGTATAGGAAAAAATGTTTGTCGTCCTTTTGGCCAATTAATAAAGAGTGAAAGGGTAAAATGCACTAAGTTCCCAGTTATGCCTGAAAAAAAAATTGAAGTAAAATTTATTTCATCAAAAAGGATCAGGGGGTTTTCCCCATTACCATGTAGAATTAGGAGGTGAAACGACAAAAGCCCCAAAGCCGCTGGAGACCAGTTTTCAGCAAGTGCCATGAGGTAAGCTGCAAAGAGCTTTGAATTAGGTCAGCATAAACAATAGGGGGTTATTCAAGTCCTTGCCGCAGGAAGGTCATGAACAAAGTGAGTATTTGTGATGATGTCTGTCTCACCAACAGCCAACCCCCAGGTGTCTACGGCTACAAAGCTATCTCATTGTCGTCTTGGATCATCTAACTTCAGGATTCTCTGTGACATTTTAAATTGCTCATTTCAGAGCAGACCAAATGGAGTTTGGTATTCAAATACACTGAATTTTAAAACATGATAAGCAGAAAATATGAATGAACTCAAAGTGCGTTTAGAAAAAAGTCTGTTACGGTCATGATTTGTTGTTAAGGAGATGTTTTCATAAAGTATTAGAACTGGAAGGGCTCAGAGAAACCGTCATGTACCGTATTTGGGACCTATTTATGTTAAAAATTATCTATGTATTTATGATACTTACATTATATTAAGATTACTTTTATTAAATTAAAATTCAATTTAATTCAATGTCTGGTATTCTTCTTGGCTAAACTGGCAACCCTATCATAAATTTTTTTCCCAGGCAGCAAGATCTCGCTCTGTAGAAAAACTGTAAGGATTATTGTAGGAAAGTCTGTCTGCTATCTTATAATATTTAAATATATTCAGAAAGAAATTAATAAAAGATTTAAAAAAAACTAGTTCTGTGTTAATTAGTTACTTTGGAAATAAAGTGAAAGTGAAGTCGCTCAGTCGTGTCTGACTCTTTGCGACCCCATGGACTGTAGCCTACCAGGACATTAAAAAAAAAAAAATCTTAAAAAAGTGAGTTAGTAAAGTACTCAATAGGAAAGCAATCGATTGATAAGGCCAATATATTTTGGTCTTATCAGCAACTTTACCTCAAATTCCATAGCTTTATCTCACTCACTTTGCCTTCTCAGATATAGTGGGCCCTGACAATCATACTATCTTAAAATGCCATCCTTCATTAACTTCCATAACCATTATATGTCCCAGAATTTCTAAGTACCTCTTCCTCTGTATATTTTTTATCAATGTCTCTCTCCTTGAAGTCGCTCAGTCGTGTCTGACTCTTTGCGACCCCATGGACTGTAGCCTACCAAGCTCCTCTGTCCATGGGATTTTCCAGGCAATAGTACTGGAGTGGGTTGCCATTTCCTTCTCCAGGGGATCTTCCCGACCCAGGGATTGAACCCAGGTCTGCCGCATTGTAGACAGACGCTTTACTGTCTGAGCCACCTACAAGACTGTTCTCAGGCTCTTTTTAAGTTTTGTCAGTAGATTCTTCACTAGAAATTTCATTCACTTCACAGCAGTTCAGAAATGAGGTGCCTGCCAGGCCCCTGCTTTCAGTTGGGCCTGTGTGCACTTTTGCAGTTCCAGCCACTTACGTGCAACCAGCATTCTATGAAAACTCTAGAGTTAACAGGGGTCCTGGGTCATTTAAAATCCCAAATCTCATGGTCTCTGAAGCAATCCCTGTGTAAAGGGCATTGAATTAAGTGGCTGAAAACTCCCATTTGTTTAAAGTGCTCTCTAGGGAGTCAGTTACATTATGGCTTGGAAATGTGATCTGGCAGGTAGTTGCCCAGCAACAAGGTCTGGAATCAGCTATGGATGAGACAAACTTCCATTAAACTTTGCTAACAACTCCTAGGAGTATAGAGGAGATATATTGTGAGATTGGATTATAGTTAAAAATGTTAATAACTATTTAGATTGGGTTATCTGTACTAATGCTATTTTCATATTGCAAAATAGTATTCGTTAAGGTATTTATTTATTCATTCAGCAATTGTCCTGACCTCAGCTATTTGGATATTGTGAATTGCAATTCAGGGTGGGAAAATATAGGCTGGTAAGGACCAATTTAAACTGGGTCATTTGAACACTACACTATTACAGCTCAATTAAAGCTCTAAAATAGATTGATTTCTCACAAAAGTCTTTGCTACTTACAGGCTCAGAAAATATAGTTTCTTGTTTACTTATTTACCTCACAATGTCTTTTGGATGAATAATTAAGGGTGAAAATGGTTTTAGGTTGTGTGTGGTCAATTTTATACACCATAATATTATGTCAGAATTTTATTGAGTTTTCCCACAATTCCACTACTCATGCTTTATTTTTTCTGCTGAAATTAGTGCATACATTTCCACTTAAGTGTGGAAAAAAAATTTTTAATGGTCATTGAATTTTATTTCCCCCAAATCCACAGGCTCTTTAATTTCTTCAACAATCCTTGGATAGGGTCAAAATACCCTGGTTAGCCATTGTTGTCATTGTGAATGTTGCTCAATTGTCCAACTCTTGCTGACCCCATGGACTGTAGCCCACCAGGCTCCTCTGTCCATGGGATTCTCCAGGCAAGAATACTGCAGTGGGTTGCTGTGCCCTCCTCCAGGGGGTCTTCCTGACTCAGGGATCGAGCCCAGGTCTCCTGCATTTCAAGCAGATTATTTACTGTTTGAGGCACCAGGGAAGCCATATGCTCATAAATTTGCTAAAGCTTAAGTTCACCAAAGATTTACATCATCAATTACCAATTAAAGAAAAAAGTACCTCAGAAAGAAGGAAGCAATACAAGTGAACATTCTTGATTGTCCACAACAGAAACCTACCTTGGCTATCTTAAGCATAACAAGAATTTATTGGAAGAAAATCAGACAGTTCACAGGCCTCCCTGAAAATTTTCAGGAGCAGTTGGGAACAGGAGCTGAGGGACACAAGATACGTCCAATGCCATGTCCCAGAAATCCCACTGATGCTCACCACCAATGTTGTTGCACCATCCTCTCTGCACATGTCCACTGAGATGCTGAACTTTCCAGCCTCCAAAACCTCACACCTCATTGCTCCAATGCGTTCTTAAATTCACTGCAACTTCCACACACCTAATATCTCATTTACAATGTGCCTTGTGCACCAGTCTCAAGACACAAATCAGAGTCAGGGAGCATAAAGGACAGCAACTAAGTGATGCCAATAAATACTAGTGACTAGAAATAACAAGAAAGGATATAATATAATATTCCTGTTGGATTCCATTTATGTTGGAGGGGTAAATATGTTCTGGGAAATCCAAATGTTAACTGTTTTTACATTTTTTCTGTCCATAAAACATGATGCATTTTCTCACAAAATTGATTTAATATACCTAAACAATTATTCTATTTGTAACTAATGGGTTAATGAAGTAACTCTGATGCTGTTTTCAAAGCTACTTTGACTTCCACCTTGTTTATGAGGAAATATTTAATCTTTGTTGATGTTAACAGAAGTGAAATTTAGCCTTTAGTATGTAATCAAAACTAATTTCTGAAATCACTCTTCTTTTTGCAATCATGTAAACCATGATAGCTCTTTCAAATAACAGGTTTGATGTTCAACTGCGATGCCATTAGTTACTACATAACACATAATCAAGTAACTACTATGGATGTTTATTATGTTGTCATAAATTCTATTTTTTCTCTTTGTGACTGGATAGCATTCTTTCAATGTATTTTACTGCGCATCTCTTTCTAACTCTTATATGTAAGAAATTTTATGCTTTAGAGGAGCAAAAGTGATTTTGTGGTCATTACAGCACTGTATGGCTCTTTCAATGGGTAGACATTTAAAAGTTTGTTCTCTTAACTGTAGGGGAATTTTTGAATCAATAGTAATTTCAATTTGAAATACAATTTATAATATCCAACAACTGATACTCTGCATTGCTTGTGATATAAGGAATGCATTCATAGTTCTATTATTGACTATTTTATGAATACCAAATATGTATACCAATAATAAAATGGGGAAGATAAAAATATATATTATAGGTTAAACTCAAAGTGGATATGTATCTGTATTTTAAGCATAGATAATATTTTACAATTTTAGGGAAATTTGGGGAGAGGGAGATTTTTTTCCTATATAATGTTAAATAAATATGTTTATATGTATATGTTCATGTGTGTGTATAAAATATATAGTTTGTATACAAGAAGGGCTTCCCTGATTGCTCAGTTGGTAAAGAATCTGTCTGCAATGCAGGAGACCCAGGTTTAATTCCTAGATCAGGAAGATCCCCTGGAGAAGGGAACAGCTACCCACTCCAGTATTCTGGCCTGGAGAATTATACAGTCCATGGGGTCACAAAGAGTTGGACATAACTGAGCAACTTTCATATGCAAGAAATTGTTTTAAGGATTAGATTTTACATATGTACGTAAATAGAGACAAATTTTCTTTACCTTCATAATTTTTATCCTTATTTCTGTTTCTTGCTTGCTAAAATTACTAATTAAACACTTACTATTGTATATAATCATGAAGTAAGTTTGTATTTTTCATCCTGAAATAAATGAAATTGTCATTTGTTTTCAAAATAATTTTAACATTTGTCCAAATATAAAGGACAATGGAATTATCAAAGTATAGCTTGTAATTTATAGCTAAAATTAGCTCCACATATGTACAAAGAAATAAATTGTAAAACATTATTAACATGACATAAATTGCAAAGAATCATTAACATGAAAAAAATTGCTAATAGAATATTGTCTATCAACCATGGCCAGGAATTACAAAAATTTCTCACTTTTTCCAGTTTGATGAAAAAGTGAAGAAAACATCAGGAGAATATTCTCATAGGAAATACTAGGTTGGCCAAAAACTTTGAATTTTTCCATAAGGTTTTGGAAAGACTCAGCTGAACATTTTGGCCAACCCAATAAATATACATACAAGTTACCTGATATAACTTTATTTATCATGGTACATATCTGAATTTCCCAGGTTAATAAAGCAACTCTATAACTAACATTGAAAGCATTTATTTAGATATCAAAAAGCACTGTATGAAAAACTACCCATTGTTTGAGAATACAAACGATCAGTTTGATCAAATGGTCTCTATTCATAATCTGCCCTTTAGGGAAGGCATTAAAATACACAACAAAACAACAACCAAAGCTGCAGCAAAAACATCTGCTCCTTGATTTGGCCAATTGGTAAAAATCATCCCTTGATGGTTTAATTATGGCAGTTTAAGGCTAAAGATTCACAAGGTGAAAAGGAAAATGATACTACAATTGAGGAGTAATTGATAAGATATTCAATGTAAATTAAATTCCTAAGAACCTATTCCTTAACTTAAATGGTTCAGTTCAGTTCAGTCACTCAGTCATGTCCTACTCTTTGTGACCGCATGGACTGTAGCATGTCAGGCCTCCCTGTCCATCACCAACTCCTGGAGCTTGCTCAAACTCGTGTCCGTTGAGTCCATGATGCCATCCAACCATCTCATCTTCTGTCATCCCCTACTCTTCCCGCCTTCAATATTTCCTAGCATCAGGACTTTTCAAATAAGTCAGTTCTCCACATCAAGTGGCCAAAACACTGGAGTTTCAGCTTCAAAATCAGTCCTTTTAATGAATATTCAAGACTGATTTCCTTCAGAATGGACTGGTTGGATCTCCTTGCAGTCCAAGGGACTCTCAAGAGTCTTCTCTAACACCACACTTCAAAAGCATCAATTCTTTGGTGCTCAGCTTTCTTTATAGTCCAACTCTCACATCCATAGATGACTACTGGAAAAACCATAGCCTTGACTAGATAGACCTTGGTTGGCAAAGTAATGTCTCTGCTTTTTAATAGGCTGTCTAGGTTGGTCATAACTTTCCGTCCAAGGAGTAAGCATCTTTTAATTTCATGGCTGCAGTCACTATTTGCAGTGATTTTGGAGCCCCCTCCCCAAAAAAGTCTGCCACTCTTTCCACTGTTTCCCCATCTATTTTCTATGAAGTGATGGGACTGGATGCCATGATCTTAGTTTTCTGAATGATGAGCTTTCACTCTCCTCTTTGGCTTTCATCAAGAGGCTCATTGGTACGTCTTCGCTTTCTGCCATAAGGGTGGTGTCATCTGCATATCTAATGATATTGATATTTCTCCCAGCAATCTTGATTCCAGCTTGTGTTTCATCCAGCCCAGAGTTTCTCCTGATGTACTCTGCATATAAGTTAAGTGAGCAGGGTGACAATATACAGCCTTGACGTACTCCTTTCCCGATTTGGAACCAGTCTGTTGTTCCATGTAACTTTGCATAAAATGCCATAGTTCTATGTTCCGTTAATAGTGAGACATACAAACAAAAACATCAGTTAAAGTGTATTCCACCTCAGAATTAGAAAAAATGCCTTTTTAAATTTTGTATTTATAGGATTCTGTGTGTCTTTAACTTAAATATGTTCTTTGTGTGCACAAGTTCTCAAAAAGGCTTCCCAGGTCACACTAGTGGTAAACAGCCCACCTGCCAATGCAGGAGACAGACATGGATTTGATCCCTGCATTGGGAAGATCCCCTGGAGGAGGAAGTGGCAACCCACTCCAGTATTTTTGCCTAGAGAATCCCATGGACAGAGGAGCCTAGCAAGCTGTATAGTCCATAGGGTCACAAAGAGATGGACATGACTGAAGTGACTTAACATAAGATTGTTCTCAAAATGTTCTTGTGACACTGGTATACCACCCAATATGGAAGATTAACTTTAGGCCAAATGCTTGGAGTAGATAACAATCAGAATAATATCTAAAAGTTTTTATCAATTCTTCAGTATAGAATAGTTCTTGACTTCACTGTGTTTTAATGATTTGGATTCAGCTACTACATGAAGCAGGATCAAATGGATAATTGCATCAACTGGTTGAGTACATCAACAGCTTAAAAACTGATCTTATTATTTCTGGTATTGTGATAAAAGGTCATTTTAATTTAAAAGTTTTTCAGGTTCAGACAGTTTGTTTTTTTTTTTAATCTAAATTTCATTACTGGGCCCAAAACTGAAGTGCTCTGTATTTTCTACTCTATATATCATTGCAAGCCCAGTGCCTAGTACAGTGTCTGGCAAATTTTCTATAGAAAATGTATGTTCACTGAAGTGAGTTGGGTAAATAATAAAATTACAAAGTGATGGTGGCTCAGACAGTAAAGAATCTGCCTGCAAAGTGGGGGACCCAGGTTCGACCCCTGGGTCAAGATAATCTCCTGGATGAGGGCATGGCAACCCACTTCAGTATTCTTGCCTGGAGAACCCCATGGACAGAGAAACCCCAAGCTAGGCTCAGCCACTGCAAAGTTAAACATGCTCTGAAGACTGGGTCTGACAAATTCAAGGACAACAAACAAGGCATCATTTTCACCATTGCTGACACTTCTCGCAAAAACAGCACAGACTAGCCTGGCTACCTCTGCAGGACTTGGTAATGATTCAAGACTGGTTGAAGAAGAAGGACCATTACCTTGTACTCTGTCTCTAAGGTCTCCAGGAGAAGGTTTGAAACCTACACTCTGGGAATAAGCAAGCAATTCAGGGCCAGTATAGCTCTCATCTTAAATTATTATTTTCTATGTTACTCAACTATAGAAAGGGGGAAAAAAGATTGATTCTAACTCGGACCCAAACTGTATCAGAACCCACCACCACTGGCCATGGGTAAGTTCTGGATAGAACAATATATTCCAAATCTCTATCTTATAACTGAAGAAACTGAAATTTATATGAGTTATTGTACCTGCCAAGGTCACATAGCCAGTAGGTAGCAGAACTTGGATTTGACCTCAGATCTGCCTATTGTTTACCCTCTGGCTATGGTAATATTTAATACCTTTATGGTAAATATGTTATAGTTACAATTGAATAGAGATGATGGATGAAATTAGTGAAATTAGTATGCTATAACAAAATCAGTGTGCTTGATATGCTTTAACATTTTACAAATTGTCCATGAAGTTTAAATATTCATCCATAGTATGTAACACATCTTTCCATCAATTTATCTAGCTATGGGTCTATATTCATATATGCATTTGCCTAGTTATTATTACTTATCCTCACTCCTCTTCCCACACCCTGTCTCCAGATGGTATTTCAAAGACAGTCTGTGACAATAAAACATAATTTTAAAGGAAGCAGTTCTAGATCTGAATCCTGACTCTCCCATCTATTAGTGTATCTTTGGCTTGAATCAAGAATAAAGGTTGTTAAAAGAGGTGACACTTCAAATATTTAGCATAGTATGTATGTAATAATGAAGAGTTGTTTTAAATGAAGTCAAATTCAGTCATGTGTCATTATAACAGCACAGAAACCAAGCCAAATGATATAATAAACTACTTTGATGTCACGCGAAATGGTAGATTGGATGAAGCACAAGCTAGAATCAAGATTGCTGGGAGAAATATCAATAACTTTAGATATGCAGATGACACCACCCTTATGGCAGAAAGCAAAGAGGAACTAAACAGCCTTTTGATGAGAGTGAAAGAGGAGAGTGAAAAAGTTGGCTTAAAATTCAGCATTCAGAAAACTAAGATCCGGGCCTCTCACTTCATGGCAAATAGATGGGGAAACAATGAGAGACTCTATTTTGGGGGATCCAAAATCATTGCAGATGGTGACTGCAGCCATGAAATTAAAAGACGCTTACTCCTTGGAAGAAAAAGCTATGACCAACCTTGACAGCATATTAAAAAGCAGGGACATGACTTTGCCAACAAACGTCTGTCTAGTCAAAGCTATGGATTTTCCAGTAGTCATGTATGGATGTGAGAGTTGGACTATAAAGAAAGCTGAGCACTGAAGAATTGATGCTATTGAACTGTGGTGTTGGAGAAGACTCTTGAGAGTCCCTTGAACTGCAAGGAAATTCAACTAAAGAGTCCATCCTAAAGGAAATCAGTCCTGAATAGTCTTTGAAAAGGCTGATGCTGAAGCTGACGCTCCAATACTTTGGCCACCTGATGTGAAGAGCCAACTCATTGGAAAAGACCCTGATGCTGGGAAAGACTGAAGGCAGGAGGAGAAGGGGACAACAAGGGATGAGATGGTTGGATCGCATCACTGACTCGATGAACATGAGTTTGAGCAAGCTCCTGGAGTTGGTGATGGACAGGGAAGCCTGGCATGCTGCAGTCCATGGGGTCACAGAGTCAGACAGAACTGAGAGACTGAATGGACTTATTTTGGTGTCAAATACCTGATTTTAATCCATTTTTTAGTAAGAAAAAAAATCTAACTTTTAGCTTCTAATTATTTTTATTGGATTTACTGTGGCTTCATCTATAGGGACCAATGCCCTTAGAAAGATGGCATAGTGACAGGAAATTCCATTAAAAGAATGAGATTTAGTAGCTCTTGGTTTCTTAAAATGATTTACCAGTCATAGTAATGCAGATTATTTCTCTGTGAATTAGTTATTTTCTCCTTAAAACTTTATTTACAGAACCTGAAGAAATGATGGGCTAACTAATATCATGAATTTGACATTTCAGTATTGGGCCAATATGGATCTCAGTGAGACTGCTCATTGTCTTTTTTGGGGGATGAGATTAAAGCAGAATATTGTTTTGCACTTTAACTCTGTTCATATGTAAGAACTGAAACTATTTTGAAGTTCAATCAAATTTCAGAATATATCATTTAACAGTTTATTTGCTTATATAATTATAATGAATTACTAGTTAAAATATTCTGACGAGTCATTTTTTAAAATCATAGTTTGACTTTGAGTCTAAGAATTTAGTTGCTTGCTACTCCAATTTCTATTTCAACTTACTTTACATACCCCATTTGGACTGTACTTTAAAAATCCTTATGTCACATAAATGCCTTTTATTTCTTTTCCTGTCTGACTGTTTTGGAAGACGATATGGTCTTCTAATATTATGTTAAGTAGAAATGGTGAGAGTGGGCATCCCTGTCTTGTTCCTGATTTTAGAGGAAAAGCTTTCAGCTTTGCACCACTGAGTATGATGTTAGTTGCTTGTTCATTATAAATGGTCATTATTATGTTGTGGTATGTTCCCTCTACACTAATTCAGTTGAGAGTTTTGGTCATGAATGGGTGCTGAACTTTATCAAACACTTTCTCTGCATCTGTTGAGATGATTACGTGCTTTCATTTTGTTAATGTGGTCTGTCACATTGATTTTCAGATATTAAAACAAGCTTGCATCCCTAGCATAAATTCTACTTAATCATGGTGTATGATCTTTTAATTCCTCATTATAGGTTGATAATATTTTGTTGCAAATTTTTGCATGTATATGCATCAGAGATATTGACCTGCAATTTTCTTTCTTTCTTTTTGTAGTGTCCTTGTCTGGTTTTGGTATCAGGACAATGGTGGCCTTGGAGTTTGGGAGGCTTCTCTCTTCAGTTGTTTGGAAAAGTTTGAGAAGGATAGTTACCAACTTTTTATATGTTTGGAAGAGTTTCCCTGAGAAGCCACCTGGTCCTCAACTTTGGTTTGTTAGGAGTGTTGTGATTACTGATTTAATTTCAGTACTAGTAATCACTGTGTTCAGATTGTCTGTTTCTTCTTGATCCAGTCTTGGAAGAGTGTATGTTTCTAGGAGTTTATACATTTCTTCTAGGTTGTCCAATTTGTTGGCACATGACTGCAATATTCTGATTATTTGTATTTCTGTGATATTGGTTATAATATCTCCTTTTTTATTTCCTATTTTGTCTATTTGGGTCCTCTTTTTTCTTAATGAGTCTGGCTAAAGGCTTGTCAATTTTATCTTAAAAAATAACAGCTCTCGGTTTCATTGATCTTTTCTTTCCTTTTTGTCTCTATTTTATTTGTTTCCTCTGATCTTTACTATTTCTTTCCTTCTGCTGTCTTTGGGCTTTATTTGTTCTTCTTTTTCTAACTCTTTAAGATAGCAGGTTAAGTTGTTTGTGATTATTCTTGTTTCTTGAAGTAGGCTTGTATCTATAAACTTCCCTCTCCAAACTGCTTTTGCTGAGTGCCATAGTTTGAAAAATTGTGTTTTTTTGTTCATTCGTGTCAAGGTATTCTCTGATTTCCTCTTTGATTTCTTTACTCATTCATTGTTTTTTTATTAATATATTCTTCAGTCTCCATGTATTTGTGTTTTTTTCCTTTTCTTTCCCATGATTTCCAGTTTCATGCCATTGTGGTCAGAAATGGTGCCTCATTAAATTTTAAATTGGTTGAGATTTATTTTTGTGACCTAGAATGTGATATATCCTGAAGGAAGTTCCTTGTGCACTTGAAAAGAATGTGTATTATGCTGGTTTGGATGGAATGTCCCAAAGATAGATATCTGTTAAATGCAATAGGTCTGATGGGTCATTTAAAACCACTGTTTCCTTACTAACTATCTGGATGACCTGTCCACTGATATAAGTGGGTGGTTAAAGTCCCCTACTTTTATTTATTATTGTCAACTTCTCCATTTATGTCCATAATATTTGCTTTATATAAGTGTTCCTATATTAGGTATGTTTATGTTAATGAATGTTACATCATCTTTTTGTATTGATCCTTTTATCATTATATAAAGCCTTTCTTTGTATTTTATTACAGACTTTGTTTTAAAGTCTATTTGGTCTAATATGGGGTTTCCCTAGTGGCTCAGACAGTAAAGAACTGCCTGAAATGCAGGAGATCCAGGTTCGATTCCTGGGTTGGGAAGATCCCCTGGAAAATGGAAAGGCAACCCACTCCAGTATTCTTGCCTGGAAAATTTCATGGACAGAGGAGCCTGGCAGGCTACAGTCCATGGGACTGCAAAGAGATGGACATGACTCAGAGACTTTCACTTTGTCTAATATGTGTATTGCTCTTTCAGCTTTCTGTTTACTCTTATATGGAATATCTTTTTCCATCCCCTCACTTTAATTTTGTTCATATCTTTAGCTCTGAAGTGATTCTCTGCTATGAAGCATACAGATGGGTCTTGTTTTTTTATCCAATCATCCACCCCAGGCCATTGAAATTCTTAACTGAGGACTACTTTGGATTTTAATATGCATGGGCATTGCCCAATTCTAATTAGTATGCTATGCCGAACTTAGTTTCTTGATATCCTTTAAAATTATACAAATTTTAAATAAAGTGTAATTATTCATACTCAGAAAATGTGTTTATCTATATTTAGTATATATTCACCTATCATTATTTATTCATACCCCTAATTCCTGGGCTTGGTGGGTTGCTCTTTAAAACTACAGACATTAGTTACCCTGAACTTGAATATTCAAAGTTAAGTTTACTAGAAACTTCCTTTTTTCCCCCTTTGTTTTCTCAGTCTGTTCTACTCAGGTCCTCATTTCCATTTATGTTACTCTTCTTGGTTGTCAACTACTCCTCTACTATTTGTATAGAAATTTATCAAGTACTGTCAGCTTTTTAATCTCTTTCTACAATTTCTTACCACTATCTTCTATTTGTTCCATGGCATTTAGGGCCTATTAGCACGTTCATATTCTCTTTCTTGTATTCTATATCCTAATTTTCCCTATTGGTATTAAACTCAGCTTTCTTAACATGTAATATTAGAAAACTGCCATTGTTCCACATAGCTACCAGCTAAACTATGGAGAATCATACTTTTACAGCACAGCAGGCTAGTAATGAAAACCATTTACAATGACTCTTTAAATGTTTCCCAAAATTATGCTCTTTTATTTGGATAAATCATTTTGGTTATATAAGTGGCTCAGAAATATGACATTACTTAGTTGCAGAGGGATTTATTTTTTAACAGTGCAGCAATTACATCCTAAAATAACTATTATTCAATCTATTCTGCCAGTCTTGGGAGACTAAGCAGATGTCAGATATTCTAAAATATCTGACTTTAGGTGAGTTTTGGATGTTACTGTGAAAGAGGAATTTTGAGATCTGTTATATCAGAGGATGCTAGTAAGCTATGTGCTTACATAATGATGGCAACAGCTCTTAGAGGGGCATCTGAAACATAATTGTCAGGTCAAAGAATAATACTATTTTAGAACTAGATGAGGAAATTTAGAAGTCATATCTCTATTCACTTTTTAATAGGTGAGGAAATGAAGTGATCCAAATAATTAGAGGACTGCCTGAGATCATGCATCTAAAGCACACCATAGGAAGATCTCCAGACTTTAAATGATCATTCCACTAAATTGGCTTTACTACACATCTTCCCACTCATGTTCCACATTTACTGCTTTTAGAGAGACAGAGAAACTTGATAGCATATTTCAGTAGAAAATTTTCAGAATTTTCGGGTTAGGACAATCTGAACCTAAAATTTTCCTAAGCCAAAAAATCTTCACCTGTGTACATGGTACCCTTCAGAGTGACTGGAGTCATTCTCTACCTGTTTTACTTGCATCATCATTCTCCCCCTCCTGCCTTCCATTGCACTGGATCATTCTTGCTGCTGCTACTACTAAGTCGCTTCAGTCGTGTCCGACTCTGTGCGACCCCATAGATGGGAGCCCACCAGGCTCCCCTGTCCCTGGGGTTCTCCAGGCAAGAACACTGGAGTGGGATCATTCTTATCAGCATTCAAACGTGCTGTTGTTTCTGCTATCCAGAAAGAAATCATTTTTTACTCCACATCTCTCTCCAGATACATTCCAATTTCTTATTCGCCATTTATGAGAAAACTATAAAAACTGCACAGAAATTTGGAGATACTGCCTATACCCAATTATTTTCTTCCCATTTTCCTTTGAACTTGCTTCACATAGGCTCTCTATCCATCATTCCAATGACATAGCTCTTGTCAAGGTGACCACATCAGTCAACTAGATAACAAGCACAGACTCTCCACCAACTGCCTATCAAAATCAACTGTTTAGGAGGCAGTTGGCTTAAAGCTCAACATTCAGAAAACTAAGATCATGGCATCCAGTCCCATCACTTCATGGCAGATAGATGGGGAAACAGTGGAAACAGTGGCTGACTTTATTGTTCTGGGCTCCAAAATCACTGCAGATGGTGACTGCAGCCATGAAATTAAAAGATGCTTACTCCTTGGAAGGAAAGTTATGACCAACCCAGACGGCATATTAAAAAACAGAGACATTACTTTGCCAACAAAGGTCCATCTAGTCAAGGCTATGGTTTTTCATGTGGTCATGAATGGATGTGAGAGTTGGACTATAAAGAAAGCTGAACACAGAAGAACTGATGCTTTTGAACTGTGGTGGTTAAGACTCTTGAGAGTCCCTTGGACTGCAAGGAGATCCAACCAGTCCATCCTAAAGGAGATCAGTCCTGGGTGTTCATTGGAAGGACTGATGTTGAAGCTGAAACTCCAATACTTTGGCCACCTTATGTGAAGAGCTGACTCATTGGAAAAGACCCTGATGCTGGGAAAGATTGAGGGCAGGAGAAGAAGGGGATGATAGAGGATGAGATGCTTGGATGGCATCATTGACTCAAGGGACATGGGTTTGGGTGGACTCGGGGAGTTNCAGCAGCAGCAGCAGCAGCAGCAGAAGAGATAACTGACAGGTTATTGCTTTATTGCTTCGTAGGGCATTAACCAGTTTTGTATAACCTTGATCTCTTATCCTAACATTCTTTTACAAGGCCTCTAAATACTCATTTCCTCAAATGTTCCTTGAACCAACTTTGCCATCCAGCTGGTTCTTTCCTTAAGAAAAGAATTCTTGGGCATGTTTTCATTCTCTATTTACGCGTGAATCATGTTTTTAAGTTTATGACAGTTGGCTTTGATGCCTTTGCATAAGAAAGGGCAGTCCTGCCATGCATTGTGCATTGTGACTTTTTCTGCATAAGCCAAGCTGCATGGAGCAGAGAGCCAGATTTGAGGAGCCGAAATCCAGTTTCCTTCACCTGCAGAAAAACTCAGCCAATGAAAACGTAGTCAGGACCTAAGTACATACCCTGAATTGGAACGTCTGATGGTCAAAGTCAATAGCAATGAATGATTTAAACCTTCTATCTTCCCATACACAATAACAATATATTATACTTATGATAAAATACTTTAATAGTGCTTCCCAGGTTTTGCTAGTGGTAAAGAACCCACCAGTCAATGCAAGAGATGTATAAGAGATGCGAGTTCGATCCCTGGGTTGGGAAGATCCCCTGGAGAAGGGCATGGCAACCCACTCCAGTATTCTTGCCTGGAGAATTCCATAGACAGAAGAGCCTGGTGGGCTATAATCCATAGGGTCACAGAGAGTCAGACACAACTAACACAATTTAGCACACACACATGCATNGGGTTGGGAAGATCCCCTGGAGAAGGGCATGGCAACCCACTCCAGTATTCTTGCCTGGAGAATTCCATAGACAGAAGAGCCTGGTGGGCTATAATCCATAGGGTCACAGAGAGTCAGACACAACTAACACAATTTAGCACACACACATGCATGATAAAAAATAATTACAAATATAATTGAAGAAAACCTTCTAGAAACTCTTTTCAAGGCTTGGATTTTTAAACCATGAAGCACCAATGTTTAAGAGATAAAAACTTAGCTTTAAAAGTATAGGGGAAAGCAGTGTGATTGTGATTAATCTGTGATTACTAATAGTTGATGGTGTTTTAGAAGATATCTGAATATACCTAAGTATATATATTTCCTGACATTTTTCTCTAAAATAGTTGTTACTACTGGTAAAGCAAAATTTCTTTCTGTTAATTTTGGGCTATTGATTATTTTTTTTTTTCATAGAAAGCGTCATTGAATGGAATTATGACCTCTCCTATTTGTTACACTATAGCAAATTAGATCACAAAGTCCATAAGAAGAGAAACTTGTTTAATTGTTGGGAATCATCAAAATCTTAACTATTTCCTAAGCTTGAAGAAAACAGCCTTGGAAAGGGCAATCAGGAGGAGAAATCTGAGTGTAATTAATGAGAAGGAAAAGATTAAGAGCGAGATGACCTGGACTTCCCTGGTGGTCCAGTGGCTGAGACTCTGTGTCCTCAATGCAGGGGGCCAGGGT
Organism: Oreotragus oreotragus; assembly: GCA_006410675.1. NCBI lineage: Eukaryota > Metazoa > Chordata > Mammalia > Artiodactyla > Bovidae > Oreotragus > Oreotragus oreotragus. Next base: position 9,459 of record SJYX01008270.1, on the reverse strand, counting down.
TCCATCCCCGGTCAGGGAACTAGATCCCTGCAACTAAGAGTTCACAAGCTGCAACTAAGATCTGACACAGCCGGATACATAAATAGATTAAAACAAACAAACAAACAAACAAACAAAACACAAGAGTGCAATAATGTGAGGTCCGGAGTCAGTTCTATCTTCAAGTAAGTGTATGAATGTGGCACATTTTCCTCCCTGGCCTCTAGTTTTCTCCTCTGTGAATTAGATGTTGACAGTAGTAACAGCAACTAACACGTATACAGTCCTTACTTCAATTGTGTTAATGTGTGAGCGTAGTCTATAAGGCAGCCTTTATGAGACATTTCACTCACACTGACTTGGTGTTGTAGACTGAACTGATACACCCCCCACCCCAGATTCATATGTTGAAGCCTAATCTGCAATATGCTGGTACAAAGAGGTGAGGTCTTTGGGGAGTACTGAGGTCACCAGGGTGGATTCCTAATGAAAGGGATTCGTGCCCTTGTCAAACAGACCCAGCTGGGCTCAAGCTGCACCTTGAGAAATCTGGGAGGAGGCGGGAGTGTGAAGGGGACAGAGACTAAAGGCAGCTTGGTTCCTGGAACCCAGTGGGTAGGAAAAAATCTGTGGCATTATTTTATAGACAAGTCTGTAAGGCTTGAGTTTGCTGGCCACGTGTACATAGAACCCATTTGCATTCATTTCTGTTGTTCAGTCACTAAGTCACGTGCAACTCTGTAACCCCAGGGACTGCAGTACGCCAGGCTCCTCTGTCGTCCACTATCTCCCACAGTTTGCTCAAATTCATGTGCGCTGAGTCAGTGATACTATCCAACCATCTTGTCCTCTGTCATCCCCTTCTCCTCCTGTCCTCAATCTTTCCCAGCATCAGGGTCTTTTCCAGTGAGTCAGCTCTTTGCATCATGTGGTCAAATTATTGGAGCTTCACTTTCATTTCTGTAGGAGGAGTACTATTTATCTTTGGGTAGTTAGCTAGTACATTCCTCTCTGGGGTCAAATGTTTTGTGTTTTNTCCTCAATCTTTCCCAGCATCAGGGTCTTTTCCAGTGAGTCAGCTCTTTGCATCATGTGGTCAAATTATTGGAGCTTCACTTTCATTTCTGTAGGAGGAGTACTATTTATCTTTGGGTAGTTAGCTAGTACATTCCTCTCTGGGGTCAAATGTTTTGTGTTTTGCTGAAACCCAGACTTGCTTGGTTATTTTGTTCCTCTTCCTGGATCTTGTGTGGATAGTGTCTGATGCTCTGATTTTAGGGATATGTTGCTGCCATGTTATTTTACCCCCAAGATACCCCATTTGTCAACTAAAAGGCAGAGAACAGAATGATGCCTCATCACTGAGAATCCACAATCCTTAAGACTTACTCAACAATACTTTCACTCCCCAAAAGAAAGCTCACTGAAAATTAAATAAATAGTTCTAAAATTTCTTAGCTTACGTAAGTGGTAAAATGTCTCCTTCTGTTTTCCCCCAACTTAAAGGGGATACAAGGACACATTTTTAAGCAAATTTTTCTTTTTTTCACTGCAAAGATGTAGAGACCTTAGTATGAGATTCATAATGGCCAAAAAATATTAGCTACCTGGGAGCAGCCTTTACTGCTGGGAGGAAATTATGGGTTTATGGTGTGTTTTGTGGCCAACATCATTCTTTCTCGTTTTGTCTATGGCCTAAACTGTGAGAGAAAATAATTGGGAATGTTATGATGAAAATAATAGTGATTCCTCTTGTTGCTATGGTGACAAGAATACATTGAATCCATTACTCTGAAAAAAACTGCCTGGAAGTGTACTTCAGTGTTCCGCAGTGGGTGTATTTGTTAAGAATTTTAATCTGTCATCTTCCATCAAAATGGCACAGTGCTCAGAGAAATATTTCACACCTTTACATTTAGCTGGTTTTGATTGTTTTAAAAGAAAACAGGAGAATAAATAGTCATGATTATATTGAAAATTTGAGTAATTTTTCTAAGAGTATTTCACCAGGTACACACCTAAAAAGCACATTACAGCTTTGTTTCGACATGAGCTTTGCATGAATTTTCAGGTAATCAGTATGACACAGGAATCAGAAGGTCTAGAACCCACAGGGCATGGCTCTGCTCTGTTCTTCTCGCTCTCTCTTCTCTTCCTGGGAGTTATGAATCCCTGCAATGGTGTGTTTAACAACTTCTCCTGTCAGAAAAGCTTTTATGTGCTCATTTGTTCGGGCTCCAGATGGTTTGCACCCATTCCCACTTGTGGCTCTCTGATGAAAAGTGAGGATTAACTATGCAGCCTTTTCTAGCTTCACATAGGCTGCTTTGGAACTTCCCTGTTCTGATGGATTTCTAACAGGTCAGTATTGCTTTAGGGATTCCTGGGTGGCGCAGCGGTAAAGAATCTGCTTGCCAATGCCGGAGATCCAAGAGACTCAGGTTTGATCCCGGGGTCAGGAAGATCCCCTGGAGGATGAAATGGCAACCCTCTCCAGTATTCTTGCCTGGAAAGTTCCATGGACAGAGGGTTACAGTCCATGGGGTCACAAAGAGTTGGACACAACTGAGCAAATGAGCACACACACACAGCACACACGTCGCTTTATCTCTGGTCCAGATAAGCAGGGAAGAAGGGGGCAAATATATTCTCATGCATTTAACTCAGGCTCTAAACTTTTTTCCATGCGTTTATTTTCGGCTGTGCTGGGTCTTTGTTGCTGCACAGGCTTTCTCTAGTTGCGGTGAGCAGGCTACTCTCCAGTTGCGGCACATGCGCTTCTTACCGTGTTGGCTTTTGAGTTGCAGAGCACAGGCTCCAGATGCGTGGCCCTCAGCGGCTGCGTGCGTGGGGCTCAGCAGTCACGGTGTGCAGCCTCCAGAGTGCAGGCACAGTAGTTATGGTGTATGGGCTCCGTTACTCCATGGCATGTGGGACCTTAGCTTCCACACCAGGGATCAAACCTGCGTCTCCTGCACTGGCAGGAGGATCCTTAACCACTGGACCACCCGTCGTTGGTGTTCGGTTGCTCAGTTGTGTCCGACTCTTTGCGACCCATGGGAAATCCCTTAACTCAGACTTTACTTGTTCCTATGCGCTTTAGTTTTTGTTGCTGCTGGAGGAATATTATCTCTTTTCAAGAAGAAGTTCTGTTTCATCAGCTCTATAGAAGGATGGGTGTCCCTAGTTTCCAGACTAAGGACACTGTCTCCCCTTCTTCCTCATTTTGTGCTATATTATTGTCTTGGGCTTCCTAGGTGGTGCCAGAGGTAAAGAACCTGCCTGCCAACACAGGAGACTTAAGAGATGAGGGTTCGATCCCTGGGTCAGGAAGATCCCCTGAGGGGAGGAGCGCATGGCAATACACTCCAGGATTCTTGCCTGGAGAATCCCACGGACAGAGACCCTTCACAACCGAAGCGACTTAGCATGCATTGATCCAAAACACTTCTGTTTAGATGGTTCCAAAAAATGAAGTCAGCTCTGACACTCTTTTTCTATTTTTCCCAAGAAAGGAAGGTTAACTGCAATATGTTTTTGTGGCATTCTGAGATTTATTTCCTTGGAGTTGGCCGTGGTGATTAACTCAGATCACTGAAGTCAGTGCTAGTAGACATATAACAAATCCCTCTCCAGAAAGGGAGCCTCCCCTTGGGAGTAGTAAAGGCACAACTCTTCACCTTGAGGCTTTTTAAACTGCTGAATCAGAGAAGAAGCATGTTTTCAGATGTGCCAACGCAATTAATGTTTGGTAACTTTTTCAGATCTGGAAAACGGAGCGAAAATCAAGGGGGAAGTTTATGCATTGTACACATTCACCTTTTGAAGGACACAACTTAAGAGTGTTTCTTTTCATGCCTTTTTCTCTCAAGGAGGGCCATTTGCAGGTCCTCTGTCTCCTGCAGGCCACTCGGCTGTTGATGGTCTCTCTTTTGCCGTGTCTTGATGAGGGCTCTTTGTGGGGGCAAGGAAACCTGCCCTGTCCTGCCGCGCTATCCATTAGAAGACAGTCTAGGGGGAGCTGCAGGGGGTGGGGGTAGGGGCATGTTCAGAGAGCGAGGCTGACCTGCTTTCTCCAGGACAAGTAGGATGATTCCGAGCTGTTTCTTAGTCTGGCTGAGCGCTGAAAGGGCTGGGTCTTCTACGGGAGGGCTCAGCTGAGACCTTGCTGGGGAGGCGGTTTGCTGTCAGCCAGAGGCTACTGCTGGGCAGAGAGCTTTCAGATGCTGCCCAGCTCGGGAGTGNAAGACAGTCTAGGGGGAGCTGCAGGGGGTGGGGGTAGGGGCATGTTCAGAGAGCGAGGCTGACCTGCTTTCTCCAGGACAAGTAGGATGATTCCGAGCTGTTTCTTAGTCTGGCTGAGCGCTGAAAGGGCTGGGTCTTCTACGGGAGGGCTCAGCTGAGACCTTGCTGGGGAGGCGGTTTGCTGTCAGCCAGAGGCTACTGCTGGGCAGAGAGCTTTCAGATGCTGCCCAGCTCGGGAGTGGCCACTAGGCTCCTCGGCACCCCTGAGCCAACAGACCCTGCAGCAGAGCTGGAAGCGGGGGATGATTTTGGAAACACCTCGCGCCTGGGATGCTGAGACGTGTGACTGAAGAAGGGAACACTGGCCGCCTGCACGTGACTCAGAGGATGCACAGTTAAGCTAACAGCACTGACCACTGTTCGCAGCACTCAGACTCCAGCTTTGTTGCTGCTGTTTCTTTGTTCATTTAAATCTCTTGGCCATATCATACAGCTTGTGGGATCTTAGTTCCTCGACCAGGGATTGAACTTGCGCCCCCTGCATTGGAAGAGTGGAGTCTTAACCACTGGATCGCCAGAAAGTCCCTAAAATTCTAGTTCTTGAAGATTGGCATCATGGATGGAATTGTCACAGGCTTTCTGTGCTCCCTTTGGACCGTTAACCTGGTGGGTGCATCCTCAGTTCACAAGGATCTGACGTTCTGTGTGGAGTCACTAGTTTTGGCTTGAGGGGTATGAATCTCTGTGGGGCCAGGTCCCCCTGCATTCCAGCCCCACATAAGGACCCTCTGGCAGTCCCAGAGAAGTTCTTTGCAACAGATACAACAGACAGAAGTTTTGTGTCCAGAGTATAACCATGTCTATAAAGCAGTAATAGGAAGATAACCGGAAATCAATGACTAAGAGAAAGACCCAAGAAAGATGGGAAAAGACAGGAACAAGCATTTCACATTAGAGAGAACATAAATGGCTAATAAGCTTCTGAAAAATGTCACCCTCATTAGCAAGCAGGGAATTTTATATTTTAAAGCCATTCAGTTTTCAGTTCAGTTCAGTCACTCAGTCATGTCCGACTCTCTGTGGCCCTATGGACGGCAGCATGCCAGGTCACCCTGTCCATCTCCAACTTCCGTAGTTCACCCAAACTCATGTCCATTGAGTCGGTGATGCCATCCAGCCATCTCATTCTCTGTTGTCCCCTTCTCTTCCTGCCCTCAATCTTTCCCAGCATGATGGTCTTTTCAAATGAGTCAGTTCTTCACATCAGGTGGCCAAAGTATTGGAGTTTCAGCTTCAACATCAGTCCTTTCAGTGAGCACTCAGGACTGATCTTCTTTAGGATGGACTGGTTGGGTCTCCTTGCAGTCCAAGAGACTCTCAAAAGTCTTCTCCAACACCACAGTTCAAAAGCATCAATTCTTCGGTGCTCAGCTTTCTTTATAGTCCAACTCTCACGTTAATTAATCTATACATGATTAATGGCAAAACCATAGCCTTGACTAGATGGACCTTTGTTGGCAAAATAATGTTGCCACTTTTTAATAAGGTGTCTAGGTTGGTAATAGCTTTTCTTCCAAGGGGTAAGCGTCTTTTAATTTCATGGCTGCAGTCACCATCTGCAGTGATTTTGGAGCCCCCCAAAATAAAGTCTGTCACTGCTTCCACTGTTTCCCCACCTCTTTGCCATGAAGTGATGGACTGGATGCCATGATCTTAGTTTTCTGAATGTTGGGCTTTAAGCCAGCTTTTTCACTCTCCTCTTTCACTTTCATTAAGAGGCTCTTTAGTTCTTCTTTGCTTTCTGCCATAAGGGTGGTGTCATCTGCATATCTGAGGTTACTGATATTTCTCCAGGCAATCTTGATTCTAGCTTGCCATTACAGGAGACCAATTTATACCCATTTCATTGGCAAAAAATAAAGCAAAACCAAGTGCTGGGTTCCCTGGTGGCTCAGAGGTTAAAGCGTCTGCTTGCAATGTGGGAGACCTGGGTTTGATCCCTGAGTTGGGAAGATCACCTGGAGAAGGAAATGGCAACCCACTCCAGTATTCTTGCTTGGAGAATCCCATGGACAGAGGAGCCTGGTGGGTTACAGCTGTCTCTTATACACATCTAGATGTGTATAAGAGACAGGGTTAGGGACCCCTGCATTATCAGTTTGCTATCACCTGTTATCTGTGTTCCTTCAGTAATTAAAAGACACTGCTATTCAGGACACAGTAGGCATTGGGAACAATAAACTCCTATTCTCAGCTATTCTTTATTCTTAAGAATATAACTCTAGTGATGGATGTTAACTAGACTTAAATTGTAGTAATCATTTCACAATATATGCATGTATTGAATAATTATGTTGGAACCTGATACTAATATAGTTATATGTCAATTATACTTCAGAAAATGTTTAAAAACTATAATAACTCTATGACACACATTTAAGGGAGAGGGAGAACTGTTTCTGTCCTTAAGAATCAGCAGCAAGGAGAAATCAAGCTGAGGACTATACTGGATCCCAGGCTCACATTTTTTCCTCTCTTACTTACCATATATGAAGGCAAAATCCAGAATAAAGTTTTATATTAACAAAGGGAATTCAGAAACCACTACATTTTATAATGAAGAAAAAATTGACATAACAATTNAAGAAAAATGAAGATAGCTTCTTGCATCAATATTAGCAAATGCAAAATACAAAGCGAAAAGAAACAAAAAAGCAAGTCACAGAATGCGGCCAGCAAAAATCTCATTATGAGCTGAAGGACAGGCAACAGTCAGTAATACAGTGTTTGGAGCTATGCATGCATGGGGTAGAACTGAAAGGAAAGTTAGAAACTAAGTTAACGTGAAAACCCTGGAGAAGGAAATGGCAACCCACTCTGATATTCTTGCCTGGAGAATCCCGTGGACAGAGGAGCCTGGTGGGCTACAGTCCATGGGGTCGCAAGTGTTGGACATGACTTAGCAACTAAACCACCACCAAAATGCAAGTCAGAATGGCGCCCTCCATAGTGGAAACTGGAGAGGGGGCCGTTTGATAGAGATGGGCTCACAGAGGGTGTCAAAGGCACTGACAAAGCTCTGTGGCCTAAGCTGGGTAGTGGATCGTTTGCTCTTGCTTCGTTACTATTTACTCGTTAAGCTATATATTACTTAAACGATATATGTGTATGTGTATAGAATTGGTCTATGATGTTATTTCACAATTTAAAAAATAGACGAAGAGGAGGGGGAGGAACATTAAGTGATGGTTGGGGTCCATGTCAGGTGGATTCAGCTTTGGTGGGGTGGGGTGGATATCCGAGAGGACTAACAAAGTAATATCTGCTCAGTTTCCACAGTGTCTGCTCTGGACTCTGAGTATATTCCTGATCAGATTGGGTCTCTGTGGTGCTGGACTGAGTCTACACACCTCTCCAGTCTGTGTGCTCAGGGATGGCTTCCTGTAGAAGATGATGCTTGAACTGGGTCCTGAAGGGTGAGGGGCAGTGTGTGCCCAGGATCCTGGAGAGTCATATTATGATGCAGTGTGGTTGCCATTTGTTCAAAAAAATATTTATTGAGGTTCTATTGAAAAAGTAAAGGAATAGGGACACGGAAAGCTAGATAAAGCTCTATCTGAAAAGTGTCAGAAGTTTGCTTGAATGAAGTATTACAGAAATTGATGCAAAGAAGCTGCTGCTTTCAGTGGTAAAAGAATCAGGAGTACCTCGGAAACATCATAGTTCAGAGCTGGGAAGATGGGGAAGAAACAGTTGCTGAGCGGGGCTAGAGTCAGGCGCTGTGTTCGGTGCTATATGTATCAGCTGGCTGGAAAGGGCTTTCTAGGTGAAGGGGATGCCTGGGCAAAGGCCGGAGGAGGAAATTGCAGGGTTCACTCAAGGTACGGTGAGCAATATGAGTGGAATAAAACAAAATAATTTAGCATTTGTTGCAGGAATCCAGCAGTTTTTCTGTACAGGGCCAGATGGTAAATCTTTTAGACTGTGAGGGCAATGTGGTCTCTGCTGAAGCTACTTAACTCTTAAGGTGTACCACCAATGCAGTCACAGTCGGTGAGGGTGAGGTGTGTCCCAGTAATATTTACAAAAACAGGCAGTGAGCTGCTTTGGGCCCACTGGCCAGTTTATCAACCTTTGCTTCATTGAATCCTTGCCATGTGATGAAGGAGCTCTGTGCTAAGCACTTGATGCATTTTATCTCAGTCCTCAAAATCATCACAGAGCAGGACAGTGTCCATCACTACCACTCTCTCCCATTTACAGACGTGGACACCATGGAAACCTCCGAGAGATTAAGGTCGTTTAGTAAGGAGTGCTGGGGGGCAGAGTTCGAATCAGAGGATCAGGCTCTGGCGTCACTCGTAACCACTGTGTTGCCTGAAAATTAGAGAGATTGTGGAGATCTTTGCTGCTGGGCCGAGAGTCATCTTGGTTGGACAGTGAGAGTCACGGAAGGTTCTGGTTGGAGACTGATACACTCAGAGCTGTTGATATCTGCTTCTCCTCCACTGAAGTATAAGCTGTGAGCGGTCTCTTAATCAGCCGTTTGCAGGCAGAACGTCGAAGACAGACTTTAAGATCCTTTGAATTGGCCTTGCCGAGATATGAGCAACTCTGGCGACTGTCCAGTGCAGTGGGGAGAGGAGGACTGTCCAGTTGAGGAGAAAAGAAGCGTCTTCCCTGACAGGTGAGGAATGGACAGCCTGGAATACAGGCAGCTTCAGATGGACAGCAGTCATTGCAGGCTTTCTGGACTTGCTATAACAGAGACAGGGTCTTTGGTTTCTGGTGCCTTGATTTGGGGACCCAGAGTCCACACTGTTAGCAGCTGCCCTGTGGCAGCCCTCGCCCCTCAGAGGGCAGTTTGGTGAGCCCATGTTTTCCATTTTCCAAGACTTCCCAACATACATATCGTGTTGCTTCCAAACGGAAGGTTGACACTGTTTCCATCTCACCAGGAGGCAGTCACTTGCTAATCACCCCTCCATCTGAAAGACAAGGACCTGTGGGAAAGGGTCCTCACTAGCATATTTGAAGATGGGCTGGACAGAGGATGGGAGCCAATCACTAGTGATTTATATCCCAGTTCATGTCACCATAGCCGGAAGGAAAAGATTGAGGCCAGATTCTGAAGATCTTTACAAGATACAACTTCAGCTTCTTCAGCTTTATTCAGTTCAGTTCAGTTCAGTTGCTCAGTCATGTCCGACTCTTTGTGACCCATGGACCATATCA
>SJYX01008269.1:304339-373008 GCA_006410675.1 Oreotragus oreotragus | reverse complement strand
TTTTCCTATTTGGAACCAGTCTGTTGTTCCATGTCCAGTTCTAACTGTTGCTTCCTGACCTGCATACAGGTTTCTCAAGAGGCAGATCAGGTGGTCTGGTATTCCCATCTCTTGAAGAATTTTCCAAATTTTATTGTGATCCACGCAGTCAAACGCTTTGGCATGGTCAATAAAGCAGAAATAGATGTTTTTCTGGAACTCTCTTGCTTTTTCCATGATCCAGCAGATGTTGGCAATTTGATCTCTGGTTCCTCTGCCTGTTCTAAAACCAGCTTGAACATCTGTAAGTTCACGGTTCACGTATTGCTGAAGCCTGGCTTGGAGAATTTTGAGCATCCCTTTACTAGCGTGTGAGATGAGTGCAACTGTGTGGTAGTTTGAGCATTCTTTGGCATTGCCTTTCTTTGGGATTGGAATGAAAACTGACCTTTTCCAGTCCTGTGGCCACTGCTGAGTTTTCCAAATTTGCTGGCATATTGAGGCAGCACTTTCACAGCATCATCTTTCAGGATTTGAAACAGCTCAACTGGAATTACATCACCTCCACTAGCTTTGTTCTTAGTGATGCTTTCTAAGGCCCACTTGACTTCACATTCCAGGATGTCTGGCTCTAGGTGAGTGATCACACCATTATAATTATCTTGGTCGTGAAGCTTTTTGTACAGTTCTGTGTATTCTTGCCACCTCTTCTTAATATCTTCTACTTCTGTTAGGTCCATACCATTTCTGGCCTTTATCAAGCCCATCTTTGCATGAAATGTTTCCTTGGTATCTCTAATTTTCTTGAAGAGATCTCTAGTCTTTCCCATTCTGTTGTTTTCCTCTATTTCTTTGCACTGATCACTGAAGAAGGCTTTCTTATCTCTTCTTGCTATTCTTTGAAACTCGGCATTCAGATGCTTATATCTTTCCTTTTCTCCTTTGCTTTTCACCTCTCTTCTTTTCACAGCTATTTGTAAGGCCTCCCCAGACAGCCATTTTGCTTTTTTGCATTTCTTTTCCATGGGGATGGTCTTGATCCCTGTCTCTTGTACAATGTCACGAACTTCATTCCATCATTCATCATGCACTCTATCTATAAGATCTAGGTCCTTAAATCTATTTCTCACTTCCACTGTATAATCATAAGGGATTTGATTTAGGTCATACCTGAATGGTCTAGTGGTTTTCCCTACTTTCTTCAATTTAAGTCTGAATTTGGTAATAAGGAGTTCATGATCTGAGCCACAGTCAGCTCCTGGTCTTGTTTTTGTTTTCTGTATAGATATATGTACAGGTGTAGCTAAATCACTTCTTGTACACTTGAAATCATCACAATTTGTAAATCAATTATACTACAATATAAAATAAAGTTTTTAAGCTTTAAAAAAATAAATAGGGAGTTTGAACAGCACATTTTTTAATTTCCCATGTTTGTATTATAACTGCTGATGAGTTTGCGAGCCACCTTCATCTTGAGAAACCATGAGCCTTGAAACCCTAGAAAGAGACAAAGAGTATGCAATTCTGACTCTCCCGATGACACTACTGGGAGACTGATGAACTGTGCAATGATGCCTATATTTTACATTAGATCTAGTCTTTAAGTCAGTTTCCTTTAATTTTGGCATTGATTCTGGGATCTTTGGTTTCTGACTTGAGGTATAACACCTCCCTGAGCTATGTAATTCACCTGTGGTAGTTCACCCATTTTAAATCAGATCTTCTAACAATCCCTATGCTTGGGAGAGTAGGCCACAGTACCATTTGCTTCTGTTTCTTAGACATAAACTAAGCACTGAGTTTCTGTCTACGGGCATAAGGTAGCACCTCAGATGGTGAACTTTCTGAAATTTTCCCCTTTAAGATTTGTAGAAAAAGCAAACTGAACTAAAATACCCTACATGTAGCATATACTCTGTGTGCATACCAACTTACTGACAGAGGTTGCATCTGAAAGCAGGAACAAAGCATCTAGCAATTTCCATACCCAATCTAATAGGTAGGGAACACTGCTCCGTTCTCAGAAAAGATGCTTGATGAAGTTAGTAGACTATAATGAAATTTATGGACTGACATTGAGAAGGAAAGGCTTGGAAAATAGGTCACTTAGAGGCAAAAGTGTTTTCATCATTTAGTGGTGCATAAAACCCTATCAACTGTCCAGGGGTAGTTTCTTTAAAAAAATATATATATCCATTTCATCCAGCTTACATTCAGTCATGTAAGAAATACTTGTGTGCTTACTGCTGCGCCAGATTCTGTTTCATGGCCTGGGGTGAAATGGTATATACAAAGGTGAGGCATCTGCCCTCCTGGAGCCCCCAGTCCAAGTGGATGACAATGTGGTCATACATATCTGCTCAAATAGGCTTTAGGTGGCGGCAGTTTGCAGAGATGATGATATAAGATGATATAATTCAGAGAACCAGAGGAATCTGAGTAAGACAGAAGAACACAGGAATGTTTGGGATACTTCTCTCTCCTTCCTGACATCTTCTCTCTCCTGACTGAACTCCGGAATGTGTTTCTATCAGAGAACTGACTCCTCCATATTGTAACTCTTGGATTTCTTGTTAAAATCCCCCTTAACCGGATCTTTTTCTGCTTGGCAGGCAAGGATAATATCCTGCTCATCTCCATCTTGTTTGTATGGTACTCTCTGGTGGCTCAGATGGTAAAGAATCTGCCTGCAATGTGGGGAACCTGGGTTCGATCCTTGCGTTGGGAAGATCCCTTGGAGAAGGGTATGGCTACCCACTCCAGTATTCTTACCCAGAGAATTTCATAGACAGAGGAGCCTGGTGAGCTACAGTTCATGGGGTCGTAGAGTCAGACATGACTGAGTGGCTAACACTTTTACATTCCACATTAATAACCTTATGGCCAACATGCCACAGATGCTTGTTAAATGAAAATCATGAAGGTGGGGAGAAAGGGTGGATCAGAATGGTGGGTCAGAGCTGGGTAAACAGCTGTGGAGTAAGAGCACCAAAACCAGACATTGTCCGGGATCATAAGACACACCTCATGAAAAAGCAGGGGACTCATGAGAGCCAAGACAAGCCTGGACACATCCTCCTGGAGCAGAACTCAGTGTTTCATTTCTCAGAGTCTAATCTGGGGTTAAAAGGTGACTACTGTGTGCAAAAATTTCTTGTACTTGATGCTTTCAATTCAGTGAGGATCTTGCTATCACCACTCAATGAATATAAAGCACTGAAGAAAGGTATGTGCTAGTAGGCAAATTAAATACAAGGAGAACCCACCAGGTGCAGGTTTAAAAACTTCGTATTTTAAAATATTTCAAGAACCTCATCACATTAGTCATCGGTATGCACATCGTACAGGCAGAGCCGCTTGGGCATAGGCTCAGAAGTGGTAAGTAACAGCCTAGAGTCAGACGTTATTGCTTTTGTTCATTCATTATTCATTAATTTATGAAGTATTCATTAATGCCTATTATATACCGTGCACTACTAGGTCCTGAGAAGACAAAAATGCATCTGATTTAGTGAGTAGGGATGTAAATCTTTTTCAGTGTAATTCCAAACCCACATCTTTCCTACTGTACCAAGGCCTTTTGGTGAAGAAAGCATTTCAGCAATTTAGTAACTGACACCACTCCCACCTTGTCATGCTGTTGTTCAATTTCTCACCTTACTTGGGCTGGTGGTGGTATAGCTGGAAGACTAATTCAAGGGTAGTTTCCTCTCCTAAATAAGATATAAACACCCAATTGTTTCTTTATCTTAGTCAAGTGCAAATAGAACTTCAAGCCCCAGGTCATTCTTTTTGCCTACAACCAATCCTTGCCATTCATTACCATACTGTTAATCAGTAGCCAAGTCATGTCAGACTCTGTGCAACCCCATGGACTGCAGCACGCCAGGCTTCCCTGCCTTTCACTCCCAGAGTTTGCTCAAATTCATGTCCATTGAGTTGGCTATGTCATCCAACCATTCGCTCCTCTGTCTCCCCCTTCTCCTCCTGCCCTTAAGCTTTCTCAGAATCAGGGTCTTTCCCAATGAGTTGGCTCTTTGCACCAGATGGCCAAAGTTCTGGAGCTTCAGCACCAGTCCTCCCAGTGAATATTCAGGGTTGATTTCTTTTAAGATTGACTGGTTTGATCTCCTTGCAGTCCAAGGGACTCTCAAGAGTCTTCTCCAGCACCATGGTTTGAAAGCATCAATTCTTTGCTGGTCTGCCTTCTTTATAGTCCAGCTCTCACACCTGTACATGGCTGCAGTCATCATCCTCAGTGATTTTAGAGCCCAAGAAGAGGAAATCTGTCACCTCTTCCCTCTATTCCCCTTCTATCTACCACGAAGTGATTAGACCAGAAGCCAGGTTCTTAGTTTTTTGAATGTTGAGATTTAAGCTGGCTTTTTCACTCTCCTTATGCACCCTCATCAAGAGGCTCTTTAGTTCCTCTTAACTCTCTGCCATTAAAGTGGTATCATATGCATATCTGATGTTGTTATTTCTCCCAGCAATCTTGATTCCAGCTTGTAACTCATCCAGCCCAGCATTTTGCATGATGTGCTCTTATAAGTTAAACAGAGTGACAATAAAAGGTGCTGTCATACTCCTTTCTCAATTTCGAGCCAGTCAGTTTTTCCACACAAGGTTCTAACTGTTGCTTCTTGACCTGCATACAGGTTTCTCAGAAGACAGGTAAGGTGGTCTGCTATTCCCATCTCTAAGAGTTTTCCACAGTTTGTTATGATTCACATAGTCAAAGGTTTTAGCGTAGTCAATGAAACAGAGGTAGACGATTTTCTGGAATTCCCTTGCTTTCTCTATGATCCAGCGAATGTTGGCAATTTGATCTCTGGTTCCTTTGTCTTTTCTAAACCCAGCTTATACATCTGGCAGTTCATGTACTGCTGAAGCCTAGCATGCATAATTTTGAGCATGACCTTACTAGTATGGGGGATGAATGCAACTGTTGGTAGGTTGAGCATTCTTTAGTATTGTCCTTCTTGGGAACTGGGATGAAGATTGACCTTTTCTAGTCTTGTGGCCACTGCTCGGTTTTCCAAATTCACTGATCTATTGAGTGCAGCACTTTAACAGCATCACCTTTTAGGATTTTAAGTAGCTCTGCTGGAATTCCATCACCTCCACTAGCTTTATTGGCAGCAGTGTTTCCTAAGACCCACCTGATTCCACACTTCTGAATGTCTGGCTCTGGGTGAGTGACCACATCACTGTGATTATCTGGGTCATTAAGATTCTTTTCGCCCAGTTCCTCCGTGTATGCTTGCCATCTCTTTTTGACCTCTTCTGTTTCTATTAGGTCTTTGCCATTTCTGTCCTTTACTGTACCCATCGTTGGATGAAATGTTCCTTTGATATTTCCAATTTTCTTGAGATCTCTAGTCTTTCCCCTTCTGCTGTTTTCCTCTATTTCTTTACATTGTCCATTGAAGAAGGCCTTCTTGCTTCTCCTTGCTATTCTCTGAAATTTTGCATTTAGTTGAGTGTACCTTTCCCTTTCTCCCTTGCTTTTTGCTAATCTTCTTTCCTTGGCTATTTGTAAAGCCTACTCAGACAACCACTTTGCCTTCTTGCATTTATTTTTCCTTGGGATGGTTTTGTTTGCTGCCTCCTGTACAACATTATGAACCTCTGTCCATGGTTCCTCAGGCACTCTGTTTACTAGATCACTATCACACTGCCATCTGTAAATCCTGCCTGAACCTAAGAAATTTTTTTTAAATTTCAGAGTGTACTACATTCTATGAACAGGCTTAGAAAATGCAAGTGACGTCAGAATTAGCAAAAGTCCTCAGAATTCTTGGCCAAGCAAAAATCTAATGAAAATCCAGTAAAATTAAAAGCATATGAAATAGGGTTATTTGATTGCTTGATTCTTTTTGTTATACAGACTAGAATTTACTCCATATCTCAGGTGTAAAATAATGCCATATTGCCTTTTTTTTCTAAATATAGTAACTTCTGGCTCTGGATCTTGACTTGCAATGATTTTAATCTCAGTCATGTTCAGGGAAACTTTCCTTTTCCCAGAGCTACATAACAATCTCAGGAGATTTATACAGTCCATAAAATTTGGAGCAAAGCAGCTGGTCCTTGGTCCATCAAATTGCTGTCAAGATACCTATTTTCCAAGCCTGTGTGGTCCATTTGCTGGCAGGAATCCAGTAGTTCTTTGCCCTTCTTAGACATAGAGACTGTGGTCCCCAAGTCTTGGTGCTTCAGGATCAGCATCTTGAGTCCCATCATCTTACCATCTCCTGGGTAGTACATGGGCAGGGCTGGAGATCTCTGCTACCTCTGAAGCCCCCACCACGCTCTTTCCTCCAGCCTCCAAAAGCAAGGCTTTGCCAGGTCTGGCCACTTTACCTTCTCCGTCCAAGCCTCGGGACCCATCCCCTACTAGGACCACTCCAATTTTCACTTCTAAGAGACTCTGGAAAATAAAAGTCCTCAGCACAAAAGGCAGTCCCAGATATCCAGGACTCAAAGCCTAGCCTGTCTGGATGAGAATGAAAGAAGTAACTTACTTTTATATTATTTTTTTCCTGAATTTCTCTCATTTCAATGAGTCAACAGGAAATGACCAAACCTGTTTCTGCTGCAAAGCAGTGGTGCTCAACCATGGAGACATGAGAATCACCTGGAGCATTTTAAAATATGCAGACACCGGGGCCCCATCCTGAGCCAAATAATGGCACTCTTTGAGGAGGGATGCTGGGTGCGGTCTCACAGTTAGAGTGGAGAACTCCTTTCCAGACTCAGGTCAGAGGTGACAACTGGGGAAGTCAGAGAAGACTGGCAGATACCCTGATACAGATATGGAATCTCAGGGGAAAACGAGGGAGTTCTGGATGCAATAAAAGGAAAATCCTGGGGGAAAGCAAGTATCTTCCTTTTAATCAAGGATACAAAAGCTAGGTCACAGTTGATCTGAGGCCCTCCAGTCATTTGTCATGATGCAGGCCCCTCATCAGGTTCGGTTCAGTTCAGTTGCTCAGGCATGTCTGACTCTTTGTGACCCCATGGACTGCAGCATGCCAGGCTTCCCTGTCCATCACCAACATCTGGAGCNCAGTTGATCTGAGGCCCTCCAGTCATTTGTCATGATGCAGGCCCCTCATCAGGTTCGGTTCAGTTCAGTTGCTCAGGCATGTCTGACTCTTTGTGACCCCATGGACTGCAGCATGCCAGGCTTCCCTGTCCATCACCAACATCTGGAGCTTGCTCAAACCCATGTCCGTGGAGTCCATGATGCCATCCAACCATCTCATCCTCTGTTGTCCCCTTCTCTTCCTGCCTTCAATATTTCCCAGCATCAGGGTCTTTTCCAGTGAGTCAGTTCTTCACATTGCGTGGCCAAAGTACTGGAGTTTCAGTTTCAGCATCAGTCCTTCCAATGAATATCCAGGACTGATTTCTTTTAGGATTGACTGGTTTGATCTCCTTGCAGTCCAAAGGACTCTCAAGAACATACCTCATCAGGTATGTTCCTCTAGAATACAGCCTGATGCCCCTTTTCTCTTTTTTTGCTAGGCATTTATAATACTGCCTCATGAGACTCATTTTCCTAAGTACAGGGGCTAGGAAGATGATCTGTCAGCTATAAGTGAGTCACCAGGAGAAACTAACATCTTGCAGACACCTCCAAAACCAGTGAATCATAAAGTAACAATGAGCTGAGAAGTTTAAAACATAAAGCTAGCCAACCAGCCCGCGACTACTTATTGACTGTTTTCAGTGAACCTGAAATCATCTATGCATGAAACCTGTGGATCCTTTCTCTTTTTCCCCCCAATACACTCCCAAACCCCTCCTGGACAAGTAGGAATGAATTTCTGATAACTTCAGAGAAGAGTAAGTAAAACATTGTGAATTAATAATGCTCTTTACATTCCCTAAAGAAACTGAAGAGTTTTGTAGCTGGGGACAAACAAGCCTCAAAATGGATAAGGGAACTGTTCAGAGTCACCCAGTGGCTGATTTGGGAAGAGAGGCAGAATAGCTAAATGATATCCCAAAGCTAACAGGTATCCATCTGCTTCTTTGCCTTGTATTTTCTACCTGGAAATAGAGAAAGCAATGTTACTCTTCTTTCCTGGGTGGGTTGGGATCACACAATGTTGCATAATTTGAGTGACTTAGAATTAAATGTATTTCAAACAACTTCTGAAATCACAGCTCATCTATAGGTGGCTATGCATGTGTTGAACATAAGCAGAATTCTAGTCACTGTAATATTCATGGTCCTAGGGATAAGAACCTTTCCTTTATTAATTTTAGATTGTATATCCCTGAGTTGAGTTAGAGTTAAGTAGCACTATGCATTGCTTTTATTCATTTATTCTTTTTAACTTTTTAAAAATTGAAGTATAGGTAGTTGAGAAATAAGGTGGTTGGGAAATTAGGAGATTGGAATTAATTTATATACACTACCACACATAAAACAGTTAATCAATAAGGACTTCCTATATAGCAAAGGGAGCTCTACTCAATATTTTGTAATGACCTAAATGGGAAAAGAATCAGAAGAGGAATGTGCATATATATGTATACATAACTATGCTGTCCATCTGAAACTAACATGACATTATAAATCAACTATATGTCAATTAAAAATAACAAATGAATGAATGAATAAAAGATATTAGAAGGGATTAAGTATATTTCTGAAGAAAAATGGAAATATAGGTGATTTACAGTATTATATATATAATTATTATATTAGCTTTTTTATTAAGCAGATCAATGATACAGAAAGGCCCCTATTTTATCCTACAAGACAAGACAGTCTCATGCTCAATTGTGTCTGACTCTGCAACCTCATGGACTGTAGCCCGCCCAGGCTCCTCTGTCCATGGGATTATCCCAGCAAGAATACTGGAGTGAGCCTTCATTTCCTTCTCCAGGGGATCTTCCCTACCCAGAGACTGAACTCGTGTCTCTTGCATCTCTTGTGCTGCCAGATTTACCTACTAAGCCATGCTTACAACTAACTGTAGCTCTGATGCTTTGACTGACTCAAACGGTACAGAGCAGATCATACCAGCAACAGCCTAAAGCAGTATCCATCTCTACCAGCAAAATGCTAAGAAAGTGCTTATGACTTTCTTCTTCCCTGCATGGAAGATCAGGTTCTCTGTGCAAATATCCCTCCAAACCAAGATGCAGGGAGTAAAAACCATCTACGCGGAACCATAGCGTGTCTGAAGGAGTGGCATCTCGGCAGTCATTGAATCCAAATTTCTCGGGAGCTCATTCACACAAATGAGGGAGAAAAGCCACAGGCGCAGCATCAAAAGAGAAGATAAAAACCCACTGAAAGATGAATACTAATTTTCGCACTTCTCTTTCCAAATTAAAAACCTCTGTTATGTGCTAGCCTGCTCTGACTACCCACAGCCAGGGCCTGTTAACTAGTTAACTCTCTTGGCATTCTGTGAGATCAGTTCTTCAGGTTTTATTGGAGTTATTTAGCCTTGGGAATTCCAAACAGAAAGGAAATTTATTATCCATCTGCAAGTATGGGAAGGATTGATATATGGAAGAGGGTGACCATCTGTTATCCGCTGAGATCAGAATGAGACAGGAAAGCTCTGAAGATATGAAGAAAAGACTAAAATGAGATATGAGGAAGGTCTTACTGAAAGTGAGGGTTAAACACGACCATAAATTATCGAGATTGGATTACAGTTATTTACAAATAGAATACAGAACTGTCTCCTCTGGCAGTGTTTAAAGTATCTTGTGATTGGAAATTCAGTAGAAACACAACTCTGCAGAAATAGCCATTAAAAGAAGATTATTTTTGGTCGATTTACCCAATTTTAGCATCTTGATACTCATGCATTAGAGGATGTGAGCTCCATGAAAGCATAAACTGTGCTTAATTCTCCCTTTCCTCTGTTTAACATGGCATTATGTGCAAATAAATAGGCAATAAAGTATTTTTGCTGCTCTTTAACAAGGTAGACAGTTGTGCCTAATACTTTTGTCTAGAACTAACATCGAAAGACCAGGATTCCTGGGGTCTGTCCCTTGTGACAGATGTGACAATGTGACAAAGCTTCATCATCATCCATTTATTTGATGATGTGTGATATTCTCTCTGCTGCTATGGCCAGCTGCTTTCAGTGTAGGTCTCCAGTAACCTCCAGTTTGTCATATCTGTGGGATCTTTTCTGATTGTCTTTTTTGACCTGTCTATGAGGCTATTGGACTGCAAGGAGATCCAACCAGTCCATCCTAAAGGAGATCAGTCCTGGGTGTTCATTGGAAGGANTGTAGGTCTCCAGTAACCTCCAGTTTGTCATATCTGTGGGATCTTTTCTGATTGTCTTTTTTGACCTGTCTATGAGGCTATTGGACTGCAAGGAGATCCAACCAGTCCATCCTAAAGGAGATCAGTCCTGGGTGTTCATTGGAAGGACTGATACTGAGACTGAAACTCCAATCCTTTGGCCACCTCATGTGAAGAGTTGACTCACTGGAAAAGACCTGGATGCTGGGAGGGATTGGGGCCAGGAGGAGAAGGGGACGACAGAGGATGAGATGGGTGGATGGCATCACCGACTCGATGCACGTGAGTTTGGGTGAACTCCAGGAGTTGGTAATGGACAAGGAGGCCTGGTGTGTTGCAGTTCATGGGGTTGCAAAGAGTCAGACACAACTGAGCAACTGAATTGACTGATGAGGCCATGGGCACTGCAAATCTCTACATTTTTCTTGAAATGTTTTCTCTTTTGGCTTCTAAGGCACCACGTGACCCTCCCAGTGCATTCCCATCATCTCACCTCTCATTCAGCCTCACTCATGCCTAGAGAGGTGGGGGCTCCTCAGGCTTCCGTCAGCTCATGCTATTTACCAAGTGACTCCATTCAAGTCACCGGTTTCAACTCACAGCTCCTTCACTTACAACTCCTCAGTCTCTCCTATCTGTGCCCAGGCCCCTATGTTGGAATCAGTAAAATGATCATCTCCATTTGGATGTCCCTGATGAACAAGTCAATTCATCCAAAGCCTCTCATTACCCTTCCTTCCCCAACCTTGCTCCTTCTGCACTCCCTGTATGGGCGTGCAGGGACATGCATGCATCCACATGCCCATGGCAGGAAACTGGAAGTCATCCATAGCTTCTCCTCCTCACATATCCTTTCTTCCTCCTCTCTTTTCCATTCCTACTGCTCCTACCTTGGTTTAGGTCCTGAGGATCACAATAGCTTCCTTATCAAGCCTGGCCTTCTGTTTCACTGCCCTCCCCAACCCTCCATGCTCCTGACAGAGCAAAATCCCCAGATAGCCTATCTGAGCAATTCATTAGTTACATCTCTCCACTGGTTTCCCTGTAACTTTCAGACTCCGCCTCCTCATCTGGCTCCTCCCTCTTCTCTACAGCTTCAGCTCCTACCCCTGCCCCCTCTGTCCCTCCCTCAGTGCTAAACTTCAGTCCTCTGGAGCTACTACCGAAGTGCCATGCTCTCCTCTCACCTCTGAGTCTCTGCACACACTGTTCCTTCAGTCTAGAACACCTATCCCCATGACACTGACCATTTTCTTGGGAGACACATTTTCCGATCTGGAAAGGACCACCATTCTGTTTCCATAGTACTCGTTGCATATTTATTACCTTGTACCCTAACTGCAGCTTTGTCTGACTCCCTCTGCTGGCTATAAGATCCCTGAAGATGTGGACTATGTCTGATTCTCTGATTCATCTGTATGCTGAAAACAAGACTGTGCACAGAGAAAGTGCCCCGGAAATGCCTCACAAATGAATGATGAGCTTAGTGGCCCAGTGTCTTCAACTCAGCCTGTTATACAATAGAGTTCATTGTCTAATTTCTAGTTTTTATTTGTTCAGCCAGGCCACTGGATGGGAAAGTCAGTGGAAAGAAAAGGCCAGTGTGACATGCAATGGAGCAGCAGGCTGGTTTCAACATTCTTAGGAGTGGGCGCCTCAACTGCCATCTCTTTCCAAATTAAAACCCTCCTCTGTTATGTGCTAGCCTGCTCTGTCTACCCACAGCCAGGGCCTGTTAACTAGTTAACTCTCTTGGCATTCCGTGAGATCAATTCTTCAGGTTTTATTGGAGTTATTTAGCCTTGGGAATTTCAAACAGAAAGGAAATTTATTATCCATCTGCAAATATGGGAAGGATTGATATGGAAGATGGTGACCATCTGTTATCC
This sequence comes from Oreotragus oreotragus, assembly GCA_006410675.1. Lineage (NCBI taxonomy): Eukaryota > Metazoa > Chordata > Mammalia > Artiodactyla > Bovidae > Oreotragus > Oreotragus oreotragus. The sequence continues at coordinate 360,840 of SJYX01008269.1, read as the reverse complement.
ACTGAGGTCAAAATGAGACAGGAAAGCTGTCTGGTTACTCTGGTTGAAAAGTGCCCAACAGCTGTGCTGCTCCTTGTTTCTTAGCTTTCAGATCTTCTCTTTACTGGTAGCTCACTGATGTCAGGAGCCATGGTTTTCTCTCCTCCATTGTCATCACAGGACTTTGCCATGTGAGCCCCCACCTTAGAAAGAACTAAAGGGATAGACCAACGGGATGTCCTACAGCCTTACTTGAATTCCCACTATGCCTGTTCAGGTTTTGAGCAGCTGCCAATTTTCAAGGGCAATTTCATCCCCCAAGCCTGACAAGAACCCAGCAACTCCTGGTTCAACATGAGTCCATGTCTACCCATGGAGCCTCAGAAAGAACCCATGGCAAAAGAAAGCCCACATTTAATGTGCTGTGCCTCTTCAGCTGAGTCCAAGGGTTGCTCAGTGCTGTGCATCTCAGCTCCTTTGTGTGTGTGAGCATTAATTCCATGTTTGCCCCTCTGAAGCCAAAACTTCCCTTAAAAACAACATCCTTGGGATTTTCCTGGTGGTCCAGTGGCTAAGACTCTGCACTCCCAAAGCAGGGGGCCTGGGTTCGATCCCTGGTCAGGGAAATAGATCCCACAAGCCACAGCTAAGAGTTCACATGGCACAAATAAGACCTGGCACAGCCAAGTACAGAAATATTTTTTAAAATCCTTGTTGCTTTGTCTTTTGATTAAAAAAAAAAAAAAGCCAAAGTGAAATCTGTGTGTTGACTACTGCAGAAACACAAAGATAATGCAGTACCACCTGCTTATTTTCCAAGTATGGATATAACAACTTTGCAGTATAATGGCATCATCAACATTTGCATACAGATGTACACTCTTAGGGAGGCTAAATTGTCATTCAATACAGTATCATTAAAGCTACAGACTTTTGCATTAAACCTACAGAATTGTCATATGTCCCTCTTTAGATTTCTGCTTTTTCATGGACAAGTAATCGATATACAGGAATTTCTCACCCAGGCAATCATGGAAACAGATGTTCTCACTTTCTACACATGTAATGCCAGACTTTTATGGGGAGATGGCTCTAGAGGAGGAATATATTAAAAATTCCCAAACAGTTAAAGGTAATCACTAACAGAGTTGGAAAAGGCTGGTGGAATTCATTGCATCTGAGCCAGGATGAGAGCAAAATTGATACAAAATGCTGAAAAGCCTTCTAAATAGTCATGGTTAACATTTATTTGTCCATGAATCTTGCTTTAAGGTGGCACTTAGCCTTCTCAACTTTCTTCCATTTCACTGGACAAATGGATGTTTTAATAAAGGTCTTAGTTTATTTAGAGCTTAGAGATACAACTTGTTGCTTTACTAGATTCCTTTCTGAAGCTCCAAGCTACAATTCCAGTTGCAGCCCCTAAGAAGAAAATCCTAGTTTCAATAGCAGCAAACCTCCCTGGAGTTTTTGAAGAGATGGAAACAGATAGAGCCGGAATGCTGGGGGCCTTGCCACTCTGGAAATTTTATCTGACAAGTTACACATTCAGAAAGAGAAAATCTCCACTGGCAGTAACATATCGCTGTAGGTTTTCATGTAATTATGGTTAAAGCATTAAGATGTTTCTCAAGTCTGTCTTGCACATTGATTGATTTTGCTGCTTCAATTTTCATATAAAATCCATTACAGCAGAGTGGTGAAGAGTACCAGGCTCTGAAATCAGACTGGCTAGGTTGGGATCTTATCTCTGAATCTAGCCATGTGGCCTTTGGCAAAGTGTATCACTTTCTGGTCTCAATATTTTTTGGTGGTGAAATAATTTCTACAGGCATCATTTGAGAAGAAATGAGTGAATATAAAACCCTGGAACTGTTCTTGCACATAACAAGCATTCAATAGATAATGGTACTTTGTCACTATTATGACCATACTTTATTTAAGAAGCCTTTAAGAATAAGCAACATTTAATGGCCTATGTGTCCTTATAACAATAGAAAACAGTGATCTTCAGAGTTATATCCATGTTTTAGAAGGAGAAATTAGGCTGATTTTGATTTCTGGTTGACTTTATAACAACTGAGATGTTACTTTAAACATAAACAACATAAAATCCCTCACCTGCGGTATCAGGCCTGCTTTTGGATGTTGTCAGTTAAATGACAAACATCCTGTTTCTGTTCTGCAATGGACGCTCTCAGTATCACCAGCACTGACCAGACAGCAAGTAACCACCTGCTCTAGACCCCATGACCAAGGTTGCCTCTTCATTCCCAATATAGCTTGGATCCTTCCCATTCTTTGCAATCAGTTATAATTCTGGGAAAGAGACAAATAAACATACCCTGGACCACAAAGTATTACTCCACTTTCTAGTTCTAGTTGATTGTTAGAGTATGGAGGCATTTCTCTGTCCTTCAACCAGATTTCCAGTGTCCTAGACAGTCTGATGAAATTTATGACAGTGGATTTAACAGCAGAAGCTCCAAAACAAAATTCCCAGTTTCCCAGGTTGAGTGCTGATTACTCACTGGCTGCCCGGCTCTGGATAAGTCCTCACTTCTGTGAGCCTTATTTACAAAATGAAATTAATAATGCCCAAGTCAGAGACAACTGTAAGAAGTAACATAACCATGCAGGCAGGGCAACAATTTGATCATAACAAATATTAGTGACCAAGATTCTTTTAGTCTTCAGCTTTATTTTTAGTCTCCCGTTTTGCCTGGGGCTCTATCATCCTTGCTAGGGAATCCGCAAGCTCCTCTCTGGACTTGATCTCTGGCCTCTTGATCTGCTGGGTTCTCTTCCATTCAGCTAAATTCTGGCAGGCCACTGCCATTAATAATCCAGGAGTTAATGGAACCTCCTTGTTTGCCTCACTAATATGATGGTACAATCCTTCCCAGTGTTTGATTTTTTAAACTCGAGCTCCTCTTTCTTGACAGTCCTGACAACTTCTAACAGAGTTACACAGCCAGTGGGCACTTTTCTTATCCAGTTTATATCAATCCTAAATATTCAATCCTGAATCAACCCTGAATATTCACTGGAAGGAGTGATGCTGAAGCTCCAGTACTTTGGCCACCTGAGGCGAAAAGCCAAATTATTGGAAAAGACCCTGATGCTGGGAAAGATTGAGGGCAGGAGGAGAAGGGAGTGACAGAGGATGAGATGGTTGGATGGCATCACTGACTCAATGGACATGAGTTTGAGCAAGTTCTGGGAGATGGTGAAGGACAGGGAAGCCTGGGGTGCTACCGTTCCCGGGGTCACAAAGACTTGGGCACTACTTAGTGACTAAACAACAATTACAATATACATGAGCTCTTCCAGGCAAATGGGAATGTTACTCTCCTGAAAGGTGCATAATGGTGAAAGAGAGAGAGAGAAGAGATTAGGATATAGGATTGAATCCACAAATGACTGACAGTCTTGCCATCTGCTGGGGAAAAGAGGAAGAAGGCAACTGTTAAGTGAGCACCTGTTATGCACTGGTTCTGTGCACGGCACTTTGTAAACAGTCCTTCATCAACACTGACGATAACCTTGTACACATTTCACAGAAAAGTAATATGGTTCCGAGTGCATGTCCTTTACCCAAAGCCACACAGTGTAAGAGATGAAATGACAATCCAGGGGGTTGGGGGAAGGAGAGAAATAGGGAGGGAGAATAAGAGATACAAACTTCCAGTTGCAAAATAAGTCATGGATAAGTGTGGAGAAATAAGCAAAAAATGAATCCAGGTCTGCTGGAGGGGGATCAGGGGAAAAGTCACCTCCTCTTTACATTGCCTCTGCCAACAGTGGGTTTCTCCAGCCCCCTCAATGAGCCTCTAAGGGTCAAAGCACATCTCATCTCTGCTTCTTTCAGAGATCACGGCAAAGCTGGAAATAGGTACTGGAACATGTAAGCTGGAAAGCCACTGAGTATGCCTCCCACCTCAGAGCAGGGTGGTGAGGCACACCCGGGGTAGGAGACACATTGCTCTGTTTCCTGTGGTCCAGAGCACGTGTTCTGGAAGGCTTTTCTTTCCTGGCCCCCTCAGGTGCATGCAGATGGGACATGAGCAACATCTGTTGACTGGATGCGAAGATCAGGGAGCTGGGGCTGACACTTCTGCAAAGATAAGGATCCTGCAGACTCTGTAGTCTAAACAAAGGCTACGTATATTGTCCGTAGGCTGACACTGTGTTTAAACAAGTGAACAAAAATGACCGGGGAGTGCTAGAGCTCTGGTAACAGACAAGGTCACGCTGATCCAAAGGGTTTCGTCTCAGCACCCAGGCTCTGTAAATGGTGGTGCAGAAACATCTGACTTGGGGAGGCCTGAGATGAAGGCAGGAGATGTGGCTTTGCAGTGCGCTGAGCTATAGCACGTGGCTTGGCGCTTGGCAGCACCCAGCCCCTCCCCTCTTTCCTCCCAGCCTGAGGAATCAATTACTGTGTTAGAAACCCCCCATCAGGCTGTTGCTTTTCCAAATCCAGGGTAGCCAACAGACTCAACAGCTAATTAGTTGGCTGGATCGTGTGTGTGGGGGTGTGGGTGGGTGTGTGGGTGGGTGTGGGTGTGTGGGTGGGTGTGTGGGTATTCTTCCATTAAAGGGGTGCTCCTGTGAAGGTGTCAAGGGAACTAGCCCCGTGCTGCTGCCCTATCCCCTCTCTAGGTTTCCGTGCTTCAGCCACAAGGCGGCAGGGGAAAGGGGCTGAGAGAGGAGAGAGAACACCTGGATCTTTTGCTTTCTAACAGGGAAGGATAGGACCGACCCTAAGTAAAATTCAATCCGTTGTCTTTGGCGTACTCTCCCAGCTCATTTAGACTTTATCCCAATTCCCTGACTGCCCTTTGTCTACTCCCTTCCAAAATGTCCGTGTATTCAATGCTTCCCTCTGGCTGAATACCTTCCTTTCATGCCAGCACGGGCTCCCGGTCTTTGGAGCAGAGATCCACGCGCCAAAGTTACTGACCTCCTACACACTTTGTCAAAACTCCCAGGCTCATGATGTCATCACAAAAAGCAATCTGATTAAACCTTAGGGAACTGTCGGGGTTTTTCCGAGTTTCATCATGGCATTTGTGTTATTTTTATAGGCAGTATGGGACTACACATGGCACTGTTACATTTTAAAATTTATTAGCAGGAACACAAATGTATTTCTGTAATGTGCTCAATATCCTGCCCTCCCACACCACGATATGCCTCAGACAGGCTCTCAGATGGCCTCCTGGGATCCCCTCACTCCTGTGGATTCCCTATCCCTTGAGTGTGGCTAGACCAGAGGACATCCTTCTGATGAAAAGAATGTGGCAAAATGGTGTGATGTCAATTCCAAGGCTAGGAAGAGGCGAGGCTTTCCTGTTTCGTGTCCTCTCTTCCTCTCTTTGGTGGATGCCCACAGCCCCATGGCGGGGCGGTCCTCACTAGCCAAAAGCCAGCAAGGATCAGAAGCTGCTGACAGCAAGGTGAGTCACCTTGGAAGTACCTCTTCCCTATTAGAACTTTGAGATGACTGACCTGTAAGACACCTTGAGACAGAGGACCCAACTAAGCCACATCCAGATTCTTGATCCAGAGTAACAGAGATCATAAATGTTTGTTGTTTGAAGCTGCTAAGTTTGGGGGTAACTTGTTACACAGCAGCAGATAACTAATTACTCTGTATCTGACATGTGTACTCCGCTTCCCTTTTGGAATCTGTGGACACCACATTCTCTCCCCACTCTCCGGGCAGTCCCTGTCAATCAATTGGAATGGACCACCAAGACAAAGCTATTTGTCCTCAGGATATGACAGTGTGAGAAGAGTACCATCACCTGTCACCCTCTGTCACCTATGAGGCCCAGAATCCACTTGCCATGGCCTCTTTTTCCTCAGTCTGTCTGTGATTTTCTTTAGGAGCCCAACTATGCTGAAACAGAATTGATTTTCAGATAAATCTCACCTTTGCTTTATCAGCTAAAGGCCCCTCATTATTTTGACGCCATCTGTGAAAACTGCTGTTCTATGATTGGTATTTTATGTACATTTCCTTATTTCATTAGTGTTCAGTCACCTTCAAATCTCAATGTCAAGGCATTTTTCTTTGTTCCCTTTAGAAATATTTGTCCATTTTGTTAAGAGGGCTACAATAATCTCCCCTAATCGGGGAGTTCTGTAAGTCACATAGAAAAATGAATGAAGAACTGACATCCTTAAGACCTTCAAGGTTCTTTTCTTGTTCAACCAGAGCATCTTTTCTTTGGTAGACTATGTTCTCTCACAGTCCTACCTACCCTTAGCCCCAATTAAACATGATTTTTTTTGTTTGTTTGTTTGTTTTGTATTTATTTTTTTACATGAACTCCCAAACATGAACCCCCCTCCCACGTCCCACCCCACATCTTCCCTCCAGATCATCCCCATATACCAGCCCCAAGCATCCTGCATCCTGCATTGAACATAGGATTTTTATACTATATTAAAAAACCACAAAATAAAAAAGGGATCTGGATCTAGAAAAGGAGGAGTAACAAAAAGCTCAAAACTTTCCTTCTAAGTGAGNCTCCCACCCCACATCTTCCCTCCAGATCATCCCCATATACCAGCCCCAAGCATCCTGCATCCTGCATTGAACATAGGATTTTTATACTATATTAAAAAACCACAAAATAAAAAAGGGATCTGGATCTAGAAAAGGAGGAGTAACAAAAAGCTCAAAACTTTCCTTCTAAGTGAGGTATGTCAGGATGGGGATTGCCTCCACATTCTCTTGAGTCTGACAGCTGGACAGACTTCTGCTTCTCCAAGAACTGTTCATGGTTGGGAGCCCCTCAGTGGAAGACTCAGCTGCCCCAGGGCACTGAGGACCCAGATAAGGTGAGTAGTGGCAACCTGAGACCAGCTGAGCATAAGACTGTCTCTCTAGGATCAGCTTTGAATCCACTGTGGCTGAATGCAAGTTGAAGTTATTGTGAAAGACCATTTTGTAATTATTTAATTTCACTGTGGCTGAATGCAAGTTGAAGTTATTGTGAAAGACCATTTTGTACTTATTAATTTAGTAATTCTTAAGACTAATTTTTTTATTATTATTCTAGCACTTGTTGTTCAGTCTCTCAGTCATGTTCAACTCATTGCGACCCCATGGGCTGCAGCACACCAGGATTCCCTGTACTTCACCATCTCTCAGAGCTTGCTCAACCTTGTGTTCACCTTGCATCACCTTGAGTTGGTGATGCCATCCGACCATCTCGTCCTCTGGTTGTCCCCTTCTCCTCCTGCCTTCAATCTTTACTTTCTAATTTGGGGATCTTGGGCAGTTTACTTAATTCACTGAGCCTCCACTTCCACATGCTCAACTTGAGATTTTATGGAGTCTAACACATAATGAGTGCACACTAAATGGGACTACCATTGTCATATACTGAAGTAAATGGCCAACAAAAAGTTATGATCTAAGGTTCAGAGCCATGTTGAACAACAGAACTTTCTGTGATGATGGAAATGTTCTACAATTGGTGCTATTCAGTATGGTAACCACTAGCCATAGGTGGCTATTGAATACTTGAAATATGGTTAGCATAATCGAGGAATTAATTTTTAATTTTATTTTAGTTTTTTCAAATTTAAATATGAATAAATGGCCATATGGCCAGTCCTACCATACCGGACAATGCAGCTTTAGATGTATATCTTATATTTCCGCAGCAGGCTGCCATTCTCACATCCTTCCCATGGGAAGCACAGGTAGATGGCCTGCAATGACCAAAGAGCACTGCACAGTATCACCTTGGCCTCTTAAGGAGTCCAGGAGTGCAGTGCTGTTCAGAGGAAAGCACTCTGTGAATGGGGATGGGGTGGACAGGGAAGTCCTTTCAGGCAAAGAGAGTGCATCCGACCTACTACTAACAGGATATTCAGTTCTACTTGTTCTGAAGGATACTTGGCACTTTGTACCCAATTATCATTATCATCTAGTCACCTTAATGACTACTGGCTGGATGAAGTCAGGGGGTTCTCTGTGTGAGGTTAATGAGAGCATGAGAATTTAAAGGAATTTATACCAGGTCTCAAGCAATGAACAATAAATCACCTTCATTCACACTATGTGATATATAAGCTATGCCTGCACATGCTAAATTGCTTCAGTCATGTCTGACTCTGTGCAACCCTATGGGCTGCAGGCTGCCAGGCTCCTCTGTCCATGGGATTCTCCATGCAAGAGTATTGGAGCGGGTTGCCATGCTACCTTCAAGCTAAATCTAACATTTGTATATATTTTACCTTCTTATTGATTAAGCACTTAAATGTCAGGCTAAATGCTAGAATACAACATTGAACACAGTTCTTGACCTCGTTTCTCTCACTCTATGCAAAATTAGAGAAGCAAGTAAAGAACTGTGGTGTAGGATGAGAAGTACAATACGGCATCATAAAGAGTCTGTAATCAACTGCAGATGTTGGGAAAAGAGCAGGAGGCAGCTGATCAAGGCTGTGAAGGCATCACAGAACTTGCCTTCATCAGTGTGTGTAAGGGAAGGGAGGATGGTCCTGGCAGAGAAGAAGCATGTGCAGAGCCAAGCACCTTTGACAAGCATCAGCAGTTCATGATCAACACTCAAGGGGCAAATCGGGGGGGAATATAGGAAAGTAAGTGGGGAGAGACTATGAGAAGCTACACTAAGGAGTTTAGATTTTCTCTTAGAAAATGGGAAACCACTGAAGGATATCAAACAGGATAGTAACAGGAGTTGTGTATCAGATCACTCTGGACATTGTGTGGGAAACAAACTGGAGGGAGGGCATGGGGATCAGTTAGATTCTAACTGCACTTGTACAGATGTGAGTGTTGATAGAGCATAAAGAAGACTGAGTATTGAAGAACTGACGCTTTCAAACTGTGGTGCTGGAGAAGACCCACAGCAAGGAGATCAAACCAGTCAATCCTAAAGGAAATTAACCCTGAAAACTCATTGGAAGGACTGATGATAAAGCTCCAAAACTCTGGCCACCTGATGCGAAGAGCCGATTCATTGGAAAAGACTCTGATGCTGGGAAAGATTGAGAAAAGGAGGAGAAGGGGCTGACAGAGGATGAGATGGTTTGGATGGCACCACTGACTCAATGGACATGAGTTTGAGCAAACTCTAAGAGATAGTGAAGGACAAGGAAGCCTGGCGTGCTACAGTCCACAGGGCCACAAAGAATCATACACGACTGGGCAACTGAACAACGGTAAAAACCTGGCCTTGAGCAGGAGAAAGGGGAGGGTGTGCAAGGAAGAGAGAGTAGAGATGGGAATCCACGACAGTTAACAACTGGTCTTTTTATAAAAGAGAAGGCTGGACGCCTCCACACCAGAGTGAGTTTTATGGGGGTGCAGGGTGGAGAGGAGGAGCTTTACAAGCTGGAAATACTGTTATGGGCATAATTGTGTTCCTCCAAATTCACATGTTGGCATCCTAATCCCAGCACCTCGGAATTCAACTGTATTTAGAGATAATAAGCTTAATGACCATCTTAATCACTCCTTAACCTTTAACGAGTGATTAAGGTTAAACTTGGTCATTAGGCTGGTCCCCAATCCAATATGACTGGTCTCCTGAACAGGAGAGGAGATTCAGACACAGGCACAGAGGGAAGGCCATGAAGACACTGGATAGGGAGAGAGCCATCCATGAGCCTAAGGGAGAGGCCTCAGAAGAACCTAGCCCTGCTGACACCTTGATCTCCAACTTCAACTCCAGAATTGGGGGCAAATATGTTTATTTCTTTAAACCATAGCTTTGTCTATGGTATTTTGTTACAGCAGGCCTAGCAAACTAATACGAGTATATTCAGTCTATTTCTATAACAATTTCCACCCACATAAAGAGATGCTGGTGTTTATTCTAAAGTTTCCATACCTGGGAGGGGAAAGTTCAGTTTTCCTATGTCTTCAATTTATACCTTTTACCTTAATCTCTTTTGCCTGGTTCTCATGAGAACACTAATTTGAGCAAGAGAAGAGGAAAAGGGAAATTAGACCAATAGTAATAAAAGGCATTTTCTCCAGATAAGCGGAAAAGATATGTTTTTAGTTCCCATTCTAAAACTTTTTCATGCAGAAAATAAATACAGGGGTGTGGGGGTGGCAATATTCCTAAGAAATTGCCTCCACTGTCCTCAGGACTATAGACACTGAAGTTACTCCTGAGAGTTCATGTACAGGCTTAAGGGAAGCAAGTCTCCTACTAAAGTGTTTCAGCGTCTCAGAACCTTCAGAGTCTTAATTGTCTGACTTGAAGCACTTCTACTGTTATTTATGATGGTACAAAAACTTACACCAATCTTCCTCTTTGGCTGTAAAATGTACAATCCAGTATCCTAGTACAAAATAAGGATCAATTATGTCGATTTTTTAACTTCCCAAATAATTTTAAAAATATCACTTTGTCAATATGATTTTTAAACTTTTCAATCAAAATCAATTCTTCCCTTGAATCTCCTTTGAGTCTCAAACGGATTTTCATGTATGTATCGTGTGTATATACTTATTCTTGTGGTAAAATGAAATAAGGAGAGACAGGAATTGACATTCACCTCTGAGACTGAAAAACTGAAAGGCAGCTTCTCTGCAATTTAATGATATTTACCAGATGTAAGGCCTACCATGCGTCTGCCACATTGCCCAGAGGGGGACCTCAAATCAAGAAAAGTAAGATGTATTTCTTCACTTAGATGGCTAATAGGCATTTCAGTGTGACTATGCCCCAGATCAATCTTTTAATTTCCTCTTGTGTCATCCTCAATACTGCAGTTATGCCACCATTCATCCAGTTGTCCGAAGCTCAGATCTTCACTTTCAATCCCATACTCCCCCTTATCTTCCTCCAATATCAAGCTCCTTGGCAGCTCCCATCACCACCAGTTCCAAACCACACTCGATCTTGCCATTTCACAGCATCCTCACGGCTGACTTTTCAGCCCAAGCCCAGACCACCTCTGCTCTGGCCAGTGCTGAACTCAAAACTTTCTGCTTCATTTTCCTTGGTCATGTTAGCAGTCAAACGCAATCTTTATACAACTTAAATGATCAAAGCACTCCTTGGCTACAAACCTTCGGTAGTATCCAGTTTTCCTCAGGACAAATCCAAATGCCTTACTGTGCCCTCCAAGGTCCAGTGAGACCTGCCCATTGCCTTCATCTCTACCTCGAAAGTCATCAGTGTCCCTCCGGGTCACTGGGACCCACCCACTCTGGTCTCATTTCAGTCCTTGAATGTGTAAAGCCCTTTCCCTTTCAGGGCTTCTGACCTTGCCGTTCTCTCTGCCTGCCATGCTGTTCTGCTAGTTTCTGTGTATGGTGGCTCACTCACTTCCCTGGCAGCTCAGCTGGTAAAGAATCCACCTGCAGTGCAGGAGGGCCTGGTTCAATCCCTAGGTTGGGAAGATCCCCTGGAGGAGGGGATAGGCTGCCCACTCCAGTATCTTGAGCTTCCCTGTGGCTCAGCTGGTAAAGAATCTGCCTGTAGTGAAGGAGACCTGGGTTTGATCCCTGGGTTGGGAAGATCTCCTGGAGAAGGGAAAGGCTACCCACTCCAGTATTCTGGTCTGGAGTATTCCACGGACTGTATAGTCCATGGGATTGCAAAGAGTCAGACATGACTGAGTGACTTTCACTTTCACCACTCCACTCAGTCTAAGTCTGGAACCTGATGCTGAGCTCCCCAACCCCTATCCTCTCTCACACACCACTGTTAATATATCAGGGTCCTGTCACAATCTGTATTTAATCACATGCTTTCTCTTTGTCTCTTGCCCACCAGAATGTAAGCACCTTGAGGGCAGGGAGGGCCTCTAACACTGTGTCCCATGACTGGCTGAAAAGTGAAAGTGAAGTCACTCAGTCATGTCCAACTGTTTGTGACCCCATGGACTGTAGCCCACCAGGCTCCTCCATCCATGGGATTCTCCAAACAAGAGTAGTGGAGTGGGTTGTTATTTCCTTCTCCAGGTGATCTTTCCAACCTAGGGATCGAACCCGGGTCTCCCGCATTGCTTTACCATCTGAGCCACCTAATTAGGACTTATTAGAAAGTCCTAATAAACAGCCACCAAACAAAGGAGATTTCTAAGTAGGACTCCAGCTATCTTATGCTGAACCCAGCATCGGGAGGCACTTTTCCTTATTGCTCTGTGGTTAAAATTAGCAAAATATGAAATACTTTAAAACCTTCTCTTCTTCAGAAAGGTAATTAAAATGCAAATTGGCTTAATTAGAGAAGCTGCTGCTAGGAAAACCAGGCTCTAACAAGCTTCCGTTCATGGAGCTTAATAATTAGTGTCACTTACCTATCTTGACCAAGGCTGTGAGAGCCTCCTGGTCACAGCTTTGAGTATGGACTCTTCACAGGCCATGACATAGGTAAAAAATCTGCCTCTACCCACCACCACTCAACTGGTATTACGGTGGGTCCCAACTTGGTTTTCCAGACTAAAAAAAAATGTTTTAATTAAAAAAAAAAAAAAAAAACGGCTAGCCACAAAGCCCTCAAATTCATTTCAGGCACATGCGGCACCCTGCAAGGATCACCCCAGCGTAACCTGCAGGGTGTGAGAGAAGTCGACTTCAGGCTTAGGCTGCCTCCCCCAGGAGCTGTGCTGTGTGGGGATGGAGCAGATTTTCAGGCTGTCTTACATGAAACCCCAGATGAACTGTCAACACGTAGGCTGAAGTCACCAAAGATAGCAGGAGCTAGATGAAGGCAGAACACCAGAGGGAATTATAAGGGGAAATGTGACAAAGAGCACCCGCCGCTGCGTGCAGGTGGCTGTGCCACAGCCCATGAATTCCCAAATGCACTCGCAAGATGGGCATGCTGTGTGTCCGCTCCATCACCTCCAGGCTCTGGGGTCCCCGTGTCATGTAAAACAAAAAGGGGCTCCACAACCTGACAATTACTACTCGGAACAACATCACAACTTGTTTCCACCATCTGAAGTTAGCAGCACTTTTTCTTCCAGTGTTTTTTTAAATTTTTACAACGCTGTGTTGGTTTCTGCCGCACAAGAACGTGAATCAGCCACAACCACACATACATCCTCTCCCTCCCAAGCCACCCCTCCCCCAACTCTACCCCTCCAGGCCCTCGAAGAGGCCAGACTGGGCTCCCTGTAGCGGCACTTCTGATATGATACTGTCCTGTTATTAGGGACTGTTCACTAATTTCTCAGGGTAAAATAATGGATTAACCTCTTTTAAAATGGATTATAAACTTTTGCTTTATTAAACTGCCTCTACTGAACATAATTGAGCCCACTGTTGGTCACTTATGCTTATTTAATCCAGTTAGATAATGATTCTCTGGCCTGACTGTGCTAGGTGGCCCATGTGAACAGCCCCAGGGCACTGCTCTTTGCTTGTTTCTGACTTCCAGGGTTTGGTTCATTCTAGCTATCAACTAGAAATGTTGTGCTTTTGCCTATGCAGTCTGTAATTCCTTCCTTTCTCCCATCTTCTACTCTGCAGTGGTCTGGAAATCCTAATGAGCAAAACAATTAGAACTACCTAACTTAAGACCAAATGCCCTTTGGGGTGAGTGAATACATGCACTTAGTGCTTTGGCTTTGTGACATTCATTTCAGTTGTTTGGAGGCCTCTGCTTATTATTAGATTGCCAATTATATTTTAAATGTTCAAATACTGGATAAGTGACCTCCAGATAAAGGAAGTATTGTCTTTATGGAAATTTCTGTTTAAAACTTATTGGCCTGAGGAAAGGAAATAAAAGGTGACATTTCCAAGCCATGTGCAATCTGCTGATACAGTCAGGTAGTTATAACCTGTAGTGCTAATTGTCTTTGTTATCAGCATTGCCAGTTTTGAATGTCACTTCTTTGCAAACTCCTTTCCCGTTTAGTTTGGCCAGAAGCATCACAGAAAACCATTTCACACTGAAATCCTTAAATCGAATTCTTCTTTGAAACTGTGAAAAGAATTTTAGGAGCAAAATAGGAGGGCATTAAATATATTTAAGTTTTTTAACTACCTAATATTAAGAAAAAAAACTGAACACAAATGCTCAAAGGTAAGTTGTATTCAACAGCTGACTTGGTTCTAGGAGAACATAAAAATGAAATGGAATGAAATTATATAATTAATTCATGACATAAATGCCAACTGCCTGGCTGAATATTATTTTCACAAACATGCTCTGGCTACATTTCCATTCTTGGATGTAAAAAAGGGTAATTTATCATATTGATTACTTTATCATTATAGTCAACTTTGAAATACTGGGGACAAATACCAAGTTGAGAAGTTAAAAAAATATTTTTTGTTTCACTCAAAAGTGACTTCCTAACATTAACATCAGTTTCTAGCTTTGCCTTCTCTCTGGTTTCACCCTAGTCAGTTGCCTATGGCTCACCTGAGTGGTAGAGAAAATGAAATTTGGAAATACCTATGAATAACCCCCAAGTGGTAACTGAGAATTAATTTGCTAATTGATATTCCAGTGATGGGGCTTCCCTAGTGGTTCAGATGGTGAAGAACCTGCCTGCAATGCAGGAGACCTGGGTTCGATTCCTGGGTAGCAGAAGATCCCCTGGAGAAGGGAATGTCAACCCACTCTAGGATTCTTGGCTGGAGAATTCCATGAACAGAGGAGCCTGGCAGGTTACAGTCCATAGGGTCACAAAGAATGGTACACGACTGAGCGACTTTCATTTCAGTTCATTCAAGTGATATATCTGAAAACCACTTCCTTTCTGTACAACTAATAGCTTTTCTCTTCTCTCTCCTACCTTCAAGCAAATGATTCAGTCTCCAGCAAGAGGTTCCCATGGAATCCAATATGGTGACCCTGTTTAAGGATCTGCAACCGCTTTTTCACAATCAACAGCAGTAAGGTATTTAGGACATCTGTAGAAATAACATGGAATTAAAGAGCCAAATGTATAAAGCAGAGCATCCACTTAAAAGCAGAGATCTTTAAACAGTGAACTTTTAGGGCATGAGCATTTTGTAAATGTAATTTGATAATCACAGAAAATGAGAGAGTTGGTTTGGTCAAGTGGCTGAGAGCATGAGCTCTGGAATGAAGCACTGACTTCGGTCTCCTTTTGCACTCTCTGTGTGACTATGGGGGAAATCACTTATCTTCCTCAATTTCCTTATCTAAAAAATGAGAAGAAGAATAGCACCTACTCACCAAGGCTGTTTCAAAAATTAAAACATCAGTGTCAACTACTTAGAAAAACTCCTGGAAAATTCTAAGTGCTATGTAAGTATTAGCTAAAGAAGCACCTATTATACAAAGACGAATCCTACAAAGGGGCTTTTGGTCAAAGTGACATTAGTTAACACTGCTGCAGAAACAGATGATTCAAAAGCCAGAACGAACGATCTGGCAAACAGAGAATAAAACCTGATGTGCAGTTTCCTCCAGATACTCTTGTCCCTAACGGCAACTAGGATTGCAATAAATACATTTCTGTGAAGAGTACTATAAATTTAATCCATAGCACTCAGCCTTGTTTGTAGCCTGCCTAGAATGATGGCAGATCCTCACCGCTGAAGTGACCCTGAAGATGTGGCTGGCTGAGCACAAAGTGCTCGATAATGACAGGAATCGTTCAGCTGTGCTCTGCCTGTCACTGGGATAAGGAGCCACTGCCTCACAAGGCGAGTGCCTTGAGAAGTCATTCTTACCACCAGGAGAACAAGCCAATGCGAGCCCGTCTGCTCCTGGATCCTGACGACGAATCACTGTTATTCTTGTTCTGTTCTACTCTTCTCGTGCTTTTGTGTCCTTCTTGTCCTGTGTACTTGGTCAATGCACTGATTAAAATGCTCACACTGTATCTGTTTCAGTACTTCCTAAGGTGAACTTCCTGCATCACCTACATTGGTTTCATCTGCATGTTTAAAGATCCAGGTTTTAAGGTTCTGACAAGTTGAAACAGACTCTCTAGGGATAGTCCCCTATATGCAGAATCTAATAAGAAGTGATCCAAATGAACTTATGGACAAAACAGAAACAGACTCACAGACCTAGAAAATGAACGTATGATTGCCAGGGAAAGGGATTTTTAGGGAGTTGGGAGGGACATGTACAGATTACGGTATCAAAAAGACCTACTGTGCAGCACCAGGAACTCTGCTCAACGTCATGTGGCAGCCTGAATGGAAGGAGAGTTTGAGGGGAGAATGGATATACATATATGTATCGCAGACTCCCTTTGCTGTCCATTTGAAACTATCACAACATTGTTAATTGGCTATGCTCCAATACAAAATAAAAAGTTTTTTAAAAACACACAACAAATAAAACAAGGTGAAAAAAGGAATCTCTAGGGATGGAGCCTACAATTTTTACAATTTTGAACAAGAAACCCAAAAGATACCTAGAGATGCTATGACTCAGAGTCCCTTAAATACATAATAGGTTTTAGAGTTAGCATTATTGCTATTTTGGATCTCTGTTATCAGGGCTACCCTGCACATGGTATGATGTTCAGTTGCATCTCCTGCTTTTACCTACCTGATGCCAGGAGTGCCACCAACATCCCAGTTGCTAACAATCAAAAACATCTCTGGACATCACTAAACACCCTCTACTGGACAAAATCACCCCTGGTTGAAAAAACTGAGCTATTTTGTCTTTAAAGTCATATGGGATCAAGGTTCAGCAGACTGCCTCAGCGAAGCTCTGAGGCTCAAGCGTTCACCTAGGGGCTTCCTTGTTTACTTTGGTTCAAGACGGTACTCTGCATCCCAGTCTCAATTCTCTTTGTATTTCCCATAACAGCTTGCACAAGGTTGAACTTAATTTGTTAAAAGACAAGTTATAATTCAAGAAGCTGAAGGGAATTTGTTTTGCACTAGCCATTGCTAGTTGCAGATGTCAAATTAGGAGTGAGTTTTAAGCCAAGGAACAAACTTCTGCTCCCACTGACCTGCCCTCTGATGCTTGATTCTTCTAACTGTGCTCCAAGGGAATCAATCCTGGTGCATTCAGTGCTTTCAAATATTCATGCTTGTGTAATTACAGCACATAAAAGGCAACCTGTTTTCCATAAGAAGAGAGCACGTCCATATGTTTATGGTTGAAAAGGAACTAATGAAGGATAATACAACTCTATCATTTTTTTGTAAACTTGCTTCCTGCAATGTCAGCTGATGAGCTAAAACTTCATAAGGTTATCTCAATGAATCCTCTCAATAATCTCATTGTACTGGTACTAGTATCACCCCCATTTTATTCAGGTGGAGAGTGAAACTTAATGAGTAACTGGTCCACAGTCATACAACCATTTTATGGCTGTAGTTAATTTAGTCTTAAAACACTTCATCAGAGGTAAGACATAGGAAATATTCCTTATTTTATGAAATTAAAACCACTTAAGGAGAAGAGCAGAAAAGACAAAGACTGCTTCATTATGAATATAAATTAAAACAACAGCAGCAGAATAATGGCAAACTGAATCCAATAGAGTAAGAAGAAGATATGTCATAATCTAACTGAGCACAATCCAGGGATACTAAGATTGAGTACATAAATACACTTTCTGATGTTGCACCACTCACATTAATGGAATAAGGTAGAAAAATGACATGATGATCTTAATAAAGAAAAAGCACTGGAATATTAATTCACAGAAGATTTAAGAAAACAACCAATACCCCCACCCTCTTTTCCCTGCTCCAGCAAACCAAGAAGTGGAGGGAGCTTGCTAAGTCATCATCAGTGATTAAAACACTGGAAACAGTCCCTTTAAAAATTTAAACAAGTATATCCACTATTACTAGCACTATTTAACATAGTACTATGCAATATCACAAAAGAAAAACCCCGTCATTGTTTGCAATGTATATACTTTCATGTACAGAAAGCCCAAAGAATCCAAAGACAAACAGAAATACTAAGAAATTTTAAAAATGACTGGTTCTAAGATCAACATCCGAAAAACCAGAAGCATGAAAACCAACAAAACAAAATTTTAAAAAATAACAAGATTTAAATAACAATAAATGAACCAGGAAAAAAAAAATGTATTAACAAAGAATTATAGGACTTGCAATTTTTTTAACTTTTTTTTAACATTGAGCTGATAACACTCTTCACTTCTTGGCCTGGAAAATAAACAATGGCCCATTCACTTTGATTTCTACTTCAATTCCAGAGCACCCACAGAAAAACATCCTAACGTGTTTGATTTGTATCCCTGTTTGTACAAGTCCTTGTAAAGTGCTGATTACTGTTTTATGTGCCTGTATATTTATCTGATGTACAAGGTAATGTGCCATTGATTCCACACTTTCTTTTAGTTATCATTATGTTTTCAAATTTATCAATTTCAGCAGAAACTCATAACCATTACAGAAAGAGATTAAAGAAGACCTGAATAAATGGACCAGGATCAAAGAGAACAAAAATATAAAGACGTCAATTATCTTCAAAATTAATATATCAATTCAGTACGACACACACAAAAAAAACAACCTAGTGTGTGTGTGTGTGTGTGTGCATGCGTGTGCACACATGTGCTTAACTTTATAATTCTAAAAATTACACGGAGTATAAAAGAAGTAAGAATAGCTAAGATGGGAGAGTTAGGGACTTTGGGAAGGTCATGTACACAGTGCTATATTTACAGCAGATGACCAACAAGGACCTATGATATAGCACATGGAACTCTGCTCAATGTTATGTGCCAGCCTGGATGGAAGAGGGGTTTGGAGAAGAATGGATACAAGTATATGTAAGGCTAAGTTGTTCACCTGAAACTATCACCACACTGTTAATCGGCTATACCCCAATACAAAATAAAAAGTTCTCTAAAAAAAAAAAAAAAAAAAAAAAAATAGCTAAGATGCTTGAAAGAAGAACAATAGGGAATAAGAAAAGAGAACTTGCCCTGTTTTAA
Organism: Oreotragus oreotragus; assembly: GCA_006410675.1. NCBI lineage: Eukaryota > Metazoa > Chordata > Mammalia > Artiodactyla > Bovidae > Oreotragus > Oreotragus oreotragus. The sequence continues at coordinate 341,970 of SJYX01008269.1, read as the reverse complement.
AGTTATAGTGAGATAAAGTGGTGTTGCGCTCAACATAAGCATATACCAATGGAAAATTATAAAGATAACCAATGGAAAACTCAGAAACAGGCCACTGTAGCAGATACTGTTAAGCTGGCTCACCCAACACTTATTTCTACCTCATTCCACCTTGCTGGCTTCTGCAGCAGAGGCTGCCCAATTTTAAACAGTCTAAATTCCTAATCTCCATTAAGCTAAGGCTAGCATTTTTAAAAAAAACAATTGTATACAATAAGATTTCCTCAGGAAAAATTTCTCTTCCTAAACAATACAAGGTAAAGCATCACAAAACTGGATCTTTGCCCTTTACAATTCTCCCTCTTCTTCCAGACATGAACATAGATATGATCACTGGAGGTGCAGCAGCTACCTTGTAACCATGAAGAAAATGTTGATGAGAAGGATGGCAGAGTTGTAATGTAAAATAAGTCAAGCTCTTGAGGATGCTTTTGAACTGCTATGCCTGCCTGAACTGCCTTTCCCCAGATAGTTATTGCATGAGGTAAATAAGTTCCATATTAGCCTAAAAGGCCATTTTAGTGATATTTTCTATTGCTTATAATCAAATAGAGTATTAACTTGCATGTAGACATGTACACGATATTGATAGAGGTAAAAGTATAGATCATTACAGTAAGTGACATCTAGACAACTGGTTAGCTACCTGAAAAATAAAAGTAGATCCTCACTTCTCCACACATATAACATCAATTCCAGTGGATTAAATATTTCAATGTAAAATTTTAGAAGATAAGAATTTTAAATTTTAAAGAATTTTCAATTTTAAAATTTTAGAAGATAAGAGTACTTTGGGCATTGTGATAAAGATCACTTAACAGGAAACAAACAATTTCACATATCTTGCAAATCTAATATACCTGACTGCATTCAAACTAAAAATACAGTTTTATTAAAAAACAATATAAAAATATAGGCCAAAAATTGGGAGATATTTGTAACATATAGCCCACAGCTTAACAGCTAAAATTTACTGTATAATGTACATTATAAGATCTAAGAACTCTTACAAATTATTTAGAAAAAGTAACTCAGTATAAAGATGGGAAAAAGTCACAAGCAGGGATTAAGGAAAAAAACACAGATGTCTGGTAAGTACATGAAAAAGATGGCCAACTGCAACAGTAATAAGAATTAAATACCACGTGACACTGTTTCACTCTATCAGATTTGCAAAAAATATACAAAAGTCTAACAAAAACCAGTACAGCAACAACACAGAACAAAGTGGATTCAGACAATGATGGTGGGAATGTAAACTAGCACCACTCTGGAATACAATTTGACATGATACAATATGAATGAAGATGCATACAGCTCATCAATTTCCCTTATAGGTCTATATCCTGCAGAAGTTCTCACACAAGTACAAGAATGTTCATGGCATAGCACACACACAAACAGAGACATAAAATATCCTAAACTCTCCACTGACAGGATAAATACACTGTGATAAATGCATGCATTGGAATACCATAGGACAGTTGAAGATTAACTGATGAGAACTATATATGTCAACATAAATGAAGCTCACATTATTAAGTAACAATACAAGTTCCAGAAGAATATGACACCATTTATATAAAAATTTTAAAAAAACATTGTTTATTAGTGCATAGAGAAATGTAGCCAACCTTAAAGAAAAGCAAGAGAATAATAAATACAAAATTTTGGCCAGGACTTACCTCTGGGGAGGAGGGAAAGAGATAGTTAGAGACACATACAGTTATTAATAATGTTGGCTAAGCTGAACAATAAGTATGTATGTTCATTTTATTCTTTGTACCTTACACAGAGGTACTATGTATTTTTATATGTATGAAACATGTCATAAAACTGCCAAGGTTCCATACCAAACTCTATTTTCAAAAACATCACCATGAAATTGGTCAGTGCTGTTCTGTATAATAGAGAGGAGATGGTTTTAGACACACTGGAAATATGGGAAGGAATGAATGGATTCAACTGAGTTCTAACACCTCCTGGAGCTGATCTACTTTGAAATCTTTAAATGTGCAGATGACACAGAGCTTCTGCAGCAATATGAACGCTAAGTATCACAACCACCTTGGCACTGGAGGTGATGTGCAGAGCAAGCTTCTGAAGCTGTGACTGGTAAACAACCAACAAAACAAACATCTAGCAAATTTCACCATGGGTGAGGTTTGACAGAAAACAACAAAATTCTGTAAAGAAGTTTTCCTTCAATAAAGCAATAAAATAAAAAATTAATTAATTTCAAAAAATTTCAGCATGGGTGAGAAGACAGTATTTTTACTAAAAAAAAATTAATAACTCATATTTTCCCAGCAGCCTAAACAGCTTTCTCCCTGGCACAGCTTAAAAAAGAAGCCTTGATGACATCACAGACTATTTTTAATGACACTGATTCAGTGTGTTATTGCCCAGAAAAATGGCCAACAAAATGTCAACCATCATTAGAAAAGGTACAAAATATTATCCTATAATTCTGGAGAACAAGGGTGCTTATGAATTTGGTACATTGTGTGCAGTTCAAATGGTTTTCTTAAAGAAAAATGTAATGTATCTGGAGAAGATTCAAAAAAATTAAGTAGAATGATCAAGGGGATGAAGTTATACCCAATGAAGTCACACTAAAATACAAGAGTTTGCCAATCTAGATGATGAGATTTGAAAAGGGATGTAACTGAATGTATCAATTTATAGACCATTCTTTTACAAGTGGTTGACCAGTTTTCCCAGCACCACTTGTTAAAGAGATTGTCTTTACTCCATTGTATATTCTTGCCCCTTTGTCAAAGATAAGGTGTCCATATGTGTGTGGATTTATCTCTGGGCTTTCTATTTTGTTCCATTGATCTATATTTCTGTCTTTGTGCCAGTACCATACTGTCTTGATGACTGTGGCTTTGTAGTAGAGCCTGAAGTCAGGTAAGTTGATTCCTCCAGTTCCATTCTTCTTTCTCAAAATTGCTTTGGCTATTCGAGGTTTTTTGTATTTCTATACAAATCTTGAAATTATTTGTTCTAGTTCTGTGAAAAATACCGCTGGTAGCTTGATAGGGAGTGCATTGAATCTGTAGATTGCTTTGGGTAATATATTCATTTTCACTATATTGATTCTTCCAATCCATGAACATGGTATATTTCTCCATCTATTAGTGTCCTCTTTGATTTCTTTCATCAGTGTTTTATAGTTTTCTATATATAGGTCTTTAGTTTCTTTAGGTAGATATATTCCTAAGTATTTTATTCTTTTCGTTGCAATGGTGAATGGAATTGTTTCCTTAATTTCGTTTTCTACTTTCTCATTATTAGTGTATATTGATGACTGTGGCTTTGTAGTAGAGCCTGAAGTCAGGTAAGTTTATTCCTCCAGTTCCATTCTTTTTTCATGTGGTTTATTATTTTTTAACAGTCTCTGCAATTTACTTGCTAGTTTTGCTTGCTTCTTGTCTGTCTTTTTTCATTAGAATATAAGCATGAATTTTTGTCTCTTGTTCACTCACATAGTCCTAGTGGCTAGAATAGTTCCTTTGTGAGAGAATGCATGTGTTCAGTAAATTATTGAATGAATAATATTGAATGAATAAATGACTTTTATTTAACTACATCTATACCATTGATTATGAAAGTAACTTAACTGGAGATGGAGAAATCCAGTCTTGTGACAACTCTACACATCATAATCAGTTGTTCAATATAGACTTGCTTGCACTCTGAAGAATTTGTGGAGGTTTGTGTATTGTCTTGTTTATATTATAACCTCATTCTTAACAGAAATTGTAAATGCTTTTTCATACACATTTGCAATCCCTTACTTTCTCTCAACCTAGATGAAGAATATATTGTAGGAAGAATTCCCTTGCTTCAGCAAATTAGTCAGTTACTCTAATTCCCTCCTACACACTGGCATATTCAGTCTGTAGGGTTTTTTTTTTTTTTTTTTTTTTTAACCAAGCAGTCTTTTACTGAGGATTACTTTGAAAGTAGTTACACAAGACTTTTTTTTCCCATCAGCCTGATTGCTTACCTATCCTTTCTTTCATACAGACATTTCCAGTAAGAACAAAGGAAAATAAATGAGAGAAGCCACCTAGAAAGTTACCTAAATTAACTCTTAACTGGCATTTTAAACTGACTTTTATTATCTGACTGACCTGTAAATGAATTATGGTATTGCTTGATTTATGTATGAACTAACAACCTTTATCATTTAACCTTATGAGATCTCCCACCAACCACATGGTAGATATTAACGATTGTTAATTTCCTCCTCACTGACAAAGGGTGCGATTCAGTAACTTCTAAGAGAATTCCTATACTAAAATATTTCATTTTTAACATTTTAATTATATGATCTTTTTCCTTTCCATCATTACCCGTGACTTTTCTCTCCAAATTTTCTTCACCTTCTCGAGGAAATCCTGATGATACTTTTGGCCCCATCTACTGCAATTATCTGCAAAGGTTTTTGTTGAGAAGAGGGAAAGATTACTGGCTAGATTCATAGGGCTGGCTGAGTAGAATGGGATGAGAAATATAACATCAGAGCAGATTCAGTCCATTCTGTTTTAACCATCAATGGACCAGACAAGTCAGCTATATTTATGGAACTGAGCCAATGGTCAAAATAGACAGGATATAACCTTCTGGGACAAAATGTTGAAAATACCAATTCTGCAATAAGGTTAAGCCTGGTTCTCAGTTATTTAATCTCAATTAAGGCACATTTATTGATTTATTTAAAAAGAAACAAGAAGCATGTTGCAATTAAATTGATCTTTCAAGTCAGCAGGCCCTGGCAATTTTGTCTGACACTATATCACTGTGGGGGATAAATTTTGAAAATTCCTACTCTGCAATAAGGAAGACCTCATTTCTATCTTTCCAAGGTCTCATATATCATATTTTATCTTAAAAGAAAACCAGGAAAGCATAGCAATTGGCTGCATACTGAAACCTAGGCAATAGATCTAACATAGCTACTCTGTTGAAAAAAATGAGGAATCCTCTAAAATAGAAAGGTTGGTCAGGTTGCTAAGTTGAAGAGTCATGGTCCTTGGAGGGTTTATTTATCCTCAGAAAATCGTTAGACATAGCTAGTGAATTTTTGACTTTCTATCAAGCAAAGCAAGGCTAGCATTATGTGTAGCTTAATATGTTCTTTGGAGTATTTTTTTTATTTTATGTCTTTGAAATTGAAAATAGTTAATTAGAAAAATTATATTGCAAATATTTATAAAATATAGGATGAATTTTAAAAGATTTACCTACTGTGCTTATACAACTTCTGTCAGCATTGTGTTGTATTTCATTAGACTTTTTTCCTCTCCGTAAAGGTTNTTATGTCTTTGAAATTGAAAATAGTTAATTAGAAAAATTATATTGCAAATATTTATAAAATATAGGATGAATTTTAAAAGATTTACCTACTGTGCTTATACAACTTCTGTCAGCATTGTGTTGTATTTCATTAGACTTTTTTCCTCTCCGTAAAGGTTACATGGTTGTAACCAAACTGTCTTTACGATTTTGTGTGCTGTTTTTAAAAACTTAATGTTTTATCATAAGCATTTTCTAAATGTTATGAAATTCTCAAATTATGATTTTAATGGCTACATTATGATCCATTGGATAAACATGCCATGATGATGGACGTTTGAATTCTTTCCAATTTGGGCCATTGTAAACAACTATTTGGTGGGTATATGTCCATGGCATTATTTCTCCGTAACTGTTTTTTTTTTTTTNTATGAAATTCTCAAATTATGATTTTAATGGCTACATTATGATCCATTGGATAAACATGCCATGATGATGGACGTTTGAATTCTTTCCAATTTGGGCCATTGTAAACAACTATTTGGTGGGTATATGTCCATGGCATTATTTCTCCGTAACTGTTTTTTTTTTTTTTTCTCTAGTATAGATATCTACAAGTCAAACCATTAGTTCAAAGGGTATACTTCTTTTAAAAAAATGATATTACAGTTTGATTTTGCTTTTGTAAAAGATGTATATGTGTCTGGAAAGATACATATCTACTTAAAATTCAACAGTGATTATTTCTGCTGGTAGGTTTGCAAATAAATACTTTCATTTATTTTTTACTTTTAGTTATTTTCCAAAAATTCTATAACGAATATATATATTACTTTTTAGATCAAAAACTTATAATAGAGCAAAATCAGAGTAAAATGTAATGACTTAAACAGAGGTCCTAGAGGCAAATCTTCTGGGTTGGATTTTTTGCTGAGCTACTTATTAGTTCTGTGATCTTAGACAAGTAACTTAACCTCTCTGTACCTCAACTTTCTTGTCTGTAAATTGGGATAATGATGGTGCATAGCTCATACAGCTGAAGACTTCATATCCATGTTTTGAAGATAAATAAGTTATTCCATGTAAAGAGAACAATGTCCAGTATAATAAACACTCCTTCAATCTCAGCTATCCTTATTATTTGGCACTGGACCAGCAACTCAGACCTCTCACTCCTCACACTGATCATTCATTCTCAAATTCTAACATCAACAGTTGAGCCCAGGATAGTCCATTCATAGGACAAACACCATTTACTAAGGAGTTGCAGTGATTAGGGGAGGCAGAATCCAAAGCCTAGATCCTTCTACCAGGCCATTTGTATATANTCATTCTCAAATTCTAACATCAACAGTTGAGCCCAGGATAGTCCATTCATAGGACAAACACCATTTACTAAGGAGTTGCAGTGATTAGGGGAGGCAGAATCCAAAGCCTAGATCCTTCTACCAGGCCATTTGTATATACTGTCCTCTCTGATCTCCAGAATAGTTTTATTGAAGAAGACAGAATATCCTGAGAGCCCTGAGTACTTGGACAAGAGAGAAAAGGAAAGCAAGCTTTCAAAGACAATCTTTACATATCTTACAGTTTTATCTGTGATTGGCACTGCACTGAAGTAGAGTGCAGCAAAATATAAATCTAAAACTTTGTAGAAGTGGATATGTCTTGGTACAAATCTCTATAAATTTCAAAAGTGGCTTTCTCCTAGAAGAATAATTGATTGGATCTTTTTAACTTCATCAAATATACAAAACTGAATATCCTGTTTACTGGCCCATATATCAAAGACTTACAAGTTACAACCTATCAGTAAATATAAAAATGAGAACTAGATTTAATTTATTTCATAATTTCAGGATAAGTAATCTATCTAGAGGCTCACATTGAATTCTGGGTAATAATTTATAAATTCTTGAATGGATATAAGAAGTAAAGATCTTTTATCACAATTTCAGTTCAGTTCAGTCGCTCAGTCATGTCCGACTCTGTGACCCCGTGGACTGCAGCACGCCAGGCCTCCCTGTCCATCAACAACTCCCAGAGTCCACCCAAACCCATGTCCATCGAGTCGGTGATGCTGACCGAGGATGAGATGGCTGGATGGCATCACGGACTCGATGGAGGTGAGTCTGAGTGAACTCCAGGAGGTGGTGATGGACAGGGAGGCCTGGCGTGCTGTGATTCATGGGGTCGCAAAGAGTCGGACACAACTGAGCAACTGAACTGAACTGAACTTGGTCTCCACAGAGCACTGGTAGAGTTCCCTGTGCCAGATAGCTGGTTCTCATTAGCTACCTATTTTATACATAGTACATCAATAGTGTATATATGTCAATCTCGGTCTCTCAATTCATTCCAAGCCCCTGCTCCCCCACTTGGTGTCCACACATTTGTGCTCCATGACTGTGACTCTATTTCTGCATCCGTTTTCTAGAAACTCATTTCCCCAGGTTTCCTTAGAGAAGTGTGCAGCTGTGGAACAAGTTCCTGGCCCATGAGCTCTAAAGGGAAGTCTTCTGGTGGGGAGGAAGGGGTGTGATGGGAGAAGTGCTAAGACAGATTTTTGTGTTTTTGTACCCATTTGGCCTGGTCCCTTCCTTTCTCTTTGGGATTTTTGTATTGGACAAAGATTTCTGCCGCTCTGGGCTTCCCTTGTAGCTCGGTTGGTAAAGAATCTGCCTGCAGTGCAGGAGACCCAGGTTCGATCCATGGATTGAGAAGATGCCCTGGAGAAGGAAATGGCAACCCACTCCAGTATTCTTGCCTGGAGAATCCCATGGACAGAGGAGCCTGGCGGGCTACAGTCCATGGGGCCCCAAGAGTTGGACACAACTTAGCAACTAAACCACCACCTGCAGCTCCAGAAGTTATCTTATGTCTATGAGGCATTCAAGAAGGGCAGGAAAAGCTGTTTCTAAGTCACTGATTAAGCCACTGAACAAGCCTATAGTTTGATTTCCCTTCAGACATTCCGATTATTATTTTTTTAAGTCACATCCTTATTAAGTTACTTATAGTTGAATACATCTTGACATTCTTAGGTATTTTCTAGCCATAGCAACATTATATTATTATATATACCATAACATAATTTTGGAGAAGAAAATGGCAACCCACTCCAGTATTCTTGCCTGGGAAATCCCATGGACAGAGGAGCCTGGAAGGTTACAGTCCATGAAGTCACAAAAGAGTTGGACATGACTAAGTCACCAAACGACAATAAATATAACATAACATTGTAGTTTAGTCACCGATTCTTGTTCAGTTCTTTTGTGAGCTCACTTACTGTAGCCTGCCAGCCTCCTCTGTCTACAGGATTTCCCGGTTAAGAATACTGGAGTGGGTTGGATCTTCCCAGCCTAGGGATTGAACCTGCGTCTCCTGCATTAGCAGGCAGATTCTTTGCCACTGAGTGGCCAGGAAGCCCAAATATTATATAATAATTATTATAATGTCATCTAGCTGTCCTTAGAGAAACTTAAGTTAGGAACTCCAGGAACAGGAATATTGTAGTAACTGGTGTTGATCTGTGCCATTTTCATCTTCTCTATCTGTTAGTGAAGTTCTTAATGATCAAAAGCGTGTCCTTTACTGATTTTTAAAGTCTTATCTGTAAACACTACACCTAGAGTGAGGTGCTTGAGAAATACTCAATTAAAATTTGAGTAACTGTCAACTCAGTAACGTCAAGAAACTTAGGATCACAGGACTCAGCCTCTTAGTAATATCTGTTTATTCAGCCACAACCTCAAAATGCCTTGTAGTTCAAAAGGAAAAGCTAGTTAAGCAATGTCTTTGTTCTCAGCAGGTTTTGTTTTTGAATGTCCAATTCAACCTTAAAAAAGTGTTTGATTATGAGATTAACTAGTTCTTGCTGTAAGGAGTTTTTAAGCTAGTGGGAGAATAGATCTGCATAGTAAAAAGAAAATGGTGGCTTACATGGCATGATAGCAGGAAGAGAAGGGTTATTCCTGACTGGAATGTTCATATATGCTACATAGGAGCCAGAGTTGAGCTCCACTTTGAAAGCTGAGCAAATTTTCGATATGTAAAACACATCTCTCCAAGACAGACAGATGGTCTGCAGGCGCATGAAAAAATGTTCAAAATCACTATTAGAGAAACGCAAATCAAAACTACAATAAGGTGCCTCCTTACTTTGGTCAGAATGGCCATCATTAAAAAATATACACAGAACAAATCCCCAAGAGGGTGTGGAGAGAGGAGAACCCTCTGACACCATTGGTGGGAATGTAAATTGGCATTGCCCCTTTGGAGAAATGAATATGGAGTTTCCTCAAAAAACTCAAAATCGAGTTTCCATAGCATCCAGCACCGAACCACTGAACCACTTTGCTGGACGGCAGAAGCTAACACAACATTGTAAATCAACTACACTTCAGTAAAATAACACAAAGCACATACTAGTTAAAATGAGAGTGAAGAATGAAGATTCTATCTAAAGAGAATATCTGGAGCGACAGCATAGATTTTTGACAAAAAGCAAAAAAAAAAAAAGGAAAGAAAACGTGATGCAAAGAAAAGAGCATAGTAGGCTAAGCAGATTTAAGATCATATTACAGAAGACTTTATAGTTAAGACTCAGACCATTATTTTTCACTAAGAAAAATGCAAAACTGTCCAAGGTTTGTAGCCAAACAATCATGTTAATAATCAGATGCATGCTGTAGAACATAGTTAGACTAATAAAGAGGTATCACTACAGTACAAGTTAAGACATTTGACTGGCCTAAGAAGAGATTGAGGGATGTCTAAGTATAGACTATGGTAGTGTAAACAGGAAGAGAAAAAAATTTAATTCCATTTTCTCAGTCTTCCTAGTACCCAATTACAATTTCCAAATTGAACAGTGTCAGTAATTATGTTGATAAGCAAATCACTGCCTGGATTTAGGATCTGGATCTAGGAAACTGGAAACATTAAGAAATGGAGGAGAAGAATCAGACTCAATTTATATCTCCCAAGAAGATGAGTCTATCCTGTTTGTTCAAAAGAGATGAATTTCAGCATTTAATCATCTTTTTATGGATGCTCAAGCTTGTTGGATTTCCAACCCATCAATATCAAGCCTCCAGATTTCACCAATGCATAATTTGACAATCCTCAAATAAAAACAAAGATTTTGTTGGAGAACTGAGATTTTGTTTCGTATGAGAATTTCAGTTTGGAATTCAACTGCTCAGTATGTGACCTGCCCTTACAGCAGTAAGGTATAACATCACCACAATTCATTTATTATTACTTGTGTCAAAATACCCTTACTCATCCAGATTATACTCATCCTTTCTGGCTCCTCTTTACATTTATTAACACCAGAAAGAGAATATTAACATGTCATATTAAATTTCTTTGAATCACCTATTAAATATTTGACAATGACCAATATATCATCTACTACAGTTTTATTATATTAATAAAACTGCTTCACTTTGTCCGATAGCTTGTGCTTCATAAATTTGATACACTGTATTTAATTAAATCCCATCAACATTTATGAGGTACCTACTATGTTAAATATGGGATGATATTTTATGCATTAAACATTTTTATCTTTAAAATAGGCATGCAAACTGTATATTGTTATGTTACTGCATAGATGAAGGAAATTAAGATTGAGAAAATAAGTTGTCCATAATCTAGTAACAGTCATTGGTAGAGCTGCTCAGATGCTCCCAGTGAAGGAGAAGAGAGAAAATGTTTTTCCTATGGTCTAGTTCCTTGCTCCTTTTCTCTTTCCTTCCCTTCTCTCTCTCTTATATATTTTATTATCTCATTTTAGATGTTGAAAATTAAACTCTTGCTACAGTGACACATTTAATTGTGAGACTAATGAGACCATAGCTAAATGTAATCAATATAGTCAAGATAATCAAGATAACATGTAGGAATATAATCAAGAATCTGCTTCATGAGCGCAGATGGTTTCCAAGCTACAAAGAAGATACTGAACCCCAAGGAGGGCCCGCATTTCCCAGTGTTTCCTTCCAGGGACTTAACTTTGCATTTAGAAATGGAGTTGTGATGCAAAACAAAATCTCAACAAAGGAGCTATGAATCAATATCTCCTCTATACTGTGTCTAGCTTGTCTCATTTCAAAATTAGTTTTGCTTTTTGTAGGCCTTTTCTCTCCCCCAGGTTTATTGAGGTGTGATTGATCACTAAAACTGTAAGATACGGGGCTTCCCTGGTGGCCAGTGGTTAAGGATCTGCCTGTCAATGAAGGTGGCAGATCCTTAGTCTGGGAAGATTCCACACGCTGCGGAGCTTACAAAGGCCCTGCCACAACTACCGAGCCAGCGCTCTAGAGCCTGGGAGCCACAATACGGAGGTCCGCACGCCTAGGGCCTGTGCTCCGCAACAGGAGACGAGTGGAAAGTCTCTTTTCGCAGCCAGCGCAGTGAAGAGCCTGTGCATCGCAATGAGGACTAGCCCTTATCACACCTAGAGAAATGCAGTGCAACGAAGATCCAGCAGAACCACAAATAAATGAGTAAATCTCGAAAAAAGTGTAAGATACTTAAAGCCTACGACTCGGTGAGTTGGCATAGGTATACACTGTGAATATTCATCGGAAGGACTGATGCTGAAGCTGAACCTCCAATACTTTGGCCACCTGATGTGAAGAACTGACTCCTTGGAAAAGACCCTGACGCTGGGAAAGATTGAGGGCGGGAGGAGAAGGGGATGACAGAGGGTGAGATGGTTGGATGGCATCACCGACTTGATGGACATGAGTTTGGGTAAAGTCCGGATGGTGGTGATGGAAAGGGAGGCCTGGCGTGCTGCAGTCCATGGGGTCACAAAGAGTCGGACACGACTGAGCAACTGAACTGAACTGACTGAACTGATAGACTGTGAAAGGGCTTCTCTTCACTGAGTTAACTAAACACGATCATCACCTCACATTTGCCCTTTTATTTTTTTGGTGAGAATATTTAAGTTTTATTCTCCTAATAAATTTCAATTATATAGTACAGTGTTATCTACTCTAGTTATCATGTTTATAAATTAGGTCATCGGATCTTATTCTTTCTTTTTTAATCATTGAAAGTCTGTACTCCTTTGCTGACCTTTCTATATTTAACACCCTCCACTCCAGACCTTGGCAACTATTTTCCTATTCTCTGTTTCTATGACTTTGCCTTTGTTTTTAGGATTTTTTTTTTTTTTAAGATTTCACAGATGAGTGATTCCATGCAGTATTTGTCTTTCTGCTTCTGCCCCTTAGCAGAATGCCCTACGGGTCCATCCATGCTGTCATAAGTGGCAGGAGGTCCTTCTTTGCAAGGCCGAATAATATTCCATTGTGGATACAGACCCTCTATGTTTATCCATTTATCCATCCTCAGTCTTGGGTTGTTTCTACGCCTCCAGTGTGGTGAATAATGCTGCAGGGAGCATGGGAGCATAGACACTGCTTTGAGAGAATCCTTTCATTTCCTATGGACACATTCCCAGAAGTGGAATTGCTGGAGCAGAATAGACAGCTTACCACCCTCCACCCCCCAACACACAGACAATGGCAATTATGTGAGGTGAGGGTGGCATTAACCGACTTTATTGTAGTAATCATTTTGTAACACACTTGCGCACCAAATCATTAGCTTGTATGCCTATTATGTGTTTACAATAAATCTGGGAAAAGAAAACTTATTAAATATAACTTTGAGGTGAGGTGAAGTCGCTCCGTCGTGTCCGACTCCTTGCGATCCCGTGGACTGTAACCTACTAGGCTTCTCCATCCATGGGATTCTCCAGGCAAGGATACTGGAGTGGATTGCCATTTCCTTCTCCAGGGGATCTTCCTGACCCAGGGATTGAACCCGGGTCTCCTGCATTGGAGGCAGACGCTTTAACCTCTGAGCCACCAGGGATTCCCAAAAATTAGGTAATATAAATTTTTTTTAATTTGAAAAATACAAAAGAGAAAAGAAGCCTAAAGGAATGCTTGAGAAAATTACTTCTTCTAGAAATGCAAGAGATTAGTTAGTCTGCTTAAACTCGAATTAATAGCTAACTAACCCAGTCTCTGATTAAGAACACCAAGCATCAACACAATGCTCTCTATAATGCTTAATTCTTTGAAAGGAGCACACATCTAGCACTTATATAACATTCATTAGGTTTTTTCTCTAACAGAGCATCTCAGTGTGTGGCCCTGCGTTTCCTGCGTCAAAGTCACATAGCATAAACCTCAAAGCTCATGTCTCCTGTGTTCACCTCAGACCTACTGAATCACCCAGAATATGTGAGGATGGAGCAGCCTCTTCTGTTGCACTGGAATGTCTAAAGGGATATATATCTGTTAGCTAACATTCTATTTATTTATTCTAAGTTACTGGTTAATTTATTTTAAACTTGTTTTTGGCTGTGCTGGGCCCCTGCTGCCATGCCCAGGCCTTCCTCAGTTGCGGTAAGTGGGGGCCACCCCTCGTGGGTTTCTCTTTGTTGGGGAGCACAGGCTCGATAATCAAGGGGCACGGGCTTAGCTGCTCCACAGCACGTGGGGTCTTCCCTGGCTAAGGATCGAACCCATGTCCTCTGTATTGATATGGAGATTCTTAACCACTGGACGACCAGGGACATCCCAAAGGGGTTGTTAATTACTCAGTTAAGCCTCAAACACATCACCTTTGAGAGTCCCTTGGACACGACTGAGTGACTTCACTTTCACTTTTCATTTGCATGCATTGGAGAAGGAAATGGCACCCCACTCCAGTGTTCTTGCCTGGAGAATCCCAGGGACGGGGGAGCCTGGTGGGCTGCCATCTGTGGGGTCGCACAGAGTCGGACATGACTGAAGCGACTTAGCAGCAGCAGCAGCAGCAGCTCTATGTTTTCCTTGCATGTTTTCACAATGCTTCCCCTCTGACTATGTTAAGGTTTAAAGGTGTGCCAGTATCAGTTTCTGCAGTACAGGCGAAGCATCATCATTTCAAGGTCATGCGAACTTTTATGCTGTGTGGGAGGAACTTACTCTTTCTTGTGAATAAGGNATATTTAAGTTTTATTCTCCTAATAAATTTCAATTATATAGTACAGTGTTATCTACTCTAGTTATCATGTTTATAAATTAGGTCATCGGATCTTATTCTTTCTTTTTTAATCATTGAAAGTCTGTACTCCTTTGCTGACCTTTCTATATTTAACACCCTCCACTCCAGACCTTGGCAACTATTTTCCTATTCTCTGTTTCTATGACTTTGCCTTTGTTTTTAGGATTTTTTTTTTTTTTAAGATTTCACAGATGAGTGATTCCATGCAGTATTTGTCTTTCTGCTTCTGCCCCTTAGCAGAATGCCCTACGGGTCCATCCATGCTGTCATAAGTGGCAGGAGGTCCTTCTTTGCAAGGCCGAATAATATTCCATTGTGGATACAGACCCTCTATGTTTATCCATTTATCCATCCTCAGTCTTGGGTTGTTTCTACGCCTCCAGTGTGGTGAATAATGCTGCAGGGAGCATGGGAGCATAGACACTGCTTTGAGAGAATCCTTTCATTTCCTATGGACACATTCCCAGAAGTGGAATTGCTGGAGCAGAATAGACAGCTTACCACCCTCCACCCCCCAACACACAGACAATGGCAATTATGTGAGGTGAGGGTGGCATTAACCGACTTTATTGTAGTAATCATTTTGTAACACACTTGCGCACCAAATCATTAGCTTGTATGCCTATTATGTGTTTACAATAAATCTGGGAAAAGAAAACTTATTAAATATAACTTTGAGGTGAGGTGAAGTCGCTCCGTCGTGTCCGACTCCTTGCGATCCCGTGGACTGTAACCTACTAGGCTTCTCCATCCATGGGATTCTCCAGGCAAGGATACTGGAGTGGATTGCCATTTCCTTCTCCAGGGGATCTTCCTGACCCAGGGATTGAACCCGGGTCTCCTGCATTGGAGGCAGACGCTTTAACCTCTGAGCCACCAGGGATTCCCAAAAATTAGGTAATATAAATTTTTTTTAATTTGAAAAATACAAAAGAGAAAAGAAGCCTAAAGGAATGCTTGAGAAAATTACTTCTTCTAGAAATGCAAGAGATTAGTTAGTCTGCTTAAACTCGAATTAATAGCTAACTAACCCAGTCTCTGATTAAGAACACCAAGCATCAACACAATGCTCTCTATAATGCTTAATTCTTTGAAAGGAGCACACATCTAGCACTTATATAACATTCATTAGGTTTTTTCTCTAACAGAGCATCTCAGTGTGTGGCCCTGCGTTTCCTGCGTCAAAGTCACATAGCATAAACCTCAAAGCTCATGTCTCCTGTGTTCACCTCAGACCTACTGAATCACCCAGAATATGTGAGGATGGAGCAGCCTCTTCTGTTGCACTGGAATGTCTAAAGGGATATATATTTTTTAGCTAACATTCTATTTATTTATTCTAAGTTACTGGTTAATTTATTTTAAACTTGTTTTTGGCTGTGCTGGGCCCCTGCTGCCATGCCCAGGCCTTCCTCAGTTGCGGTAAGTGGGGGCCACCCCTCGTGGGTTTCTCTTTGTTGGGGAGCACAGGCTCGATAATCAAGGGGCACGGGCTTAGCTGCTCCACAGCACGTGGGGTCTTCCCTGGCTAAGGATCGAACCCATGTCCTCTGTATTGATATGGAGATTCTTAACCACTGGACGACCAGGGACATCCCAAAGGGGTTGTTAATTACTCAGTTAAGCCTCAAACACATCACCTTTGAGAGTCCCTTGGACACGACTGAGTGACTTCACTTTCACTTTTCATTTGCATGCATTGGAGAAGGAAATGGCACCCCACTCCAGTGTTCTTGCCTGGAGAATCCCAGGGACGGGGGAGCCTGGTGGGCTGCCATCTGTGGGGTCGCACAGAGTCGGACATGACTGAAGCGACTTAGCAGCAGCAGCAGCAGCAGCTCTATGTTTTCCTTGCATGTTTTCACAATGCTTCCCCTCTGACTATGTTAAGGTTTAAAGGTGTGCCAGTATCAGTTTCTGCAGTACAGGCGAAGCATCATCATTTCAAGGTCATGCGAACTTTTATGCTGTGTGGGAGGAACTTACTCTTTCTTGTGAATAAGGCACACAGCAAGGAAAACAATGGACATGCTAGAAGTCATTAAGTAAGCAAATCTGTTCTTTAGATACTCTCGTTTCATAGCTTCTTCTAAATTAAGGTTGTTCCTTTAAAGACCCTGGGCATGGAATTGTTATGCACCCGTGTTTCAGCTTCTCTTTATACCACTTTTGGGGCGATACCACTTCTTGCTGGTGACGTCTTTGTAGCGCTTTTGAATTCTCTACAGAATCTATCACATGCCTTAGACACAGTAAGGGCCAAATAGATATCTGCTGCCTGTCTAGAAGGGGAGCCTGGTGGGCTGCCATCTATGGGGTTGCACAGAGTTGGACACGACTGAAGTGACTTAGCAGCAGCAGCAGCCTGTTTAGAAGGAGAAGCTGATAAATTAATACTCTTGGGATAAGATGGGGTGAGGCCTGAGCACACTGGTGATGGGAAAGAACCATTTTTTTCTGAATTTGGAGCTCACCTATGATTAGAGGATGAGATGGTTGGATGGCATCAGCACCTCAATGGACATGAGTTTGAGCAAACTCTGGGAGATAGTGAAGGTCAAAGGAGCCTGGTGCGTTGCAGTCCATGGGGTTACAAACAGTCGGACACGACTGAGCAACTGAACAGCAGCTATGATTGTAGTGTAGATGAGTCACTGGGTCAATGACCAGACTAAGAGTTTGTGACTCGGTGCCAACACGTTAAGATATTTTTTTAAATGAGTGTCTACCTTTTATTAACTAAGATTGATGACTTGGAGGAGAAACTCTAATTGATTACATATTACAACCAATTTCAAACAAGAGCAAGTGCAGCAATAAATAGATAAATGTTGCTTATCTTCAGAAACGAAGATAAATGAGTTATAGGTGAATAAGGGTGAAGCTGTGATGTAATGGCTATGCCTAATTTATGAGGAGTGTTGTCATGAATCTGACAAGAAGTCTGAAAAATAGCTCTTCAAATATGTTTCCCAACCTACCAAACTAGAATGTAACATTTTAACTGTTGGATGTACAAAATACAGTTTTCTTATAACAGCTATTGCACACATTTTTTTTAAAAGATCTACAAGGAAAATATTGATGAAAGCCACATAGCTTAAGAGGTCTAGTACTTTATATTTAAATATGCCCTAAAGTTTCCCTGGTGGCTCAGACAGTAAAGCGTCTGCCTGCAATGCAGGAGATCTGGGTTCGATCCCTGGGTTGGGAAGATCTCCTGGAGAAGGAAATGGCAACCCACTCCAGTACTCTTGCCTAGAAAATTCCATGGAGGAGCCTGGTGGGCTACAGTCCATGGGGTGGCAAAGAGTCGGACACAACTGAGCGACTTTACTTTCACTTTTTCAAAGTTAAAAAGTCAGAGCATGCGGCTGGGAAATGAAGTTGCCCCTGCTTCTTCTTCTCTTCTATCATTCATTCTTTAATCATCCATTCATTCTTTTATTCATACATACCATTAGCAGACTGCTTATGATGTGAGCATCGTTTGAGCTGAACAGAGCTGGGAATTTGAAAGCAGTGGCGGGGGTCACTTTCAGGAAATGGATTTCTAACGGCACGTTGCTTCCCACCATACTTTAAACTGAGGGCAACTTTGGTCAAGGAAAAAGAGGCGGACATACCCAGTTATCATAGAACTCACCAGCTGACAGAGGTAAGAACTGCTGATGAAAGCGAGGAGGGGGGACGTGTGGCCAACAGGCTCCGTGTTTGGGGACATTCCTGGATCCTCCTTCATAAACAGATGGACCGTGCAGGCCTTTTTAAACTGTCTTTATCCAATACTCAGCTCCTAGGTGGCACTGATAAAGTATTGGTAAATTAATAAATAACAAATTTATCTGACCCTGTGACTCTGACTGAAGGATAAGACATGGTACTGTCAGTGTTTCTGGCTGCCTTCGTTTGGACAGTCACGGGTCAGTCCACTGCCTTGGACGGTCTCTGGTGCTTTGTGAATATTCTTTGCCAGCAAAGGAACAGGGGTTCAGATGGGTCCTTTGGAGACCCTATGCAATCGGCTGGTGGGACCCCCTCTTCATTACTTACGCCGTTGCACAAAGTCCACATGGCTTTTTATGACTATTTTTCACCCTCAATTAAACTCAAAACTGGCATATGTCCATCTATTTTAAATTTTGCTTTATGTTAGTTTTTATATGAAGGATTTTCTGCCCAGAGGAACAAAGCAGCATCTAATTAGGTAATAGAAGAAAAAGGCAGAGAGTTGTGATGACTGAGGGTGAAGCAGGGGGTTGCCAGGAATGTCGTTCCTTTGTCCTAGCACAAAACACCCCACATCCTGACAGAGAGACCGCAAAGGGCCAAGACGGAACTTTCTTTTTTTCAGTATTCATCATGTTATTAATACAAACAGTCATTGTTATGGATGCTCTTTCTTCCGGTTTTATTATTTGCCTCATGACAATCTCTGAATCTCCCTTGGCTGTCTTTTGTTCTAGTCAGAATAAATACTGTATAACAGCTTTTTCTAACTGGCTCCACTGGCTATCAGTCCTCGAGGGGGGGCCAGATTTGGGTCTAATATTTTCAAGACGAGTGGAGGCTCCCAAAAAAGACACGTATTTGTCAGCTCTTCCAGGAACCATGCTTGGGAGACGTAGACCTTGAACTCAAGTGCTTTCTTTCTGTTTCTGTCTTCAGCACATTCAGAAAACATTTCATCACAGCAACATGTTCCCAGGATATTTTTGAAAGTAACCCCCCCCCCTTACACCCTACATCTTGCATATGGCGCTTCATGCAGAGACATTTTTGAGGTATTCCTGTGACTTTATCTGCCAAGAGGACCCTCTAAGTGATATTTAAAGACTGGGGATCAATCACATATGCTGATACTAGGATCCTAGATGAGAAAAATCACAGTATCTTTTATACTTTTCTCAGTGATGTCTCCAGGTACTTAATGGGGCACATAGAAATTCTCTAGGCAAAGTCAAATTTCAGTTCAGCCAAGTGTTTTTAAAGCTACACAGCACTTTTAGGCTGGGAGGAGTGATGCTTTGTTGAGAGGGTCTAGTTCAGTTCAGTTCAGTCGCTCAGTCGTGTCCGACTCTTTGTGACCCCATGAATCTCAGCACGCTAGGTCTCCCTGTCCATCACCAACTCCTGGAGTTCACTCAGACTCATGTCCATCGAGTCAGTGATGCCATCCAGCCATCTCATCCTCTGTTGTCCTATGAGAAAGTTATTTTCTGGTATAAAGTGGCTTCTCCTATGAAACCAAGTCAGTGATGGTATACTGCAGCCGATATATTAACATATATTTGAAACTGTTTAGTGCATCAGATACACTCAAGTGTGGATTCTATGTAGCAGGGCATGCCCTCACATTTTCCATGGAGCTAGGGGTCCCAGATGGGAATTTAATGCAGAGTAACCCAAGGGATGGGGAAGAGAAGAGCTCTCCTCTATCAATGTTATTTTAAGCTTCCAGTATAAATCCCTGATGAATCAGACTGAACACAATAACAGGTGAATATAAGATGATATGCTTCCAATAAAAGCCTGCCTTCCATGGGGATCTGAGTGCTCGTCTGTGAGCACAGCATGTAGATTTCTTCCATCTTTCTTCCACCTGCACTCCCAACATCAAAGGAACTTGTTGACTCAACAGTAGATATTGCTGAGGCTCCCTGAACAGTGAATAGTCTGTTTCAAAGCCATCAGAACTATTAGAGCAGCTGGAAACATTAAAACAAATGCAGAGGTCTTGCTATTTAGTTATGTGAAAACAGATACCCAATTTCGGGCTCTTTTTGCCCTAGGCTGCGATATTTTAGCAGAAGAAAGGAGAACTCAGAAACCACAGCGTACTCTCTTTATCTATAGCATTGACTCCCTTCAAATTCTTCTCTAAATTCAAAATGAAAGTGATAGTCATTCAGTCATGTCCGACTCTTTGTGACCCCAAGGACTACAGCCCACCAGGCTTCTCTGTCCCTGGAATTTTCCAGGCAAGAATACTGAAGTGGGTTGCCATGCCCTCCTCCAGGGGATCTTCCCCACCCAGAGATCAAACCAAGGCCTCCTGTATTGCAGGAAGATTGTTTACTGTCTGAGCCGCTATTCAAAATATTTAGGAGTATAAGTGCCCTGAGAGGTCATTTAATCTGGCTTTCTCTTTTCCATACTTCTAGAAGAAAAAGAAATTCTCCTTTCACCCTCATTACTCATTGCAATCTTAGACTTGATTGCAATGGACAATCAAGTCCATTGATTGTAAAGTCCATTGACAATAAAGACTTAGTCTTTATCAAAGACTTGATAAAGTCTTTCTTTCAAAGATTTTTGGAGTTTTTTACTTTGAGGGGAGTAAACCAAATGCAAGAATAATGGCATAGGGATTCTTTTGCTTGAGGAAATATGCAACTGTATGGAGAAACAGCAGATTTGGTGGGTAAGCTTTGGTACAGAAAACTGTCAACTGGAGATCTGATACATATGATCAGAAATGTTGATCTGCTAGGTGGGTTGGGCAAATGGCCCTTTAGCACCATAGTTTCTCTTCCTTTAAAACTGTCTTCACCTTTCATGGACACACAATCTCTAGCTGATGGGACACATCCCAAAACATGCACTTGATTTTACTTTCTTTACTTCTGTTTTTAAAGTTCTTGAGAAAGCGTTTGACCAGCTGGTTCAGTACATAATGTGAACGGAATAATACACATGCATGTTTAAAAAAAGTTACCCTCTTCCTCCAGAGGTCGTAGTCATGGAAACCTTCTAATACTTTTAAGTAAAATATAGCCATTCTTTCAAAGGAAATGTTAACATCGTTTACAAAGATACTGCTCTATGAAATAATGTAGGCTGGCATCGAGATAGTCTCCTTTGCTGAGGTAGTTATTTTCCTCTTTTAAACTTGATACAGAAGTCTTGATTTTGTGGTGGCTACTATTCAATTCATTTGCTAATTACAGCACACTTAACTTTCTCACCTACCCCCTTAAAGGTCTGAAACTTTATTTTTATCAATATTTTTAAAAAGTCAATCAATATCATTTATTACAATCATTGAATGCTGTTGACAACCCTACAGGCTGGTTAAGAAATGATGTGTCTTATTAATCCATCTTGATTTGTTGTAGATTCTGCTATTTAGCCACAAGACAATAACATCTGTCCTCAGACACAGGGAATAGATATAAATAAGTTAATGCCTGTCCAGTTCTCAGAGTAGCAGAATAGTTACCAATTGAACATTCATTCTTTGGGCCCACCCTTGGGACTCATAGATAGTTCCTCATCTTCACAAGAACTTTCAGAGTTAGACATTCCTTTTCAAAGATTTTTTTTTTTTTTTAGTTAGGTATTCTTTTCTCTAGCTTGATGATGAGGCTCTTGAGGCTCAGAAAAGGTGAAGTAACTTGCTTAAGGTCACACAGCTAGCCAGTGGTAGAGGCAGAGCTCCCCACAAACATCTGACTCTAAAGTTTCCTGGGCAGCATACTTCTCCTATGAGATTGCAACTGAACACACCAGTCATTGCAAGTTCATGAACATAAACTAGTTTTAATGACTGGGGAGTCCACATATGACACTGCAATGCTGCTTAACAATATTTTAAATTATCCACTACCTTAAAATGATATCCTTTAGCTATCTGAAACATAGTTGCAACATGGCACAACTCCAGGGTGTTCTGAAAGTGAAAGTTGCTCATTCGTGTCCGACTCTTTGTGACCCCATAACTATATAGTCCATGGAATTCTCCAGGCCAGAATACTGGAGTGGGTAGCTGTTCCCTCCTCCAGGGGATCTTCCCAACCCAGGGATGGAATCCAGGTCTCCTGCACTGCAGGTGGATTCTTTACCAACTGAGCTAACAGGGAAGCCCAAGAATACTGAGGTGGGTAGCCTACCTCTTGTCCCGTGGACCTTCCTGACCCAGGAATCGAACCAGGGTCTCCTGCATTGCAGGTGGATTTTTTTTTACCAACTGAGCTGTGAGGGGGGCATAATTCCGATCATCTTCTATAAGAATAACCCCTCCTGGAGTCGTGCATTTCAGACCCTGAACTGCCATCCAGGGCAGCCCTGATGATAAACTCTTCCTGACTCAGTGGTTAAATAACAATCCCGTGGGTAGTGAAAAAGAAAAGAAAAGAAACAGTAAATAAAACCACAAACACAATTTGTCATTTATAATTCTCAAGCCAGGTGGCACTAGTGGTAAAGAATCTGCCTGCCAGTGCAGGAGAAATAAGAGACGCAGGTTCCATCCTCGGGTCGGGGAAGATCCCCTGGAGGAGGGCATGGCAAGCCACTCCAGTATTCTTGCCTGGAGAACCCTATGCACAGAGGAGTCTGTTGGGCTACAGTCCATGGGGCTGCACAGAGTTAGATACGACTGAAGTGGCTCAGCACAGAAGCCAGAAACCCAAGCAATACACCATAAAGTAACGTGTTTCTGTTGAGTGAATGTACATCCAGGCCCAAAAGAGGAATAAGAGATTTCTCACTGAGTGTCAATGCACGTGTGGGTGTGTGCCCAGTCACTCATTCGTGTCTGCCTCTTGACGTCCCTGTGGACTGTAGCCCGCCAGGCTGCTCTGTCCATGGGATTCTCCAGGCAAGAATACTGGAGTGGGTTGCATTTCCTCTTCCAGGGGATCTTCTCAACCAGGGGTAGAACCCAGGTCTCCTGGGTCTCCTGCACTGGGGGGCAGATTCTTTACCTCTGTGCCACCTGGGAAGCCTGTGCCAGTGGATAAATGAGCCAAATTTCTTGGAGTAAGAGCTAAGAGAGATAGGGTAAGCGTCAGGAAACAAGCTTGACATACAGAAGAGGAGAAAGCAGGTGACAGTAGTGAGAGCAAGAGGTGGCGGGGTGGAAGGCTCCCCAGCTCTGCTTCAGACCCTCAGCCACACAGTGAGATCTCAGAGCATCAGTGAGCTAATGAGGTTAATGAATGGAACTTTAATATCCACGCCATCTCACTCCAGCTGTGTTCCCAGCCACATTTCAAGTCCCTCTTCTCTGCCTTCCGACACCCTTCTGGCCTTCTCTGCTCACACCAGCTGCTTTCAGCCAGTGGTCCTGCCCTTAGCCTCGGGCCCAGCTAATCCTCTCCCCAGCTTCTGCAGTGGATTGATTCCACCTCCACCTGGTGAAATCCACTCATGCCTCAGATTCCCACCATGCAGAGGTTCTCCTCCAAGGAGTGTTCTCCATTCAAAATTCATTCTCTTCTCACTGCACTCAAAACCTCTATCTCACCACCCTCCACTTTTGGCCTTAATTATTGAACCATGTGTCAGCTGCCATGATTACATGTTTTGGCCTCTGAAAGACATAGTTTTGTCTTTAGCATGGTTCTAGCCTCCATGAGATTGACCAGAGGTCACACATGGTAGCTATATTACAAACATTTGGCACTAATGGCATCTTAAATGACTGTCATGTGCCAGGCTTTAGGCAGAGTCTTTCTCTTTGAAGCATAGGCTTGCTTGGCCTTCTTTGACAGTAAGGAGGCTGCACTTCAGAAGGGCAACTTACTAAAATCAAAAGGTTAGTGTCAGAACCGGAATCCTGTACAGGCCCATCAGAAGTCCATGATACTCCTATGCTTCTATTCTGTTCTTTTGATGGGGAAACAAAAGCCAGTTAGATGAAGTAGAGAGCAGCTAATATTAGCCCATTTAAATATATATATATACACACACACACATATATATTTTCACATATATGTATGTATATGTACACATACATATATTACATGGAAACCTGTATTAAATTTCAGAGCAAGCTCTGGTGTTTAGAACAATGAACCTGGGTTAATATAAACATGTTTCACCTATTAAATGTGCTTTGCTTTGGAAGGCAGAAACTTATACAACACATCACTGATTTTTCTTAGTTCGTTAATTTGCACACTTGACTATGGAGAAACCAAACAGCGGAGGTCAATTGGCCAATTATCCAAAAATTGTATAATTCAGTGATTCCCAGATTTTCTCAATTCATAGCACTCTAAGGTGTCTCAGTAGTTTCTTTTCACTACTCGAAGCCAAAAGGATACCTTACAGTTCCATTTATTAAGTCATTGCTGCTGCTGCTGCTAAGTTGCTTCAGTCGTGTCCAACTCTGTGCAACCCCATAGACGGGGGCCCACTGTCTCTGGGATTCTCCAGGCAAAAACACTGGAGTCATTAAGCCAAAACAACTTAGTAAACATCGATGTCCTAACAATTTAGTAGCCAACTGAAAAAAAGAATCATATTTTTATTTTACTGTTTAGACAGGCACAATGACTAACGGGTTAGGTGTTCTTATTAAGCACTGTACAATTGCTTATGCTTTAGAATCATATTTTACTGATATGTCACCCTTATTTCCTATTTGCTTTTAGTCAAAGCATCTGCTAACAAACCAGGTTTTCAAAGATAGGACATTACTGAAAGGAAGACAGCATGATCTAATACAGAAGCTATCGACAACCCCACGCTAGTAGCTTATGATGTTCAAAAGATGTGGCATATGTTTATGTTTCATTGAAAATTTTTAAACTGCACACAGCATCACTGGGAACTTCTTGTGGCACCCCGGGGTGCCTCAGTACGTAGTTTGGAAAACAAGTACCATCAGTATACTTCATGTGAGATATTTTACATAAATAATTTTATAATATTTTCTATTGCCAGTTAAGGTTTACATTTAATCTACTTATAAAAATGGGCTTAATACAGAAAGGTATATAAACCATGATTATACAGCTGTAAAGTGAAGAGACCCATTAGCCTCCACCCAAATCAAGGAAAAGAACATTAACAACAGCCCATTTCAGCCCCTCAGGCTGCATCTCAGTCACTGCCCCTGTGCCCCTAAGGGTAATTACTATCTGCTCCTCTAACACCACATGTGAGATCTGCCTGTGTATGAACAGTGCCCGTCTGAAGCAGGGCCATTTTGGAGTTTCAGTGAATTGTATTTATGGCGGCTTCTCCATCGTCTTTCCCAGCCCCACCCCCACACTGTGAAGTCGCTCTAAGACTGAGCCCAAGTTGGCCGAAAGGCTCAGAAATGAACTTCTTACCAGAATCAAAAGCAACCACCCCATTGCATTTCCTGACCAAGGGGGCAGGTGACCTAATGTAATTCAATCAGAAAAAAGTCCCGGATTTTATTTCCTCCTTCTCTTCCTCCTTCCTTTCTTCCCTTTTAAAAAATCTGCTTTCCTTTTCCTTTTTTTTTTTTAATGTGACACTTTCTCTGTTTCAACTGGACAAGGAAGTAGGTGATCCTAGGAATGTTGACATCAGTCCTGCAGGTATAAACTGAACTAGCCTTGGGACAGAACTAACATCACAGAAGGCACATTGGAGAAAACATACAAACAAAAATCACAAAACAGTATATATCCCACAGTATCACCATAGGATCACTGAGTCACAGCTGCACTTTATGTAAACTAATAAATTCCAATTTTGTATAAGCCAATTTGAGCTTTCTTCAACTTATATACTTATCAGATCATAAGATTAGCTAAATATCAGCTGGCTGGAAACTTCAGTCATGTAAAACAACTCCGTTCCCAATGTGGAAAAACTAGAATCTCATTTTCCTGACAGAAAAGAAAATGCTAGCAAACTAAAATCTCCATTTGAAAGACCAATCAGCTAAGGCAGCTTTTGCTATAATTATGTTATATTTCTGGGGCTCTATCATTAATCCTCCATGCATTCCTCCTGCAAAAGGAGACTCAAACATGTTAGCCAAAATGGGGTGCTTTCTCGTGGATTTACATTAGTCTGTTGGGTGAAAATTTCCATTCTCAATAGACAAATCTCCTCTTTTAATACACAAATCTCCTCTTTTGCTTTGTATTTTCAAATCAAAACTCCCTCACTGTCCTTATCTTGCTAATGATGTTTCTGCTTACAGGTAATCTCACATTACCTGTAATCTGTATAGAACAAGGATATTTGATGTGGCATTTCCTTGACATTTCTATCCTACTATAATCACGCTCTTTAATTGTCTCTGCCTCATCTGCATAGTAGAACTGAAGCCCCAGCCTAGTTTCTGATTTTAATCAGAATTCATGGAGCCAGAAGTATCACTAAACATCATTCAGAAAACACTGCTATCAAAGACATTTTCCCAGTGTTTTAAAAGGCAAAAGCAAACTATATTTTTCTTAAAAAAAAAAAAAAAANCAGAGAATTTAAGTAATTATCCCCAGCACTCTGATTTGCATCCAGTTCTCTGTGGATCCAAAATCGAAAGTGTTTTTCCCATCTCACAACCTTGTAAGCTAAAGAGTAGAGTGTGACGGGAACACTTGAAATTGACATAGAAAGAGGAAAAACAAAAGGAAGCAGATAAAGACAAATGTGAAATAGCTTGAAGGGCTAAGGGGAGGATCTCTCATTTCTATTGTCACATTTGAAGTTAGTGCATCCGTGGAATAAAAAAGAATACAGCTTTACACAAAACTGGCTACTGATGAACTTGCACGTGAGCTCAGCCACGTCAGTTGTGTCCGATTCTGTGCAGCCCCATGGACTGTACCCTGCCAGGCTCCTCTGTCCATGGGATTCTCCAGTCAAGAATACTGGAGAGGGTTGTCATGCCTTCCTCCATGGGATCTTCCTGATCCGGGAACTGAACCCATGTCTCTTATGTCTATTTGCATTGCAGGCAAGCTAGCACCACCTGGGAAGCCCTAATGATGAACAGGAGATACCAAAAAAGAAAAGAAAGGAAGAACAATATGGAAACCCACTCGGATGACAATGCAGAGCCATTTCCTGCAAGCAGAGGGCAAAGTGGAACTAGAATAAGCTTTGGAAGAAGCATAGTGAAGTCTCTCAGTTGTGTCCAAATCTTTGCGACCCCATGGACAGTAGCCTACCAGGCTCCTCTAGCCATGGGATTTTCTAGGCAAGAGTACTGGAGTGGGCTGCCATTTCCTTCTCCAGGGGATCTTCCCAACCCAGGGATGGAACTCAGGTCTCCTGCATTGCAGACAGACGCTTTACCATCTGACACCAGGGAAGCCTTTGGAAGAAGCATAGAGACTTCCATATTCCCATCTCAGTTATCAGTCAACATTTAATTGTTGGCTGCAGAGAAAGCAGCTGCCCACCGTCAGTCCTAAGTCAAGCAATAGACTTTTTGTTAGATAGAAGCGCCAAGACTCACAGTGTTATTGCTACTATTTATAAAGAGTGAAAGGATTAATTATCTGCAAGTAATGCCAGCTCATTACTTCTGGCATTCTCCAGGGAAAAAAACAACCTGTTGTTCCTAAACAGATAAATGTGAAATGAAGTCTAGTTTAATTAACTAAAATTGCAACAAGGCAAGGTAATTGTTTCTAATAATTCAAGTTACCTAAGGAAAACATATACATAAAGACTGTTACATTTATTTTGACTTCTGTGGATTTAAGAGTTATTTTTGTATTACTCATTAGAACAAAAATGACAAAAAAATACAGAGCTCAAAGACATGCAAAGGGTTTCAGTTATAGGAGTCCTGTTGAAAATTCCTGCTTCTGTGAGAATGCAAAAGGCGTCTATTAAAAGTGGGGAAAATGATAACATTTAAACTGGAACATCATAACGATTTTAATAAAATTGCTCTTGGAAAGCAGTGGGTAAAGGAATGATTTCCACGTGTGGGTTCATACTTGATTTGTCTAGAAATTTCAGAGCTTTGGAAGAAGTGACTATTTTCTCAAAAACTTCCCTATGGATTCCAAAATATTCAAATACATTTGCGGCAATGGATCAAGCCATTGTGTATAGAAAACTCCCCTCCTCTGTCAGCGCCAGCCTGTCAGCAGTGGGGAAAACGCATCAACATATAACCCTTAATGATACATTTGACTTTCACGGCACAGGGCAAGATTAAGAAGAAACGAGGTAGACAAAAACGTTTTGGGAACAAACCTATTCAGGATAAGTGACAGAGATGGAGAATTCAGTCGGGGTCTAATCAATGCTCTAGTAAAGTGAGGACTGTAGGTTTTAGAAAAATCAGAGGATGAAAACCATAGGAGAGAACACTGTTATACAATGAAAAAGATAAACTCAAAGTGATACTAGGTTGGCAAAAGGGGATATGATCCACTGATTCTTAAGGTTATTCCAAGGTAGGGCATTTAGGGGTCCACTGAAAATTAGGAAGCTCCTTAAAAGAATGACAAAGTCCCCTGTCTCTTGGCCAAGTGTGCCAAGAAGAACAGAGAAATTGGTCTTTCCATTAGCAACAGTAGCAAAAGGGGGGCTGGTGAGAGGCATCGGGTCAAGTTAGTAATGCCAACCTTTGGGGGAATCCACCTTGAGTTCTGAAGACTTAGCTACCGTAGTTAGTTCTATATGTTACTTGGGGGATCTCAGGAAAGAAGGCAAGGAGACAGAATGGCCTCAGGTACAGATAAGCCTTCTTAGTGTCGTGTGTGTGTGTGTGTGTGTGTGTGTGTGAGTGAAGTTGTAGCCAACTCTTTTGTAACCTCGTGGACTGTAACCCACCAGGCTCTTCTGTCCAGAAGATTCTCCTGGCAAGAATACTGGAATGGGTTGCCATTTCCTTCTCCAGGGGATTTTCCCAACCCAGGGATCGAACCTGTGTCTCCTGCATTAGCAGATGGATTCTTTACCTCTGAGCCACCTAGGAAGCCCAAAGGAAGAGTACTAAACACTATATTTCTCTAATTTTACCAATTAGTAGGGTGACCATGAAGTTTGACATTTGGAGAGAAACCTTGTGAGAAGTGTTGCTGGCAATAATTGTGGTTAAAAAAAAAAACAAATTAACCTAACAATTCTAATTCCAATTCTTATTTGATATAATTTTGCTCTATCACAGTTACAAAACACATCAAATATGTATTTCTAATACACAGATTCCAAATTGTATCTCCATTTTCCACAACAGGTTTTAACCTAACAGGATTTGTTTTCAAAATTAAATTCATCCTCAAAATATTAAGGAAGGTTTGGCACTATGAAATCTTCAAAATTGTGCTACAGTGTAAGATAGAATTACAAAAGAAAACTTCCAACAAGGTTTTGAATACTGCAATATGCTAAAATAAGAATGTATACATCTTGCTATCCTGCAAAGTGATGAATCAAACGGCAGCCTCTTTTATATGGATGTCTAACTTGTAGAATGTTCTCTAAAAAATAGATCACAACAATTCATACATTATCTAAAAGTGCAAATTTGCATTTTAAACATATTTGGGAGCTAGACATGCTACATCTCAGAGAAACCCAAGGAATGTGTTAGAGAGACAAAAAGCCCTGTTACTCATGTTACTAGAGATACACTATGAATATAGATGAATATAGCTGGCCAGCTCTGTCCCAGAGAACAGAAAGAAAAACTGGAAAAATTAAACCTTTCTTATTGCCTGATTTAACTATCCTATTTTGGGTAAATCTGCAGAAGGCTCTTAAACTGCTTTGCCAAAGTCAGTCTTCTAGCAAGCAGATGGAACAAACTAGAAAGAACATTTTCCGGTCCAAACTCATATTACCTAAGAGACATGATATACCTGACGTGCTCAGATGCAGTAATGTTACGTAGACACTTCTATGTGAAATTTCTAACCTAAAAATTATGGATAGAAGCAATCTAGATGCAAACATGAAAGCATATTAACTGAGTCCTGCCAACATTTGATGTGAGTAGCTGCTGTGTAGTGGCTCTTTGGAGTTGTAAACAAACGACCAGATAAAGAATCTTTGAGAACTAACTTGTTAGAATGTAGATAAACTTTTGTGCAGCTATGTTCTACCCAGAATCATTGGTATTCCCGTATCCCTCTGGACCAGCACCATCATTTCGTATTCCTGTTAAAGGAATTAACCTATGCACCAGGGTTAATTCAATATGCATATACCAGAATTATAAAAGATTCCACTCAATACTGAACTATCGTTGCAACATCATTTTACAACTAAAATATTTCCAATAATGTGTCATTGTAATTCATGCCTCTGGCCAGTTCTCAAACACTAACTGAAAGCTACATTTAAATACTTAAAAGTATGGAGAACAGTGGACTTTCCTCATAGCTCAGCTGGCAAAGAATCTGCCTGCATTGCAGGAGACCCCGGTTCAATTCCTGGGTCAGGAGGATCTCCTGGAGAAGGGATAGGCTACCCACGCCAGTGTTCTTGGGCTTTCCTTGTGGCTCAGCTGGTAAAGAATCCACCTGCAATGTGGGAGACCTGGGTTCGATCCCTCGGTTGGGAAGATCCCGGCCTAGAGAATTCCATGGACTGTATAATCCACGGGGTTGCAAAGAATCGGACGTGACTAAGCAACTTTCACTTCACTATAGAGAACGGTATGGAAGTTTCTTAAAAAACTTAAAATAGGACTACCATATGACCCAGCTGGGTATGTATCTGGAGAAAAACGTAATTCAAAAGGATATACGCACTCCAGCGTTCACCGCAGCATTATTTAAAATAGCCAAGACATGGAAGTAACCTCAGTATCCATCGACCAAGGAATGGATAAAGCAGTTGTGGTACATAGACACTGTGGACTACTACTCAGCCATGAAAAAGAATGAAGTAATGCCATTTGCAACAACATGGACAGACCTACAGACAGTAATACTGAGCGAAGTAAGTTAGACCAGTGAAGACAAATACCATATGATTATCATTCACATGTGGAATCTAATTTTTTTAAAAGATACAAATGAATTCATTTACAAAACAGAAGCAGATTTATAGATAATGAAAACAAACTTGGTTACAAAGGGGAAACATGGGGTGGAGAGGAGGAGGGATAAATCAGGAGTTTTGGATGAATACTATGTATAGGCTAAATAAGCAACATGAAGGTATAACATAGAGAACTCTACCCAATATTCTGCGATAAGCTGTATGAGAAAAGAACTGAATCACTTTCTCCGATAAAATTAAAGTATTAAAAAACAAAAAATATTTTAAATTATGATTCTTATTAGGAACGATGAGATAATACAATCAGTAGTGAATCCACCGACCCCCCTAAAAAAGGGTGAGAAAACATTTTTGAGTCTTTGATTGTTAGCCCTGGATCCACCCACAAAAAATAAATAGCAGCCTCAATTAACTGTCCTTTCCTGTGGTCAGTTTACAGTTTTCCTGCCAGTAGATTCCTCATTTGCTGGAACACGTTATCTTGAGGATCCAAGGGGCTGACCCTCATCTTGTCTGCAAGTGTCCGTGAGGCAAAATTGACAGGAGAAACATTTCAAAAGATTCAAATCCAGACATATGCTAAAGTCATTTCTGGGCAGACATCAATTACCTGAAAAATAAGACCAAGACTTGTGCTTAGATGAAAATTGAGCCTTGCCTCTGTGCACCTGTCCCACAGGGATGTGCAAAGGCTCACCAGCTGGGTTCTCCATGAGACGAGAGCTTGCTGGCATGTGGCCGTGGAGGAGGTGGCCTTTCCTGATGATCTGGGTTCACTGCTTCATCACAGTGGGCTGTCTACACTCTGGAGTCAGAGACGCTTGAATTCACTTATTATTGCCAATTCTTCCTCCCATGAACTCAGATAAAGGATGTAGCTTCTCTTTTAGCCTGCCCATTCTGAAGGAGATCAACCCTGGGATTTCTTTGGAGGGAATGATGCTAAAGCTGAAACTCCAGTACTTTGGCCACCTCATGGGAAGAGTTGACTCATTGGAAAAGACTCTGATGCTGGGAGGGATTGGGGGCAGGAGGAGAAGGGGACGACTGATGATGAGATGGCTGGATGGCATCACGGACTCAATGGACGTGAGTCTGAGTGAACTCCGGGAGATGGTGATGGACAGGGAGGCCTGGCGTGCTGCGATTCATGGGGTCGCAAAGAGTCGGACACGACTGAGCGACTGAACTGAACTGATTCATCCATACAATAGAGATAGTACCTCCTCATGGGAACAGACCCTCATGTCACAGGAACTCAACAAGATGATGCATGTACAGTAACAGGCCCTCCAGCTACGGCTGCCCTGTGTACTGGTATCACAGGAGGCCTGGGAAATACATCCCAAGCTTGACCTTGTGATGCTTTCCAGCTTTGTGTCTTTCACATAAGGATTTCACACATAAAATGTGCAAAGAAAAGTGTATCTATAAGCCATTTTGCAGACATAACTTCTCTAAGAACCAAGCTGAATTCAATCTATCATCTGTTGCCACCATGAACACTGAAAAATATAGATAAAGCAAGTTAAAATAAAAATTTTTTTTCATCTGTCTAGTTTATGATTTCTACTGTCTTCGGTAACAAGGAGAAATCTCATGGGATTACTATTCTTTGAAAGTCACTGGGGCAAAAATGAATAAAATGGATTTTACTAAAACTCATTTCCAACTGCAATTTTTAAGAGTAGTTGAAGAAAGGGTTTATTTAATTCTATGTTATTTCATTATTATTTAACTAAACCTAACCTACCTTATAAATCTACCAGAATCACCACTTTCTACAAAATGTAGCACTCTCATGAGAGGGGGCCTATGCAGGCCATCAAGATCTGTATTGTTCAAAAATACATACAGAAATTTTAAAACAAATTTTGACAACTAAATTGCATAGAAGACATGTTCATAAAAATTTAAGAAAGGTTGTATTGTGTGGAAAAACATGCTGGAGTTGTGAAAATATTACATCTATGAGGACAGTATCATAAAATCTAGATAATTTTTAATAAGAAAAGCACAAAAATGTTTTTTAAATATATTAAAATAAAAATTTTTTTTCATCTGTCTAGTTTATGATTTCTACTGTCTTCGGTAACAAGGAGAAATCTCATGGGATTACTATTCTTTGAAAGTCACTGGGGCAAAAATGAATAAAATGGATTTTACTAAAACTCATTTCCAACTGCAATTTTTAAGAGTAGTTGAAGAAAGGGTTTATTTAATTCTATGTTATTTCATTATTATTTAACTAAACCTAACCTACCTTATAAATCTACCAGAATCACCACTTTCTACAAAATGTAGCACTCTCATGAGAGGGGGCCTATGCAGGCCATCAAGATCTGTATTGTTCAAAAATACATACAGAAATTTTAAAACAAATTTTGACAACTAAATTGCATAGAAGACATGTTCATAAAAATTTAAGAAAGGTTGTATTGTGTGGAAAAACATGCTGGAGTTGTGAAAATATTACATCTATGAGGACAGTATCATAAAATCTAGATAATTTTTAATAAGAAAAGCACAAAAATGTTTTTTAAATATAAATTTTTATAGACCTCAGTTG
The DNA here is from genome assembly GCA_006410675.1 of Oreotragus oreotragus. Lineage (NCBI taxonomy): Eukaryota > Metazoa > Chordata > Mammalia > Artiodactyla > Bovidae > Oreotragus > Oreotragus oreotragus. The sequence goes on along the minus strand of SJYX01008269.1, from coordinate 308,285 downwards.
ACCTATGGATTAAAATCTGATTTTACAGGTTGGGAAAGACAAATACTTAAAATGCAAATAAAATTTTTAAAAAACAGCATCGCTAAGTCATTTTACTTGTCATGAGCATATCAGAATTGAAAAACTGATCACAAATTCAAGGCTTGCGGCACCACAAAATCATTTCAGATATTTGCTTTAAAAAGAGTTTTTCTAGTTTCTGTATAAGCAGATCATCAGGTTACTTCTATTATCTTCTAAAAGGATCAGCCTTGAGTGGGTGCTTAAGCTATGGAGGGATGTCCCAAAATACTAACAATTTTAAAGTTAGCTTTAAATTAAGGAAATTGATCAAATTCCCATGTGTGCATGAGATTAATATTTAGAAAAAGAAGAGTTGTAGTTATCTGTGTGCTGTATTCTTTTCACAGAACCCATTCTCAAATTAAATAACTTCTGGAAATAAAAAAAAAATTAACACACTCATAAAAATATCCCATGGACCATGTGTTACAATGATTGCATTTATAAAATGCCAAAAAATCCCATTATTTCAGTATCTTGCTGTGTTTCACTGAGTCATCAGCATTAATCATAGATGACATATTGCTAATGCATTAGCACTGTCCTTCATGGTGTGAGAATATCTACCAAGGAAATAGCTTTTCTTTGTTGAAAAAAATCCATGGCTCAGATAAAGAAACCTGAAAATACATGCTTTTCATCTTTATCTCTGGCCCCTTTTTTTGCAGCTGCAAATGACATCCTGTAAGATGCTGTGCATAGATTCTCAAACAAGTTATCACTATTCAGTTCATAATAAAAAAAAATTACTCAAAATATAAGCTGAAAAAGCACAGGGACTTTGATGCCGCTTACATATTTAAAAGTAGGATAAAATAGTATGCCAGCTTCCCATTTTCTCCAAAGTTTTGTCAAAACAGCTATTTATTCAGCTCTGCCATTTTTGCCTCCTGCAAAATCTGCAAGGATTCAGAAGACTCTCAACTTCAACTGAAGCCCAGGGTCACATCCAGAGTTTTTAATGACTGATCCGTGTGTGATCCGTGTGCACACAGGAGAGAGACAGAGCAGAGAAAAATCCAATTTCAAGGTTAAGAAATTAAATTTGCAGCCATGTCTCTGCCCCCACCTCCAATCTGTTAGGAAATCATCAACTTTACCCTCATGACATGTCTAGGACTTAATCACTTCCCATCACTTCAACTGCTACAGCCTCAGTCCAAGGCATTATCACCTTCAGCTCAGATTACTGTAAAAATCCTTAGCTATGACCCTAACTCCAGGCTACAACCTGACCTCCACATACTACCTTCTTTCTTTGAAAACAAAATTCAGATGCTATCACTTCTCTCTGAAAAATCCTGCAACAATTTCCCACAGTCTTGCCCTGACCACTACTGTGATCTCTTTCCCTGTGTGCGTTCATGAATAGCTCAGTCCTATCTGATGCTTTGCGACCCCGTGGACTGTAGCCCGCCAGGCTCCTCTGTCCATGGGATTTCCCAGGCAAGAATACTGGAGTGGGTTGCCATTTCCTTCTCTAGGGGATCTTCCTGACTCACGGATTGAAGCTGGGTTTCCTGCACTGGAGGCAGATTCTTCACCATTTGAGCCACCGGGGGAAGCCCAATCTCTTCTCCTAATCCCGCCTCTGCTCCCAGCACACTGGTCTCCCTGCCTCCTCAAACACACCCAGGAGGCTGTTACTCCAGGGACCTGCCGCTTCTTGCAATGTTCCTCCCAGGACACCTGCGTCTCTCACACCCTCACTTCCCTTATGTCTCTGCCTAAACACCACCTCGTTGGTGACGCTAGTCTTGACCACCATGCATTTAAACCCTCTGTGTCATTCTCTTCTCTTTCCCCTGCTTTGATTCTTTTTCACAGCAGCTTTTAGTGCTTAAACGCATTGATTCATCTTTTTCTTAATTATTTTCCTTTTCCCGCTACCAGAATCTTAGCTCCAGGAGAGCTTGATATCACCTGCATTTCTGTCCTCGCTGTTATCTTCGGCACCCAGAACAAGGCTTGCATTTGGATATTCAACAAATACTTGCTGCTTTGACCAATACAAAAATAATATTAAAGAATTGAAGAGGCTGTTAAATCTATTTTCCTTAGTATTTTTAAGGCAAGTTTGCTGTAGACATTACCTGAGTTACTGGTTAAATGATCATCTCCTTCTTTGACAGCATAAAGTCCTTAAAAATAGGAATGGATTGCATCCCATTTGCTGACCTACTGCTAGTATCTGTGACGGATCATGGCACACTTGTTAAATGTTAAGTGGACAGCTGTGTTATTTTCATTCCCACTCTTAAACTATAAATGAAATGTATACAAAACAATATTTTGGAAGTTAGAAGCCATAGGTAAATTTCTTATGGACACTTGCATTTAGATTGGGAAATATAGACACTCAGATTTGGGAAGCTGAGAAGGATTCTAAATCATTAGCAAAGACAGATGATGAATAAGGGTCTTAAATGGTTGTAGCAGAGATGCAAGCAAGTGGTGATGATCAAATCATCAGAAGTTTGCCCCAGTGTTTTGCTGAAACTTTTCCAAAGAGCTGAATTTGCTTAAGAGGGTTAATGAGTTTTAAAATAATCAAGTAATTTTCTCCTCTCTCTGGAATATACCGTTACTTGTAAATCTCAGTGTAATAGATGCATAAAAAGTTGAAATTTTTAGATTATACTTATTAAAAGCTCCAGTTCACAAAATTGTCATGTGTATGTCTTTCTTCCATGTCATCTTCTGTCCACAAAGCAATTATCCACTCATTTTCATTTTTATGAAAGACTATAGGGAATTCTGTGTAGATTATAAAGAAGGAGATATACATTTGATTTTCTATATCAAAACATGTTTTCTTCCACTACATAAATACTGGACTATTCTTAGTATGATGAGCAAAATAACTAAGAAGACAAAGGTCATTTAGAATGGTGACCACAGTCAGGTAGACACACGGAGAGGTCAGTAAGCTGGGCATGAGCTCATGGCCCGATCAGTCAAAATCGTTCCGAAAGAAGAAATGAAGACAGAATAACTAAATAAAGCCATGAATAGTGCTCAACAAACATATTTTCCAGTGGGTTCAATCCAACCCAAATAAATGCTTTTAATTCACAGATACAACTTCCACCTGAAGGCTTTGTCCCCTGAGATGGAAATTTGATTTGAACGTTTCATGTTGAATCTGAATTCCCAATGTCAAGCAAACCTTGCATTTACTAATTGCTGGAGAAATGCCTCATCGATGACCTTATCAGTCTTCTTCAGCCCTTTGATTCCTCTGAGAGCACACTGATGTAAAAAGAATCTTTGGATAATCACTTCAAAAAACTTTTCCAAAGAGCTGTATCTGCTTAAGAGGGCTAATAAATTTTAAAATAACAGGTAATTTTCTTCCCTCTCTGGAATATACTGTTACTTGTACATCTCCGTGTATTAAATGTATAAAAGTTGAAATTTTTAGTCTGTAATTATTGAAAGCTCCAATTCACAAAACTGCTGCAAAACCTCCGTGTTTGTCTTCCACGTTCATCTTTCACCCAGAAAACAATTATCCGTTAGCTTTTGTTTTTCATCTCACACGCTAGTAAAGTAATGCTCAAAATTCTCCAAGCCAGGCTTCAGCAATATGTGAACCGTGAACTCCCTGATGTTCAAGCTGGTTTTAGAACAGGCAGAGGAACCAGAGTTCAAATTGCCAACATCCGCTGGATCATGGAAAAAGCAAGAGAGTTCCAGAAAAACATCTATTTCTGCTTTATTGACTATGCCAAAGCCTTTGACTGTGTGGATCACAATAAACTGTGGAAAATTCTGAAAGAGATGGGAATACCAGACCACCTAACCTGCCTCTTGAGAAATCTGTATGCAGGTCAGGAAGCAACAGTTAGAACTGCACATGGAACAACAGACTGGTTCCAAA